>CM060916.1:55607500-56155000 GCA_030737875.1 Allium sativum | reverse complement strand
TCTTTATACTTAGGAAAACCATATATCATATTCGGTTTTCTATTTCTAACTTTCAAAACATTGGCCACATTATTATATAGTATTTGGAAATCACTTCAACTTATTTCTCGTAAAATAACTTTACGAAATATCTTCTATTTCATTACTTTAAACTAATAACCAACGCTTATTCTTTTATAGAATAAAACTCAACTTTACGTCTCCTTTCTAATTCGAAGATACCGTTACACAACCCGTTTTCATTTCCCTTTTCACTTTGGAATTCTCATTATATATTTTCCAAATCTTCATTACCAATGTTGCGTTATTATTTCTCTAATGAAATAAAAAACTTACTAATCTCTTTTGCCATTACAACTAATATCACCTTCAAATACTCCCGTTTTCGTTCAAGTTGGGGTATTTTAATTACCTCTCAGACCTTGATCAACACCGTTCATATCTCAAGGTAAATACAAGTTGTAATTCAAAAACCAATATGTACTTTAGTATCAACCCAAATCCCATTTAACTATCATTGCTTTATAATTCTTTTCTTATTTTGAAATCCCCTTTTCAACTACAGCCATTTTTATTTAATTTAAATAATTCAGTGACATTATCTCAATCTATGGTATTCGCTTGGAATTCCTTATTCTCACATTTACAAATCTGATTAACATCAGATTTGACTTTATAAAATCAATTTACGATTAATTATAAACATAAATATTTATTTTCTTTAAATAAAGTTTTGTTCAAAATATATATTTCAAAATCTATCTTTAGTTATAAAATAAAATTTATAAATTTAGTTCTGTCGACTTACCTGACGGTAAATCAATACAAACAAAACAATTTTACTTTTAGGCCATTTACTGCCGATTACTCAACTAATATAGCCCATTGGTTAAAACACAACATGGTTGACTTTTCAGTCAATGATCACCACTCAAATCAATCACCCAAACATGACAGTTCATACGATAATATGAAAATAAATAATATATTTGAGGAATCCGGTTGGATCCATCCAACCTGTTCGTCCCTGTATACCAACAGTTATCTCTACACAGTTTAAACAATTCAAACAGATCAAACAATTCAAACATGTCAAACAATTCAAACCATTAAACACGTTTATTGATAAACGTGACCAATAAGGCCAGTTACCTTTATTGGAACCAATCGTTAAAATAACGATTTGGTATTTCACTGAAATTAAACGACGGTTTAATTTCGTCAGTTAAATCAACCAATAGTTGTACAATCAGCAAACAGTCAACTATCAACAAACAGAGCACACAAATAAAAACCCAATTTATATAAAATATAAATGGGAAAACCGAGTGAGTTTAACTCACCTTGAGTCGATTTCGTTCACCGTCGGCGTCTCTTTTTAATTAAATTAAAAAGCCGTTTAATTTAATTAAAAACTCTGGTTGATTCCAGTCACGTCTGTTTCTGTCCAAAACAGTTCCAGAATGTAGAGTTCAGCAATATGGTCACAACGCTTCCTGTTTGGCTCAATTCTGATAACACAGACGTGAGTTATAAATAATATAAGTTCATCGTTTAATTTCATATAATTCATTCTTTTTAATTACTCGCTAATTTATATATTTACTTTTTCCTTAAGAATTTATGATCGAACAGTTTTCCTTCTGGCTTTGTTTAAACGCGGACCTGCTGCAAGCCGTTGTCAACTAACACCAAGCTCAATAACACGGTTTCACTTTGGTGCTCCTTCACTTCATTAATACGTCCAAACCTGTCGGATTTTACCTATTCTAATTAGTTTATTATTTAAATAAACTAATCACTTAATTAACAATTTAATTACCCTTAGGATATACGGTTATTACCTATACCACGCTACAGCTTCCCTTACTTGAATTGTTTCAGTCTCCTTCTGATGCTTTATGCTTCAACAAATGTCATTTGCTAATTGTTTCTTCCTTATACACAGACTAGTTGATTGTGCTCAGTAACACCACTGTCCATAAGAAAATGATGCCCACTCCTATCGTACCCCATCTTAGTATTCCCTTTTTTTCTTTCATTTTTTTTTATTTTTTTTATTTTACCACTTCGTTCGAATATAATATAGGTCCACTTTTATATTTGCTACTCCCACTTCATCCGTCCCTTTGCTATTCGATAGTGCTACAACACTGTGGATTTTGGCCCAACCATTTCTTTTATTTCGAACTGCTTCTAATCATATATATCAACCATTTATAAAACTTTAAATTACCATGTTTCAGAAAACTGGTCCTGTAGTCGGACGTCCATCTAAGATGGTTCATTTCAGCACCATCCACCGACTTCAATTCCTTTCCGGCCCATAGAAATAAATTACGATTGAATAAATTACTTAATTAGAGATTTAATTTAAGCTAATTATGGTTACTAATAGTGTATAATAGTCGATCCTTTTACCCCATATTATATGCCACTGTCCTCGTTTCTCCTACACTCAGTACCCACGCTCCAGACTTCCCACCTTCTTCTTTCTTCTCCACTTTCGCATGCAGCCCCTTCTCACCATGTTATCTCCCCTCGCGTCCAATACATTAGGCAAAAAGGTTCGTCCCTTTTTCCTGTTTCCTCCGTGCTTCACAGGCCTCGGCTACACTTCCCTTCGAAATGAAAATACGGTCCAACTCCTCACTCCAGAACACACACACGCCTCAACAGCCTTCTACGCGAGATCATCCATGCCAGGTTCAGCGTCCTTTATTCTTGTACGAAACCATGCTCACAACGTCAGTCGCACTCGGCCTTTACATCACCAACAACATCACATCAACTTGTTGGAGTCTGATCGGTCAACACCAAATTGATGGCCGTCATGAGCTCCCCCTTCAGCCTCAGTCGCGCCAGGCTCGGTGACACCGTTTGCATCCAAAAACTCCTCACTAATTTTCACGCTCCAGCTTTCTATTATTTTATGTTTAGTTTCCGTGAATGTCGATCTCCTTTTGGTTTGCAAATGAACGAATGAAGTTGTGCGTATTTATAGGCATCGAAAACTTGGCTTCCAAGTATTAGGCTTGTAGGATTTCAATGTTAGGCTAGGTTGGCATTCATTTTCCACTTCGTTTGTCACTGTTGGTGAAGTGAAGGGGCATGAGCGAATCAGTAGTATTGGAAAAAGCAGAGAGTGAGTTGAAATAAGATACAGGTTGGCATGTGCATTGCAACAGTGGTGGTTTTTCAGCTTGTATTTTCTTTTATTATGTAGGTAGTAGTGTGTACTTGAGTTCATGGTAAAGGTATGGTACTTGGAAACGTAAGGGAGCAGAATATAGTTTAGGTTTTAATGTTTATTTTTGGGTATATATAATTGAGTTAAATCATTAAAATATTATCAATGAAACTTCACGGTAAAGTAACGCGATAAAACCGCTACAAATGATTTCTGTCTTATGATAAAAAACTAATCTTGGTGTAAAAAGATATTTCGGATCCGATGGGACAAGTTTCGTCGAAATCCGAGGTCGTATGAAAAAAGTTCCTTTATAAAACCAGAAATAAATACGCGTTTAATTTTTTTACAATCACCAGATAAACCGAATCAACTTGAAACGTTGATATCTTAAATTAATTTTTTGATACGAACCCAACGGCACTAGTTTCATCGCATTCTGAGACTGTTTCCCCGGTAGGCCATTTTTACACGCACCGAAATGCCATTTCGAACACCCAATTTCATGATGTTCAAAAATAACAAACTATATACCTATCGTGACTCTAATCGATGATACAAACTCAAAGGAAGTGGTTTCGTGGCTTAATTCGATCGTCTGTTCAAGTTACCCCCCAAATAACCCTTTATAAATTAATTACGCGCTATAGAAATTGAACGGGCGTTTGTGTCTGCCGTGGTCACATACGACATCGGTTTGCCATGCCATTCAACACCATACAATAATTTAACGATACGGTTCTAATGAAACTGATTTCGTCGAAATCTGAGCCCGTTTGCAAAACGGCTATTTTAAAGGTCGATATTTAAATAACGATTTTCACAGCGACTTTTTCAAAATTTGATTTAGCCATAACTAACAAATTAAAACGCGAAATCTGAATTTTTCTCTTTCACATGAAAATTATCGTCAACACGCTCCCAACGTTTCTTGTTTCACAGAAATCCGACTTATATTGGATCCTGTATTCTCAGTTGAAGTTCAAAACTCCATATTATGAACTGCACGCCATTTTCAAGCTCGATTTATATTTAAATAAATTATAGCTTTTAAACTTCGTTTAAATAACGAATTAAATATTAAAATCCATTAATATTCTAAATTAAATATTTAAAATAATAAATTAAATTAAATATTCGACTGCCAAAAATACGGGTCGTTACATTCTTCCCCCCTTAAAATAATTTCGTCCTCGAAATTGCTAAGGTAAGAAAGAACGTTACAAACCCATTAATTTTTACAAAAATAAATTTAAAATTCGATTTTTATTTCCAAAACAAATCTAATTGGTTTTTAAAACCAATTTAATTCAAATAAAAGAATTTCCCAAAAATCTCTAAAAATTTCTAACACCTTAAATTTTGGAAATTTTTTGGCAGAGTCTCCCCTGTACGGAGGACATCTGCAATATCACAGGTTTAAGAAATATATATACATCGACCAACAAGGTCATAAAAATTCAAAAACCAACTCAAAACCCAAATAAAAACCAAAATTCCAAATTCTGCATAGGCGTACCTTTTTGCGCGCGTTATTATGCGGTAAGCAACATTTTATATTCGAGCTTGCTTAGTTATTATGCAACTCTATTCAAACCGGGTTCAATTAACTTCAGAATTTTCTCTTGGATGGATTTTAAAGCTGAATTGGCACTTCTACACCTGTTCTCAACTCAAATGAATATCATTAATCCCCACATCAACATCGATTAGTTTCACATATCCATATCATACGATCCAACCTATTCTATACATAAACTAATCCACCTGAGATTATAATTATTTATAATCACTTCATTTATTTTTTTAATTATCCATTCAGGTTTATTAATCTAGCTTGATTTATCCAACTTATTTATTTCATATTGGTTTCAACCAAGTTTATCCTTTTCAGATTTATATTCAAGCAGCCCACAACACAGTCCAAACATATCATTCAAATCAACATTAACAAATCAATCGATTTCCCATATTATAATAAACTGAGAAAATCATTACTTTTATTATTTTATAAAATAAATTGGGCAAAAATAATTTCAAAAATAATTTTATATCAAATTACAAACACGCGCTCTCATATATATAACCAACCCAATCTAGGGTATTACTAACCCCATCTCTATCGAGTTACACCACAAAGCCAAGGTTATCACTAAACCAATAGCTCAGATACCACTGTAACGACCCATGAATTTTCAGCCCCGGAAATCGACATAAATACCTTTACTGTAACTCATGCCGACCTTCCAAACATCGAAAACACTGGAAGTTATTAGAAATAAATTAGAGGGTGAGATAAGAAAAAAGAAATATTAGAATAGAAGAAGAAGAAACAATACAACACAGAGTCTCACATCGCAGCAGAACAAAATATAACACAAAATAAATCTTTACTGTGAGCTTTTAAAAATACTTACAATATCAGAGTACATCACACATCTGGACAGTGATCATAACCTGTCCTCATACACAACCACACAACGGAAGATATACTGAGTACAATACATCTGGACACCTCCAGTTCGTCTCTGTACATCGCAACATCTAATAACTTGAACCTGCACACCCGGTCTAACCGAGCATTACAAACACCGGGTCAGTCTGGTGAACCAGAGTGAGAAAAACTCGCACGGTATTTAGGGCATCACACAACCAGATTTTAAAGTTAAAATCTTTCAAAGAAAAGGATAATCGTAAGACCAAATCCACAAATAAAAACGGACGGTTTTTACCTTATGATAACCCAAAACAGTTTTGAAATCAATATCTTGTCTGATATTATAATAATGTCTAAATACAAGTAAATAACAATCTAGTGGAACGTTTGCATCTCACGCTCCACATATATGTGTAAAATCAAAACCGCGGGCGCTTAATGGAGATTGGATTCCTACTATGACAAGGCATGGAACCACCTGCCGATAGTGTATCTTTAGAGGCGAATACACTGGATTCAACAAGAACGTCTTGCAACTCGGCCCTCATATGACCGACCACTCATTTCGCTTGAGTGTATCGAATGTATATCACCAACGGTTGGGTGCGACCCACTGTCTTCCCGAAAAGGGACAGCATCGAAATAGATTTAAGAAGCAAATAAAATTTTCTCTATATAGGTGATCATACACCCTAATGGGAGCGACCCACATAGCCATGCTGCCTGCCCGATTTTTTTCATTTCCCGGTTGATGAGGCTTGAGGCCAGAAATTCTTCTTAAACATCATATCCTTATTCACTTTGAATGCCACATCGTCAGATCCGCCAGATATCACTAATTGACATCCACAAAAATACTCTGCGGTTTAGCTAAGAGAAGGTGTACGGCCTTCTCCGCCATCACAGAAATACGTTTGAAGAAATCAACGTACGTAATTCCTTTGGAAATACTCTGTCAGACATCCGTCCATACAAGTCATCCAGGAACAGGATGAACTAAAGGTACTCTCCTACTACATCCAATATAGGAAGCACCCCATGGGTCAGTAGCGAGAAGTCCTTGCAACCCCGTGGATTCTAACCACGACAGAATCACAGTTTATCTCTGGCCGCTAAACCAGAGACTATTAGCATTTCTTCCGCTTAAGAAGATCCACAGTCTTCAATGCTCCATCTCGACCATCTTTTGATATCTTCACGTATTTGTTGGTCGGAATGGTTTTCGAATATAAATTCAATCCCGGTCTTTCAGTACCAACAATTGTATTTGACAGATTTGATAGTCGGTGATTTAACTATCAAAACAAACAGTGTTTCAATCATGACAATACAATGAGTTCACTGGTTCAGTATTCAGCCCCACTTGGCCCTTTTAATTTAAAACAAATGTAAATTCAAAACTCTTAAATCTCTCGATATTAAAAATCTAGTTATCTCCTGTAACGACCCGGATTTTCGGCGACTTTGGTTATCGACATAAGCTCGATGTCGATAACCAAAACATCGAAAAATCCTGGTAATTAGTGAAAGAAATTAGAGGGTGAGGAAAGATAAGACAGAAAATTAGAATAGAAGAA
This sequence comes from Allium sativum, assembly GCA_030737875.1. Taxonomy (NCBI): domain Eukaryota; kingdom Viridiplantae; phylum Streptophyta; class Magnoliopsida; order Asparagales; family Amaryllidaceae; genus Allium; species Allium sativum. Next base: position 56,147,796 of record CM060916.1, on the reverse strand, counting down.
GAAGAAGAACACAACATCAGAGTAACACGAATCTCACAGCGAAACGAATAACATATAATATATGTAACATAACTTTGAAATATACATCTGTATTGGAATATACATCATTATCAAAGTACAACACTTACAACACAGCGGAAATAAGTATAGCTATATGATCCTGAAGCCTCCTGCTCCAGCTCTTCAACTATATCTGTAAAATCCCGACTACTTGACTGCCCATACAAATTTAGGCACCCAAGAGTTTAGGGAAAACAACAAAGTAAACTCCGGGTCAGTCATGGGACTGGTACGAGTAAACAGTTTAAAAACAGTTCGAACAAGTAAACGATATCTCATAAGACCACGCCGCATAACGGAACGGGGTTTTTCCCTTATGAGAATCTAAAATAACTTTATATCAAAAACCTTTTGATATTATAATAATGCCTATCAACCACAGTATATATAATCATTTAGCAGAAACGCTTTCATCTCACGTTCTACATATATAGTATACAATCAAAACCGCAAGCACGTATTGGGTAATGGATTTCCAACTATGACAAGGTATGGAACCACCTTTCGCTCGTGTACCTCTAGAGAGGAATACACTGGGTTCAACAAGAACATCTTGCAACCCGGCCACACATGACCGACCACTCATTTCGCTTGAGCGTATCGAATGTATATCACCAACGGTTGGGATCAGCAACCGTTTCCCGAATGGGACAGCATCAACAATAGATTTTTAGAAGTAAATGAAACTCTAGATCAGGTGATTATACACCCTACTTCGGTGCGACCGACTTAGCCATGCTGCCTGCCCGATTTCTGTCATTTACCGGATGATGAGGCTAGAAGCTACGCTTTATCATCATACCAGATTCACTTTGAATGCCACATCGTCAAATCCATCAAATCACCGATTGACGTCTACAACAATACATTATGTGTTAGCTAAAAGAAGTTTCCTTCTCCGCCTCCACTCTTGGTACGGTTGGAGAAATCAATATACGTGATCGTCTGGAAATACTCTGTCAGACATTCATCCATACAAGTCACCCAGGAACAGGATGAACTGAAGGCACAATTTCTATTAATAGAAAAGTCCTTGCACTCTACTCCGTCTTCAATTTCCTTTGGCATATATGATTCGCAACGCTTATGCCAATACAGAGTGGTTCTTTGGATAATAATCCAACCGGTCTCTCCATATTAACAACGTTAAAATGGTCAAAACTTCGATAGTCTGTGATTTAACTATCAAATAAAAACAGATGTGCAAACAACGATATTATTTCCAAATGGAAATTATATCAATTAAACATCATTCAATATTCATCTCCTTAGTTCATTTTTCATCTCCTGTTTCCCTATATTCCTTATTTCTTATTTTCTACATTTGGAAAATATATGTTATTAACAATGGAAAACATTTCCATTTCTTGTTTTCTTTATTAGAAAACATTTCTGGTTTCTTATTTGGAAAACATTTCCAAAGCTTCTTCATTGGACTTAGACAGATGTTTAAACAAACCATCGCGATGCCAACTCAAACCATTTCCTTTACTACCGAACCTTAACTATTCCTTAGTTAAAACGAAGCCAATCAAGTTGGGGTAGAACTACCTCTCAGACCTTAACTGAACAACATTTCTAACTTTGAAATAGGCAAAGTTCACTTTATATCCCTTTTACTAACTTCCTTACTTAACCCTCCTTCGAATAGCTATATTCGATTGACTCCTTTCACTTAACTCTATTCGATTAACCCTTATCAATTAACCCTATTGGGCTAACACTATTGGGTTAACTCTATTTGACTAACGCTATTGATTTACTCATTTCACTTAACTTCTTTCGAATAAACTATATTCGATTAACTCCTTTTACTTTCTATTCGAATAAACTATATTCGATTAACTCCTTTTACTTTCTATTCGAATAAACTATATTCGATTAACTCATTTGCTTTCTATTCGAATAAACTATATTCGATTAACTCATTTGCTTTAACCCTAATCGACTAAACTAACATCGATTTACTCCTTTTATTTCAACACTATTTGATTAACTAACATCGATTAGCTCCTTTTAACTTTATCTCTAATCGATTAACTAACATCGATTAACTCCTTTTACTTTAACACTAATCGATTTACTAACATCGATTAACTCCTTTTACTTTCTCTAATCGATTAAACTAACATCGATTAACTCCTTTTACTTTAACTCAAATCGATTAAACTAACATCGATTAACTCCTTTTAACTTTAACACTAATCGATTAAACTAACATCGATTAACTCCTTTTGATAAACTACGTTTTCCGTTACAACTATTTCCTTTTTATAACGTTTTCTTACCGTTACAAATATTTCCTATTTATAACGTCTATTTACCGTTACAAATATTTCCTATTTATAACTTCTATTTACCGTTACAAATATTTCCTATTTATAACTTCTATTTACCGTTACAAATATTTCCTATTTATAACTTCTATTTAACGTTACAAATATTTCCTATTTATAACTTCTATTTATTTTCTAAATAAATATTCCTTTTCTATTTCTATTTATTTTCTAAATAAATATCCCTTTTATAAAACCGTGTTCGTTTTATAAATATTTCCTTTTATAAAATTCTGTGATTTTATAAAATTCCTTTATTTCAATATACATTGAAATACTTCTTTTTACATCCCAGGGTCTTTTATGATATTTAAAATATCGAATAAAAATGATCAACATCATTCCAACACCCATAATCCATAACAGATTATATAACACATCATATATCACAATATATGAAAACAGTAAAATAAATGTTAAGGAATCCAGTTGGATTCCTCCAACCTGTCTCCCTGCATCACAAATGTTAAACAATATAGATAACATCACTTTTCAGTTCTATATGATATATTCTGTTAAACAGAATCAATATAGAAAATTTAACTAACTGACTAGCAGTTCAATCAAACAGTCAACATACAGTATCAGCCAATATCTAACAGTTCTAAAAATACAACATGAAATTATAAACTGTTCAGAGTTGGTGAGATTTACTCACATTGGACGATCATTGTTAAATAACGATAAATTGTCATCGGTTCAGATTGACGTTTTATCCCATCGTAATTTCCAACAAGCTCAGAAACATTTCTAATCATTTCCAGCGTGTAGCCTCCGTCAATACGATCCTGACGGATCCTGATTTTCTGAATTCCGAATATATACGAGGAAGTTATGGGGTTTACAAATTATAATACAAATATCAAATTTAATTAAACTAATTTTATTTAATTAGAATGGGCCTTAACCCTTGTTTTTATTTTATACCTTCGGCCCATTAGAAATCATCGGCCCCCCTAGTATCAGCCCGCTTCTGTATTCATCTTCCACTTACTCAGAAAATACGTCGCTCCACCCATCTCATTCTCGATCCTTAAATCCTCTAACCTCCTTCCAACTTAAATGGTTCTTCAAACTGATTTTACAAATGTTCTCAACTTCAAACTCTCCTCCACATACGCTCAACTACGCTCAACTCGAGCTCACCATTTCGACCGCAAACCCAGGTCAGAAAGCACGCTGAATTACACAGCAGCGACAACTTTTCTTTTCAAATCCCACGAATAAATAGAAACTCGAGCGGAATGATACCACAATCCAAGATTTAAGCTTCGATTCTCAAACCACTTACTGATTCATTTACAGATTCCAACCCTAGATGCCCCTTTTCCCTTCGCTGAAGAACACGCTGTAGTTCGCACCAACCCAAACAAAACCGAGTCCCTCAAAATGCATATCAGAACGTAGAGAATCATCTCAGGAGTTCAAAGATACTTGTTTTGGAATTAAAGGAAATTTATTTGAATTTCAATGGATTTACGAAGTGGAATTTCAGGGTCTGGAGAATGAAAATGTGGCGACGCGATTTGTTGCTGACCAGGGAAATGAAAATTAGGTTAAGGGTTGGATGTTACGGGTATTTATAGGCCATTTAGATATTTTTAGATATTTTAGATATTTTATTTTTAGTCCTTTTATATTCATTTCAACATTCTAAAAATCCCTACGAACATCCACGATACCTAAAAATCATGAAAACTGGCATGCAGCTACAGTTCGACATTACGGTTGCAACGAAACTGGTTTCGTCGAATTCCGACTCCGTATGCTCACACAGCGTATTTTTAACTATCGAAAAACTTACTGTTTTTCACTCAAAAAATCCGTACGACCACACAGTGATTCTAAAAATCACGGAAACTGACATCTAGCAATAATTTAACATTGCGGATCCAACAAAATTAGTTTCGTCGAATTCCGACTTCGTTTGCAAAAGTGGCTATTTTTAACGCTCTGGATGACCCATTTAAATATATAAATATAATTAAATTTAATATTTATAAATAAATGTTATCGTCTATATTCATAGTGGAATACCATACAGCTCTAGAATATTCCTATATGAATTTCTAACTTGATATTTCAAATCTGGGTCAACCCGATATTCGATTTATATTGAAATTCCTTTTTAAAATATAAATAATTCCTTTATAAATTATAAAGGAATTCCACAGCGACTTTTTTTTGAAATTTGATTTGGACGTAAATCAAAATCTACACGACAAAATCCCGATTTTTCTCTTCCACTAGAAAGATATACTCCACCAGCTCCACACGTTTCTTGTTACACAGAAATCCGGTTTAAAATGAATCCTGTACATTTAGTTAAAGTTCGAATCGCCAATTTACGAACTGCAGCGCCATTTCAAGCTCGATTTTAATTATAATATAATTATACGTTCAACTGTCGACGATTGAATATATTCGTTATTCAAATTCAATTCAAAGCTGAATTAAATATCACAGATGATTCAATCCACACCATATCGCCATTTCAGCCAATTCTGATTATTTCAGAATTAAATATATTATTTAATTTATTATTTTAATTAAATATTCACTATTATTTTATTCAACGACCATGTAATTCTCTAACCCACCATTTACATAATTAAATAAATTAATCATAATACCCCTGCCAATGCGGGTCATTACATCTCCCTTCTTATTTAACATAAGGTTATTCTTTAACCAAAACCATCTTTATACTTAGGAAAACCAAATATCATATTCGGTTTTCTATTTCTAACTTTCAAAATATTAGCCACGTTATTGTATAGTATTTGGAAATCACTTCAACTTATTTCTCGTAAAATAACTTTACGAAATATCTTTTATTTCGTTACTTTGAACCAATAACCAACGCTTATTCTTTTATAAAATAAAACTCAACTTTACGTCTCCTTTCTAATTCGAAGATACCGTTACACAACCCCTTTTCATTTCCCTTTTCACTTTGGAATTCTCATTATATATTTTCCAAATCTTCATTACCAATGTTGCGCTATTATTTCTCTAATGAAATAAAAACTTACTAATCTCTTTTGCCATTACAACTAATATCACCTTCAAATACACCCGTTATCGTTCAAGTTGGGGTATTTTAATAACCTCTCAGACCTTGATCAACACCGTTCATATCTCAAGGTAGATACAAGTTGTAATTCAAGAACCAATATGTATTTTAGTATCAACCCATATCCCATTTAACTATCATAGCTTTATAATTCTTTTCTTATTTTGAAAATCCCCTTTTCAACTACAGCCATTTTTACTTAATTTAAATAATTCAGTGACATTATCTCAATCTATGGTATTCGCTTGGAATTCCTTATTCTCACATTTACAAATCTGATTAACATCAGATTTGACTTTATAAAATCAATTTACGATTAATTATAAACGTAAATATTTATTTTCTTTAAATAAAGTTTTGTTCAAAATATATATTTCAAAATCTATCTCTAGTTATAAAATAAAATTTATAAATTTAGTTTGTTGACTTACCTGATGGTAAATCAATACAAAGAAAACAATTTTACTTTTAGGCCATTTACTACTGATTACTCAACTAATATAGCCTATTGGTTAAAACACAACACGGGTTGACTTTTCAGTCAATGATCACCACTCAAATCAATCACCCAAACATGATAGTTCATATGATAATATGAAAATAAATCATATATTTGAGGAATCCGGTTGGATCCCTCCAACCTGTTCGTCCCTGTATACCAACGGTTATCTCTACACAGTTTAAACAATTCAAATAGATCAAACAATTCAAACAGGTCAAACAATTCAAACCATTAAACACGTTTATTGATAAACGTGACCAATAAGGTCAGTTACCTTTATTGGAACCAATCGTTAAAATAACGATTTGGTATTTCACTGAAATTAAACGACGGTTTAATTTCATCAGTTAAATCAACCAATAGTTGTATAATCAGCAAACAGTCAATTATCAACAAATAGAGCACACAAATAAAAACCCAATTTAAATATAATATAAATGGGAAAACTGAGTGAGTTTAACTCACCTTGAGTCGATTTCATTCACCGTCGGCGGCTCTTTTTAATTAAATTAAACAGCTGTTTAATTTAATTAAAAACTCTGGTTGATTCCAGTCACGTCTGTTTCTGTCCAAAACAGTTCCAAAATGTAGAGTTCAGCAATATGGTCACAACGCTTCCTATTTGGCTCAATTCTGATAACACAGACATGAGTTATAAATAATATAAGTTCATCGTTTAATTTCATATAATTCATTCTTTTTAATTACTCACTAATTTATATAATTACTTTTTCCTTAAGAATTTATGGTCGAATAGTTTTCCTTCTTGCTTTGTTTAAAACGCGGACCTGCTGCATGCCGTTGTCAACTAACACCAGTACAGTTTCCCTATGGTGATCCTTCACTTCATTAATACGTCCAAACCTGTCAGATTTTACCTCTTCTAATTAGTTTATTATTTAAATAAACTAATCACTTAATTAACAATTTAATTACCCTTAGGACATACGGTTAATACCTATACCACACTACAGCTCCCCTTGCTTGAATTGTTTCAGTTTCCTTCTGATGCTTATGCTTCAACAAAAGTCATTTGCTGATCGTTTCTTCCTTATACACAGACTAGTTGATTGTGCTCAGTAGCACCACTGTCCACAAGAAAATGATGCCCACTCCTATCGTACCACATCTTTGTATTCCCCTTTTTTTCTTTTTCTTTTTTGTTAACCACTTCGTTCGAATATAATATAGGTCCACTTTTATATTTGCTGCTCCCACTTCATCCGTCCCTTTGCTATTCGATAGTGCTACAGCACTGTGGATTTTGGCCCAACTGTTTCTTTTGTTTCGAACTGCTTCTAATCATATATATCTACCATTTATAAAACTTTAAATTACTATGTTTCAAAAAGTCGGTCCTGTAATGGGACGTCCATCTAACATGGTTCATTTCAGCACCATCCACCGACTTCAATACCTTTCTGGCCCCTAGAAATAAATTACTATTGAATAAATTACTTAATTAGAGTAATTTAAGCTAATTACGGTAACTAATAGTGTATAATAGTTGATCCTTTTACCCCATATTATATGCCACTGTCCTCGTTTCTTCTACACTCAGTACCCACGCTCCATACTTCCCACCTTCTTCTTTCTTCTCCACTCTCGCATGCAGCCCCTTCTCACCATGTTATCTCCCCTCGTGTCCAATAAATTAGGCAAACAGGTCCGTCCCTTTTTCCTGTTTCCACCGTGCTTCACAGGCCTCGGCTACACTTCCCTTTCAAATGAAAATACGGTCCAACTCCTCACTCCAAAACGCACACACGCCTCAACAGCCTTCTATGCAAGATCATCCATGCCAGGTTCAGCGTCCTTTATTCTTGTACGAAACCATGCTCACAACGTCAGTCACACTCGGCCTTTACATCACCAACAACATCATATCAACTTGCCAGAGTCTGATCGGTCAACACCAAATTGACGGCCGTCACGAGCTCCCCCTTCAGCCTCAGTCGCGCCAGGCTCGGTGACATCGTTTGCATCCAAAAACTCCTCACTAATTTTCACGCTCCATCTTTCTATTATTTTATGTTTAGTTTCCGTGAATGTCTATCTCCTTTTGGTTTGCAAATGAACGAATGAAGTTGTGCGTATTTATAGGCATCGAAAACTTGGCTTCCAAGTATTAGGCTTGTAGAATTTCAACGTTAGGCTTGGTTGGCATTCATTTTCCACTTCGTTTGTCACTGTTGGTGAAGTGAAGGGGCACGAGCGAATCAGTAGTATTAGAAAAAGCAGAGAGTGAGTTGAAATAAGATACAGGTTGGCATGTGCGTTGCAACAGTGGTGGTTTTTCAGCTTGTATTTTCTTTTATTATGTAGGTCGTAACGTGTACTTGATTTCATGGTAAAGGCATGGTACTTGGAAACGTAAGGGAGCAGAATATAGTTTAGGTTTTACTGTTTATTTTTGGGTATATATAATTGAGTTAAATCATTAAAATATTATCAATGAAACTTCGCGGTAAAGTAACGCGATAAAACCGCTACAAATGATTTTTGTCTTATGATAAAAAAACTAATCTTGGTGTAAAAAGATATTCCGGATCCAATGGGACAAGTTTCGTCGAAATCCGAGGTCGTATGAAAAAAGTTCCTTTATAAAACTAGAAATAAACACGCGTTTAATTTTTTTACAATCACCAGATAAACCGAATCAACTTGAAACTTTGATATCTTAAATTAATTTTTCGATACGAACCCAACGGCACCAGTTTCGTCGCATTCTGAGACTGTTTCCCCAGTAGGCCATTTTTACGCACATCGAAATGCCATTTCGGACACCCAATTTCATGATCTTCAAAAATAACAAACTATATACCTATCCTGACTCTAATCGACGATACAAACTCAAAGGAAGTGGTTTCGTGGCTTAATTCGATCGTCTGTTCAAGTTACACCCCAAATAACCCTTTATAAATTAATTACGCGCTATAGAAATTGAACGGGCATTTGTGGCTGCCGTGGTCACATACGACATCGGTTTGCCACGCCATTCAACACCATACAATAAATTAACGATACGGTTCTAATGAAACTGATTTCGTCGAAATATGAGTCCGTTTGCAAAACGGCTATTTTAAAGATCGATATTTAAATAACGATTTTCACAGCGACTATTTCAAAATTTGATTTAGCCATAACTAATAAATTATAACGCGAAATCTGAATTTTTCTCTTTCACATGAAAATTATCGTCAACACGCTCCCAACGTTTCTTGTTTCACAGAAATCCGACTTATATCGGATCCTATATTCTCAGTTGAAGTTCAAAACTCCATATTACGAACTGCACGCCATTTTCAAGCTCGATTTATATTTAAATAAATTATAGCGTTTAAACTTCGTTTAAATAACGAATTAAATATTAAAATCCATTAATATTCTAAATTAAATATTTAAAATAATAAATTAAATTAAATATTCGACTGCCAAAAATACGGGTCGTTACATATATATTGGATGAATTGGTTGATTTAAAACATTCGTTTATTTTAAAATAAAATCTAGTCGTTATTTTAACGATTATCTTCAAACGAGGTAACTTACCTTGTTGGTTACATTTATAATAATATAGACGTATCAAATTGAAAGATGAATGCTTGAATTGCTGTTATTGAATGATTGTTGAATATTATTTCTGTTATTGAATTAAATGATATTATTTTTAGGTAACCTATTTGGATGTAGGGAATGGTAGGTTGGGAGGGATTAAATTGGATTCCTTACAAATATTGATTATATTTGTCATATATGTTGAATGTGTTTAATTGGATTAAAATATGAAATTGAATGTGAAAAACCATATTTCACAAGTTTGGTATTTTAGCGGTAGTTTGGCTTTTTAATACTGTTATAAGAATTATAGAAACCAATTTTTAATCGAGATTAAATATTTTAAGAATTTATATATATGAATTGAAATGGCGTTTGAAATATATAACGAAGGGTTTATTCTCCTATGAGATCAACATGAGTTTTGTTTTTAGGTTGACGAAGCCAATTATTTTAATTGAGTTAGATTATAAGATTAATTTGCTTAATTGATCCAATGGAATATTTTAAAGAACAATTCTTTAATATTAATAAGACTTTAAAATTTATTTATTTATTTCAGTAAATCAAGCAGTAAACTACTTTTACAATAGTTAATGTTGAAGTAAATTTATTATTTTAATTTAAGAGATTACTTTTTAAATGAAAATCATTTAAGTAAGTAATAGGCCTTGTATTGGAATATAGTTGTAACACCCCATAAAATTCGTAAGTATCAATAGTAAATTAAATAATTAAAAACAAGTAATTAGACATATGGCTGAAAAATGAAATTATGCAGCTTTATGAATTTGGTCTCGAAACTCTTTTATTTGGATTCGTGGCGAAATTATGAATCGCTTTCATATATAACATGTTGAAAACGGTCAACGTATGAAGAAGTTATGAACAAATGAATTTGTACGATGTACGTAGAACATATATATATATATAATCATGTGAATATTATACATATTATGCAAATAATAATTTAAATAAAAGGGGGAAATTCAAATTTGAATTTGAAGATAAGATCTAGGGGACAACGTATATTGGATATATGGAAAAGAATGAAGCAAATTAAGAACGTAATTAATAAAACAAACAGCTCATAAACGCAGCAAAATTGGGCATTCCAGCCCCGAACCGCTCCCCATTGAGGGGGGTTGACCACTGGTAGGCGGCTAGGGAGCCCAATTCTCCATACGTGGATTAGGGTTTTCTAAGATGATATGTTTATATCGGTGGCCTGGATTAATTTATATTAATCTGACAGCTCATGCTCAAACGAGCAAGTATAAATAACCCCTAAAACAACACACTAGAAACCCTAATTATTTTATACCTCTGCCTCCATGCTACTGAATTTCATAGAAAAATAAAGAGAATTGGGTGAAGGTTTCTTCTACTTCTCTACCTCCATTCTATATCTTTCTATTTCAATTTATCTAAGTATAGGATTATGTAATTTAGCATATGCAAATATGTATAAGAGTCTAATTATATGCTTCTCATATATATATACATATATGTATATATATATATACATATATATATGTGTGTGTGTGTGTGTGTATATATATATATGTGTGTATATATATATCGTTAGGAGATCGAACAGAGCTCGCTTGAACGTTGAGAACCATTGCAGATCTTGAATTTCAACCACATCTCCTCCTAATTTGTGCATGGAATCTAGTTTTCCTTAAAGGCATATTCATATTATTAACAGTTTTCCATATGAATTGTTATGCCTATGAAGATTTGGTTATGCGATAATATAACATAAAAATCCCCTAATCTTCTATTTTGTAATTACGTAGGAAATTATCGTGTTGAATCAGTTTTGTGGAATTGTGGTTTTTGTATTGGATTAAAGGTAAATATTAGTGTTGTACTATTATTTATATGTTATGCAATTCACCGATTATTATCATTTGATTTAGCCTAAGAACGTTTGGATTTGAATTGTTTCATAGTTGAATTGGGTTTGGATCCTAATTTGGTTGTAAACGCATTCATAAATTGGAATAAGTCAAATGCAAATATTTTTTGGTGTATAACACCATAAAAACGGTGCATTGGGTGAAACGTGGATTGTAAACATACATGTGTGAATGTATGAAATATTATAGTTTTAATTTAATATTTAAACCATTTCTACATGCCTAGGATACAAGTTGTAATTGTCATGTATATATATGTTTTCCATTCACTGCTATTTGTTATATATTCATTAGGCCATCATGTTTATGTTGTAGCGTAAAATATGGAAAAATCTAAATTGTATGCCTGAATTTGGATAAGATGACAATTGTCGCCTCATTAGAATGTTTCCCCGTTTGTACGAATGTTACGTTAGTTAGGCGCTATTACTATATTACTTATATTTATGTAATCAACGTAATAACGTTATCTAAGCGTAATAAATGCGATTAGGTTAGAGTTTGAATTTGAAATGTCCCTTAACAAATATATATATATATATATATGTTTTCTTGTTTGTGCGTACATATAGAATGGCTTAAATATATATAAATAATGACACATAGACATGAGGTTAGTTGCTATTTGTGGCAGAAGCCTGCCTGAACTAACCGACATATCCAATAACCACAAGTAGGCCTGAGATGTCTAGGTCCCATGGGCCATTCATAAACTTAGTGCACTAAACACGAGGTTAAACCAACTTGTAGTAGAAGCCTGCCCGGAACCGACCGGCATATCCAACATCTACAAATGTATGGTTTAATGTGAGAGGTCTAGTGTGTATGTATGTATATATATATATATATATAAGTTTAATGTGTGAAAACAGATACGTCAACTACGCCTTAAGAAGGTCTTAAGTGGCTAACTCACCTTTTTTATCTAATTTGGGTCTTAATTGGTTAGGACTAGGATCCCTTCGAAGGTTTATTCCTTGGAGAGGAACCCAAGTCATGGGACCCACCTTTATTAGTATTAAGGTAGGTCTTTGGGTCCTCCTTCTTAAAAAAGTGGTTAGTCATAAAACGGTTAACGGAGTAAGGTAGTTTATGGGGATGTCCACTTCCTCATGAAGCTTATAAGGGCTCAATTAGGGACAGATTGGTAAATGAAAGATATGTGGCCATTGCATGGTGTAATGACCCGGATTTTTAGCGACTTTGGTTATCGACATAAACTCGATGTCGATAACCAAACGTCGAAGAATCTCGGTAATTAATGAAAGAAATTAGAGGGTGAGGATAGATAAGATGGAAATTTAGAATAGAAGAAGAAAAGAAGAACTTGCATCATCAGAGCAACACGAATCTCACAGCGGAACGAATAACATATAATAGATAACATGACTTTGAAATATAACAGTTATGTATACAATAGCACTTACCAGAGTACAACACTTACAACACAGTTGAAAATAACTATAGCTATATAATCCTGAAGCCGCCTGCTCCAGCTCTTCAAGTATCTGTAAATCCCGACTACTTGACTGCCCGTACAAAATTGGGCACCCAAGAGTTTAGGGAAAACAAAACAAAATAAACTCCAGGTCAGTCATGGGACTGGTATGAGTAAAACAGTTTAAAACAGTTTAAGCAGGTAAATGATATCTAATAAGACCACGCTGTACAACGGAATGGCTTTTTTCCTTATGAGAATCCAAATTATCTTTATATCAAAAACCTTTTGATATTATAATAATGTCTATCAACCACAATATATTAATCATCTACCAGAACGCTTTCATCTCACGTTCTACATATATAGTATACAATCAAAATCGCAAGCACGTATTGGGTAATGGATTTCCAACTATGACAAGGTATGGAACCACCTTCTGATCAGTGTACTCTAGGAACGATACACTGGAGTTCAACAAGAACATCTTGCAACTCAGCCACACATGACCGACCACTCATTTCGCTTGAGTGTATCGAATGTACATCACCAACGGTTGGGATCAGCAACCGTTCCCATATATATATGGGACAACATTGATAGATTAAAGAAGCAAATGAATATTCTCTAGATAGGTGGTTATACACCCTACTTCGGAGCGACCGACTTAGCATGCTGCCTGCCCGACTTCTGTCATTTACCGGATGTGAGGCTAGAAACTACGCTTATCTTTTACATGTCACATCTTCATTCACTTTGAATGTCACATCGTCATACCTTCCAAATCACAAATTGACTTATCTAAAAATATCACGGGTATAAAGCTAAGAGAAACGAATTCCTCTGCCACCAAACGTGAATGCGTTTGAAGAGAACAACTTACGCGATCTATTAGATATACTCTGTCAGACATCCTTCCATACAGGTCGTCCTGGGACTGGACAAACCGAAGGAACTATTCTGTAAACAGGATAGCCCTTGCATAACTCCGTCTTCAATTATCTTTGGCATATATGATTCGCAATGCTTATGCCAATACGGAGTGGTTCTTCGGATAATAATCCAACCGGTCTCTCCATATTAACAACGTTAAAATGGTCGAAAACTTCGATAGTCGATGAGTTAACTAGCAAAAAAAATACGTGTGCAAACAACGATATTATTTCCAAGTGGAAATTATATCGATCAATCATCAACCATATATATATGTATGTATATATATATATATATATCTCCTCATTTCTATATTTAGAAAATATACGTTATTAACCCTGGAAAACATTTCCATAGCTTGTTCACGCATCACTACTATTCCACAACTATTAGTCCCTAACTGTAAACTAGTAAGAGAACAACTACCCAAGTATAAACCCCGAAGGCTGAAACCAACATCAGATCGATACTCAGAAAACCATTCAACTTACTAATCTCTAGACAGTTTCTAATTTTGCTTAACTCTATTTCTTTAATCTCTAATTGAATAACTCTATTTGTTTAAATCCTATTAGAATAACTAGTATTGAATTTAACTCCATTCACTTGACTCTAGATCGCAGCGATCACAATGGTTACGCCTGATCCCTTCAGGAAACATCCGACTACCGTAGGCTATCTGCTGCCCTGCGAATTACGCTAGCATTCGTGCTAAATGGTAACTTATCCTGAATAACTATGTTTGACTAACTCTATTCGACTAACCATATTCGATTAAATCAACTTCGAATAACTAAATTCGATTAACTCTTTTATATCTCGTCAATTTCCTTTTTATACTTCTATTTATTTTCTAAATAAATATTCCTTTATTCATTCTATTTACTTCCTAAATAAATATTCCTTTATCAACTTTATTTATTTTCTAAATAAATATATCCTTTATAAAATCCTATGATTTTATAAATACTTTATTTTCAAAATATTTCCTTTATAAAATCGGTTGATTTTATAAAGTTCCTTTATTTCAATATACACTGAAATAATTCTTTTTACATCCCAGGGTCTCTTATGATATTTAAAATAGCAAACCACAATGATCGATATCATTTAAACACACATAATCAACCAGATTATATATCACATCATATATTACAATATATGAACAGAACAGTATTATAAATATTGAGGAGTCCAGTTGGACCCCTCCAACCTGTTCCCCTGCATCACACATGTTAAACAACACATATATAAAATATTTTAATAAAACAGAATCAATATTTGATTAACGATTTATATATATCGTTATCTTATGATTTCAATCAATACACAAACAACTCAACCAACAGTTAACACATAGCAATCAGTCATCATTTATCAGTTCTAAGAATACACTGTAAAAATAGAACTGTTCAGAGTTGGTGAGTTTTACTCACATTGGACTATCATCGTTAATTAACGATAATTGTCATTCGATTTGATTCAGACAGACAATTTATCTTGTTATAAATTGTAACGAGCGTCGATGGACTTCCAGTCAGTTCCATTGGGTAGTGTCCGTCCATACGATCCCAGCAGATCTTGTTTCGTCTGATTCCGATACCGTATGCTAAAGTTATACGTTACACAAGTTACACATCATTAATTAAAATAAAAATTGAATTTCCTTTTTAATGTTAATTGGGCTTAACCTCTCACTCTTGGCCCATTATCCTCTTGGAAACCCACAGCCCGCCAACCTCTTCTTCTACAAATCCCAAATCCCGTCGCTCCAATTATGTCCTCCATAGTTGATTCTTCCTGCTCCCAAAACTCCCTCCTTGCAACATCATCCGACCAGAGGATATCACCGAATCACTCCTTGCCACGTCCTCTTCCTCCCCATGCCACCAATGTCCAACTCGCACCCCCCATTAAAAACTCGACGTCAACTGTATCTCGCCCACAACAATGACCATCGCATCACTGAATACCATCGTTCACTCCCACAATTTCAGAATCGGTGCTACTCAATTCCCCGAACTCCAAAATAACATCAATCCCTTCATTCGATGCTTGAATCTCAGCGTTTTGTGAACCCTAGAAAAATACCACGACGCTGTACAACGTCGATCTCAAGAAAACTGCATCGCTCTACTCAAGGAGGGTACCAAATCGAAGAGATTTCCTCAAGGAACTCATATGTATATGTTCTGAGATTTATAGACTTTGATTTTATTTCCTTTTGATTTTTGTATGTTGCAATTTGTTTGGAGAAGAGATAGAAGTGGCGGCAGATTTTCTGAGCAGTGGAAAAAATGTGGATTAGGTTAAGGAGAGGTTTGAGGTGTATTTATAGGATTTTCAAAATATCTAGATATTTTGTAGAAGGAATATTCCCGGTATTTTCTTTTTGTTAAGTTCGTTTCGCCTTCTAAAAATACGTGTGATCACACACAATATTCAAAAATCGCGAAAATGGTCATGTAGCTAAAGTTCGACCTTACGGTCCCAACGAAACTAGTTTCGTCGAATTCCGACTCCGTTTGCTCACACAGCGTATTTTTAACCGTCAAAATACTGACTGTTTCTCACTCTAAAAATCCGTACAGCCACACAGTGACATTAAAAATCACAAAACTGGAAATCTAAAAACTATCTGACATTGCGGATCCAACAAAATTTGTTTCGTCGAATTCTGACTTCGTTTGCAAAAGTGGCTATTTTTAAAGTCCTAAATAACCCATTTAAATATATAAATATATTTAAATATAATTAAATTAAATATTTATAAATAAATATTAACGTCTATATTCATAGTGGAATACCATACAGCTCCAGAATAATCCTGTATGGAACTCTAACTCGATATTCCAATCTGGATCGACCCGATATTCGATTTATATTGAAATTCCTTTTTAAAATATAAATAATTCCCTTATAAATTATAAAGGAATTCCACAGCGACTTTTCTAAAATTTGATTTGGACGTACATCAAAATCTACATGACGAAATCCCAATTTTTCTCTTCCACTAGAAAGATATACTCTACCAGCTCCACACATTTCTTGTTTCACAGAAATCCGGCTTAAAACGAATCTTGTACATTCAGTTGAAGTTCGAATCGCCAAATAGCGAACTATCGCGCCATTTCAAGCTCTAATTTAGTTATATAATAATTCTATGTTTCAAACTGACGTCGATTGAAAATATTCGTCAATATAATTCAACTCTAGGCTGAACTAAATCCTAGGGATGAACTAGTTCACAAAATATTGTGACTCCCAATATTTTTGATTATTTCTGAATTAAATCTATTATTCTATTATTTAATTAAATTAAGTAACCACTAAAATTAATTAACGATGATTTAATTCCCCCTAAATCACTATTTATATAATTAAATTAATTAATTATAATACCTCTGACAATGTGGATCATTACACATGGTCACCAACTATCTAAGGGAGGTCTTAAGCGACATAAGTGTCCTACCGAGTAATATCAGTTAAGTAGTAAAGTTAACAAAACTACTTCTTATATTACGAATGAGATAATAGACCTAAGAACGTTAATGTACTAGGATGGCATTCTAAATGGGCTAGGGGTCTGCCTCAGAGTTATAAGATATTGTAAGAATCCATCTTTAATAGGGCTATAAATGACCGAGAATGCCACCTCGTTGGGTCTTTACCCTAAAAACACTAATGGCGATTGACTTGGATATGCACCCCATTGGTTAGATATTTATGTTTGTTTGAAATCTTGTGTGTTGCATAGACATATGTAACCTGCTAAAAATATAGGGTATGGGCATCAGGTAACATTATATTTCAGTCACACAGAACTTTATGTTCTGACCCCCTCTCCTTAACATCCAACAGGTCTGTAGATGGGGTAAAGCCATGGATGAAGTCGCGATTGAAGCTGACAAGAAGATGAAGCTATTATGATATTATTAGCAATTATTTCTTTGCTTCTTTTGGAATCTTATGAGATTGAACTATTTGATATACCTATTAAATAAATGTAACTGTGACTATGTATTTTTGAGATTTTTGAAATAATGATACATCTTATTTGAATATTAAATTTTCTCATTCAACTGTGTGAGATTTCCATTTGAAGTATGTGTTATTATTATCTATGCAAATGTAATCCTTATAGGAACCAACGACCCATTTAGAATGGCTCTAAATTTCGATGGGCCTTTTCTAGGTCGAAATTTAGGCCCATTCCGGGTGGGTTGTTACATTTGGTATCAATGCATAGGTTACACGATTATAAAAGAAATATACGTATGAGAGGTGTATTTATGATTTGAAAAAGATTTTTGAAGCTATATATATATATAATATGTTTATCCCATTATGCATAGCATATATACTAGGCACATTTATCATTAATTCCTTTTTCAGCTTAAATACTATCTCAGAAGTATCCACGAAGGGATTCTTCCTTTTCTTTTCAAATAGTAGAATGGCTGAAAATCCTAATGAGCGGGGTAACCAGGCAAGGCCTGGATACTTCCCAGAATGGTTATAGCAGTACCTTCATACTGCGGAGCAGGTCCCTATAGCTAATCCTGCCTCGGAGGCTCCTGCGGCTCCTACCGCTGACGTAGCCTTTGATTTTTCCCGCTTGTGTAAGATCTTTACGAATTCTGGAAGGAAACTGTTTTCTAGAAAGGATGGCTTTGCTAGTGCCCAATCTTGGGTTATGGACTATGGAAGAATCTTTGAGGCTGCTGTCTTGCCCGGTGAAATAAAAATTAGGATAGCAGACTGGCATTTGAAAGATGAATCCCTAGAGTGGTGGAACTTAATATCAACGGAGAACGAGGGTCAGATCTTCACATGTGCTGAATTCAAGACCCGTTTTGAAGAAAAAAATTGCCAAGGGCAGAAATGACTATTTAGCTAGAGAAGTTCATCCATCTCAAGCAAGGAAGCTCGAGTCTGCAAGAATACGTATCCAAATTCACTGAGTTATGTAAGTTTGGAAGAGGATTGGTAGATACCCCTATGAACAAAGCCCTTTGGTATGTGAAAGAACTGAACTCCCTGCTGAAAGAAACCTTACTAGCCCAAGTAACATTTGGGGTAACTTTTGAGACCCTAGTTGAGACAGCTACCCTTTGTACGGCTGAAAGTTGTAAGGAGGATAAGGAGGGCGAGAAAGGAGAAAGCTCCAACAGAAATAAGAAGAAGGAATGATGGAAAAACAATAAGAAGAACTTCAAAAAGGATGCAAAGACATGTATGAGGTGCAACCGCAAGGGCCATGAGGCCAAGGATTGTAAGACCCTATTGGCCAAAAAAGAGTTTAACGGAAAATGTTACAACTGCCACGAAGAAGGACACATGTCCAAATACTGCCCAAAGCCTAAGGTTGTTAAGAGTAGCCAGAACTATGCAACTGAAGCAACCCTAATTCAAAGCGACCCCCGAGAGATCAAGGGTAGCCCACACTCGAAGGTGTAATATCTATTTTAGGAAATCCATCATACACCTTGTTTGATTTCGGAGAAACCCATTGTGTTATCTCCAAGCGATTAGTAAATCTGTTGAACCTTTCCATATCTATCACGGATAGTCCGATAGAGGTGGAAAACCCTATCGAGGATCTAAGTATCTTGAGTTGTTGTGTAAAGACCAAGTATTGGAGGTCGACAATGTCGAGATCCATTGCGAAGCGTATGCATTTAATTTTTTTTGGGTATGACTTTATTTTAGGTTTGGACTGGCTATCGTTTTATGGGGTCGTCCTAGACTGTGATAGGAGACTCATTTGTTTTAGGAGACGGGGAGGACGTACCTAAATATTCCTTGTGATGTTAGAAACAAGGACAAAGCCTTATTATATTCTCCTAGTTCTAAAGGACCATCTTCGGTCCTTATAATTTGTGAGTTCTTGGATGTCTTCGAGGAAGTCACTAGACTTCCGCCCCATAGAGAAATCTGCTTTCGTATTGACCTAGTGTAAGACGCTAGACCTATAGCACGACCCTTGAGGCATATGGTGCCCAAGGAAAGAAAGGAGTTAGATAAACATATTTTTGGACTGTTATAAAAAGGTTTCATTCGTCGAAGTACCTCAGAATGGGGTGCATCTGTTGTATTTTCCACCGAAGCAGATGGATCTTTGAGACTTTGCATGGACTATAGGGAACTTAATAAATTGACCAAAAAGAACAGGTACCCTTTACCAAGAATCGATGACCTTTTTGACCACTTGGGAGGAGCCCGAGTATTTTCCCAACTAGACCTAGCTACTGGATACCACCAGTTAAGAATTTCGGAGGACAGCAAGAACAAAACTGTGTTTAAGACACCAAACAGATTGTTCTAATGGGAAGTTATGCCCTTTGGATTAACGAATACACCTGCCCTCTTTATTGACCTTATAAGTAGAGTGTTTAGGGGCATTCTAAATAAAATAGTGGTGGTCTTCGTAGATTATATCCTTATATTTTCCAAAGATCGTGAAGAGCATGAAAAACACTTGAGATAAGAGTTGGGGATATTAAGAAAGAACCAACTATGACGACCCCAAAAACCCGTACGACGGTGGCAAGGGTAATCTTTGGAATATAACACATAAACAGATAATAGCAGAACAGAATTAAATAAATCACCAGATAATGTACAAATAATACACTGGATAAACATAATCATCAGAGTTACATAGTATACAGGATCATACTTAGTATAAATACAGTTCAGCTATACATAAATGTCTACAGCAGAAAACAAACATAATATATACAATAGGAGCTCAACAGCATAAAAAGAGATAAATGATAGAATCCATCTTCAGCTCCAGCTATCCAGAAAGAGCCTGCTAAAACCTGAATACAAGGCTGCCCATGTAGAAAAAGGGGCACCCGAGTTTGCAAGTGAAACAAACTACGAGTCAGTCATGGGACTGGTATGAGAAATCTACTTAACACATTTTATAATATGGCTAATCGCAGGACCATGCCACTTTCGCGGAACGGGTTTACTCCATTGGATTGCCAGTGCTTTACAACAAGTACATCTTTTAAACATCGCAATGCTTTTTATAAAAACGAAGCCATTATAAGACTCAGTTCCAATCACACATTGCAACGCAAACCGGAGGATAGAGTTTTTACCTTATAATGGCCAAAATATGCTTGATACGAATAAAACAAAAGAATTTGTATTATTACTAGTGTTTATATGTTTCAAAAGCAATTTCAAATCATAAGTATCAATCATAGACGGCATGGGTACCATATATCATGTCGCCATATATAGGTATACAATCAAAACCGCACAGTCACGTATTTGGAAATTGGTTTTCCGTCATGAACCAAAGCAAAAGATAGTCCTTACCGACTTCGAGATTCTCTAGCCCGAGCCTCAGGAACAGCCGCAACTTCCCCTTGGATCGTCAGGGCCGGTCCACCGATGTGGATTATTATGCCTGAACACTATGTTTCCCCACCCTTTGGGGCATAAATGAGCCCTATGACTCCATCGGCTTCACATAGTCATCGATACATCCGAGGCGCCTCGCAACAGCAACAACCACACAGGTGAAAATAATATATGTGTCATCCAGTTTAAGCACTGACACCACCTCTAGCTAGAAAGAAACGCATGTTCTCCCTGAGGTCCTCTCCCGTTTCTGGCTCGTACCGGGGTGTGAAGCTCGCGAATTCACGTTATACACAAAGCTATGCCACACAGGCCGTGCTTTGATCACCAACCACAAGACTTTGCTTTTCAACAGAAGCCTTGATCATCTTCCACTTAGATGTGCCACACAGGCAATTCACGCTATGCGATTGATTTCTATCGATATATAACCTCTGAGCTCGTACGTCTCAGAGAAGGGTGTCAAGAAAGAGAATAAATTCTCCGTCGCCAAACAGATATATATTTAATAGAGATCAATCAGCATAGAACAAAATCCAATGTCAGACACACAGTCCATTTGCAAGTTCGTTCTGGGTCTGAACGAAACCAGAGGCACTATATACCTCGCATACCCATCGATCTCCAAGCACTCTGGACGATCACCACTTATTATCTATATTTTGGGATGCCTCCCAATCAAGGCATCAGTTACCATCCAATCGAGGTGAAGATCTCAAGTCTTCAACCACCGTCTTCATCATCGTCTTCTTATCGCCTATCAATTATTTGAAATAAGATTTAACTCGGCCTTTTCAAATAATTCACATATATTTAGAATTTAAATCAATTCATTTCAATGGTTAAGTTATTCGACAAAAATTCACGCCAAACACATTCAACCATCAGATATCCACTAAACCGGGTAAATTCGGTTTATTTCCATTCCATATCGTTTACAATATTTTATAACGATTTATCGCTATTTTTATTTATTTAAAAATAGCCATTTCATTCAAACGACGCTTCGGGCCATAACGCGGCCGTGGAGCTATTTTTCTTTAGATTTGATTTACACATGTCTGGAAATCTAATCGTTAGATCTTCACAAATTTTATATCATTAGAAAGATCTTTTCAAAATGAATCCAACGGTTTCAGTTTTGGGAAAATCCAACGGTCGGATCTCCCGGTACACTCGTTTGAAGTTTCGATTTCAAAATACGAACTGCAACGTCGTTATTCGATTTATTTTAACTATATATATATATATATAATCGATTCTGGCGCTTTTTTTTCTTCAGATTTGAATTAAACATTCCAGACAATCCAACCATTCGATTTTCACAAAGTGGGTATCGTTGGAAAGATATTTCCAAAGCGAACCCAACGGTTTCGGTTTCGGGAAAATAAGATGGTCGGATCTCCCGCACTAATCGTTTGAAATCACGGTTTCAAAACACGAACTACAGCTTCGATATTCGATATATTTTAATTATATTTATATATGTATATATAAATATAATCGATTCTTCGATTTCAAAACCATTTTCACTTCACATATTTGATAAAAACGATATTTTTATCCAACTGATATTTATTTCAACACATGAATTTTGTTTACTTTATTTCCACACAGGAATTTCTATTCAACACATGAATTTCGTTTATTTTATTTCCACACAGGAATTTCTATTCAACACATGAATTTTTATTTCACCATTCAACACATGAATAATTTCTATAGTTTATATATATAATATAAATGTGATTTTTATTGCAAAACAATTTATTTCAAAACACGATTATTTTATATAGTTTATATACAAGGTAAAAATGTTATTTTTATTGCAAAACAATTTATTTCAAAACACGATTATTTTGTATAGTTTATATATAAGGTAAAAATGTTATTTTTATTGCAAAACAATTTATTTCAAAAGATGATTATTTTATATAGTTTATATATATGGTAAAAATGTTATTTTTATTTTTCAAAGAATTTATTCAATACACGAACTCCATTCAACACATGAATTTATTTCAACATTCAACACATGAATATTATTTCAACATTCAACACATGAATTTTATTTCAACATTCAACACATGAATTTAAATCAAACACAGAAATATTTCAGAAAATTTTGGCAGCATAACAGCAGGGTAGGTAAACCGGGACCGTCCCTAGTACGGCTCCTTGCTCTACCTTAAAGCCTCGCAGCTTTTGACAATGGGGATTTCATGCATCTAGTTCGCATGCAGGCGGCATGTATATTTTTTCTTTTCCACAAACTAATCCTATGTAATTTCAACCAAATAATTCTCAACAACAAACGGGTATTTTTCAACCTCAATCAATCAATTTCAACCACAAACAATTTTAATCAACCATTTGCTATCAACCAATTTTCACACCAATCACAACCAATAAATATCATGCATGGTTTGTGGACGAGGGGCGTATATATATATATATATAAGTATATTTCACTTCTATTTCAGCACTTATATAATTTGTACAACGCATATATACCTTATAAATCGAACATACAACTTATACAACGCTTATACATGAGGTGTACAACGCTTATATAACTCATACTTTGAATAAATAATTTATACATCGTCATTTCCATATCGTTTATAATTCAGAAATCTCACATTGGGTTCCACTCCACCAAAAATAGCAGAAGGCTCAGAAAAATATCTGGTCTCTTCTAGAATGTAGAAGACATCCGCTCGAGTCCATTGTCTCTTGTTTCATTGAATTTGATCAAGAAACGAAAAAGATATGATTTTTACAGTGAAATCATAAACCGTAGCGCTTTAATGTGCTATTAAACAGTTTAAATAATATCAGCCGTTACCTTTCAACAATCGTTCAAAACTAGGCTTGCATTTATCTTCCAATCCGATGCGCTATAGGAGAATCGGCCAACGCCACGTCGAAGATGGAGGAGAGGGCTTCAGGCGCCTGAAACGCAGCGGATTCCGCTGGTCCCTGGCGCAAGTGCTGGCGGTCTGAAGTCACCGACTTTGGCGAGGAAGATTTCGACGTACATGAGACGAGGGAGGTCAAGGCTACTATGGATTTGAAGCTCTCCTCAAGCTCTACAAATAACTCCAAAGAACCTATAGCTAATTTGGCGTGGATCGATCAGAAAATGGCTGGGAAGATCGGAAATCGTTTCCGTCGTGCGTTTCAGGTGTCGCGGGGAGAGAGAGAAAGCGTGTCGAGTTGTGATTGGCTGGGGGGGTTTTACTTTATCACATACGAACTCCAATCACATACGAACTCCAATCCAAACCCAACGACTGTCGTCCCTAGCTAAGTACCCCCATTCCGAACACAATGGGATATGTTTCGTAGGCCCATTCGACTGTTTGAGTCAATTTCTCTTCAAATTAAAATATAAAACATTCAATATTTGTTTTGAACGTACATTTCAATTTGCCGGGGCCTTATATTGATTCTAAAAAATTCCCGAAAAATAAATCTAGCTATGTTTTGATGATACGGTCCTAACAAAACTAGTTTCGTCGAATTCTGAGATCGTTTGAAAAATGGCCCTTTTCTGGTCGATTCAATTTAACAAAAATCGACCAAACACATTTTCCTTTTCCACGCTCACATACTAGCTTCAAAAATTATGAAATTTGAAACCTAGCAATAATTTAACATCCCGGATCCAACAAAAGTGGTTTCGTCGAATTCCAAGGTCGTTTGCAAAATGGCCATTTTCACGGGCTATATAAACTCTATAGCGACCTTTCTGAAAATTCATTTGGCCATAACTTTTGCTTCCCGCTATGAAACTTCGATTTTTCAAATTTGTTAGAAATACATTCACTAAAAGATTTAAAATTTTTGGTTTCACTAAAATTCGTTTTGTTTTGCACCCGATACAGTCAGTCAAAGTTTAAATTCAAATTTTGAAACTACCACGCCATTTCAGGCCTTGTTTATAATTCAAAGTAATTATATTTATTTTCAAGCGTCGATTCAAACACCATTTTCGTCGTTATTATTTAAAATAGTTATTTTAAATATTTAAAATCCACCAAAATAGACAATTTAAAATTTTCAAACTAGTTCAGATTTTCCAGGTTGTTACACCAACTGAAAGAAAAATTCTCGAAATGCCATTTCTAGAGGGAAGAACTAAGATTTTTAGGACATATTGTGTCAAGTAAAGGCTTGCCGGTAGACCTCGCGAAGATCAAAGCAATCAAGGAATGGATGATACCTCGAAATGCTACAGAGGTAAGAAGTTTCCTTGGATTGGCCGGGTATTATAGGAAATTCATTAAAGACTTCACAAAGATTGCTACCCCCGTTAATCCAATTGACAAGGAAGAATTTGGTACTCGTTTGAAGTAATAAATGTGAAATAACCTCTAAGAAACTAAAGGAAGCATTGACCAGTGCACTAGTCCTAATTATACCCGCTGGTTCAAAATCATTTACCGTTTACACTGACGCATGTAGGACCGATTTAGGAATAGTCCTTATGCAAGAAAGGAGAGTAGTTGCCTATGCTAGTAGACAACTCAAGGATCTAGAGAAAATATACCCAGTGCATGACCTTGAGTTAGCCGCAGTTGTGTTCGCCGTTAACATGTGGAGGCATTATCTCTTAGAGAAGAAGTTTGAATTGTTTACCAACAATAAATCCCTTAAGTATTTACTTTCTCAACGTGACTTAAACTTGAGATAACTAAGACAAATGGAATATATTGCCCCATTTGACTTTACGATGCAGTATACCCTAGGCAAGGGGAATGTTGTACTGGATGATTTAAGTAGGAAACATGAGACATTGAATGTGATAATAGAGTGGAAACAATTAGAGTTCCTCGCTAATTTTAATTTACAACCCTCACCGATCACTTCCAATGGTTTTCTTGGGGCTATAATAAGTAGACCTATCCTAAGAGAAAGAATCCAAAGCGCATAAGACATTGACGAAGAGTTAAGAAGAAGAGGAGAAAGTGGTAAAGAGAGAGAGACCTTTCCTCATTCGATTAGGTATTCGATTCGCAAATGATGTGAGTTTATTTTAGGATGGACGAATTTACATCCCTAAGGACGAAGGGTTGAGGAAAGAAATTCTAGAGGAGTGCCATAGGTCGAGACTGACCATACACCCCAGTGGTGATAAGATGTACATGGATATGAAGAGGAATCTCCATGGGGAATAAATGAAGAGAGACGTAGCCGAGTTTATGGCCAAATGTTTAACATGCCAAAAAGTCAAGGCGGAGCAAGGGAAGCCCAGAGGATTGTGGTTACCTTTAGAGATTCCCACATGGAAGTGGGAGCATATTTCCATGGACTTTGTAGATGGACTTCCAAGAAGCCAAAAGGGTAATGAGACCATTTGGGTTGTGGTAGACCATCTGACCAAAAGCGTCCATTTCATAACAGTCAAGAAGAGAAGGACTACAACCTCGTTATCCCAATTATATGTCAAAGTGAGAGTCAGACTTCATGTTATTCCATCAAGTATCATGAGTGACAGAGATCCCTTATTCACAAGCGAATTTTAGAGAAGCCTACAAGCAGTTTTGGGGACGACCCTTAACTTAAGCATAGCTTATCATCCGTAGACCAATAGACAGACAGAGAGAGTAAACAGAATCTTAGAAGACTTGCTCAGAGCTTACATCATCGACTTTGGAGGAGTTTGGGAGCAGCATTTACCGCTTGTGGAGTTCACATATAATAATAGTTTTCAAGCGACAATTGGTATGGCCCCTTTCGAAGCGCTATATGGGAGGCCATGCAAATTGCCAACTTGTTAGAGGGAAACTACCGATAAGGTAATACTCAGACCAGACTTCGTCCGTGAATCCACGGAGAAGATATCTTTTATTAGACAGAGAATGAAGGCAGCCCAAGACCGTGAAAAATCATATGTCGATAAGCGAAGGAGGGAAGTTGAGTTTAATATTGGAGATTTAGTGTTCGTGAAAGTATCCCCTCTTAAGGAAGCTGTTAGGTTTGGAAAAACTGGGAAGTTGGCTCCCAGGTTTATCGGGCCTTTTAGTGTTATCGAGAAGATAGGATCTTTGGCTTATCAAGTGGATCTCCCACAGCGTTTATCGGGAATCCATAATGTTTTTCATGTATCACATCTAAGGAAATGCCTTCATGATTCTGCTATTAGGCTCGAGCTTGATGAAATTGGGGACATAGTGAAACTCGAGTTGAGGTGCACAGTGCCCCGTTCCACTACAAGGATTGTAGAGCACAAAATCAAGAGGCTCCGCAACAAAACCTTTTGCCTCGTCCGAGTACACTGGGGGAATGACCAAAGAACATGAGAAACCGAGGACAGAATGAGACAGACTCACCCAGATTTTTTGTTGGTAATTTTCCCTTAAATTTTCATTTATGGATGCATCATGATTGCTAGATTGGATGTTAAGGAATGGATGCAACACCATCGCACTGAGCACTCATATAGAAATATATGTATATTTAGGTTGTTTGCATACATGTTGCATCACTTATTACGCCTACATGCTAAGGAAGATCTCAGTTTAGTGGGTCTGCAGTTCATAACCACTGTGATTCATGGATGCCTACGGATGAATTATGAACAACATGGATGTTTTGAGTGAGTTGTATTTTTCACCCCTTGAACAGATTTCGGGACGAAATCTATTTTAAGGGGGGAGGGGGGAGAATGTAACACCTGTAAAATTCGTTAGTATCAATAATAAATTAAATAATTAAAAACAAGTAATTAGATCATATAGTTGAAAATGAGATTTTGCATCATTAGGAGTTTGGCTACGAAACTCTTTTATTCGAATTCATGGCGAAATTATGAATTGTTTTCATATATATTATGCTGAAAAATGGTCAACGTGTGAAGAAGTTATGAACAAATGAATTTGGGCGGTGTACACAGAATATATATATATATATATATATATATATGTGTGTGTGTGTGTGTGAATATTATATGTATTATCCAAATAATAATTTAAAATTAAAGAGAGAAATTCAAATTAGAATTTAGAGATAAGATCTAAGCGGTAGCGTATATTGGATATATGGAAAAGAATGAAGCAAATTAAGAATGTAATTAATAAAATAAACAGCTCAACAATGCAGCAAAATTGGGCATTCCAACCTCGAAGGGGTCGACCGCTCCCCATTGAGGGGGTCGACCACTAGGCGGTTAGGGAGCCCAATTCTGCCTATGTGGATTAGGGTTCTCTAAAAGGATATGTTTATGTGGATGGATTGGATTAATTTTTATTAATCCGATGGCTCATGCTCACACGAGCAAGTATAAAAACCCCTCAAGCAACGCAATAGAAACCCCAATTATTCTATACCTCTGCCTCTATGTTGCTGAATTTCATAAAAAAATAAAGAGAATAGGGTGAGGGTCTCTTCTACTTCTCTGCCTCCATTCTATTTTTTTTTCAATTTCAATTTATTTAAGTTTAGGATTATGGAATTTAGCATATGCAAATATGTATAAGAATCTAATTATATGTTTCTTATATGTATATTGTTAGGAGATCGATCAGAGCTCGCCTGAACGTTGAGAACTGTTGTAGATCTTGAATTCCTACCACATCTCTACCTAATTTGTGAGTGGAATCTAGTTTTGCTTAAAGTCATATTCATATTATTAACAGTTTCCCATATGAATTGTTATGCCTATAAAGATTTGGTTATGCGATAATGCAACATGAAAATCCCCAAATCTTCTATTTTGTAATTATGTAGGAATAGTCATTTTGAATTCATTTTGTGGAATTGTGGTTTTTGTATTGGATTAAAGGTAAGTATGAGTGTTGTACTATTATTTATATTTTATGCAATTCACCGATTATTATCATTTGATTTAGCCTAGAAAGTTTTGGATTTGAATTATTTCAAAGTTGAATTGGGTTTGGATCCTAATTTGGGTGTAAACGCATTCATAGATTGGAATAAGTCAAATGTAAACATTTTTTGGTGTATAACACCACAAAAACGGTGAATTGAGTGAAATATAGATTGTAAACATACAGGGGTGGATGTGTGAAATACTTTACTTTTAATTTAATATTTAAACCATTTTAGATGCCTAGGATACAAGTTGTAATTGTCATGTATATATATGTTTCCATTCACTACCATTTTCTATATGTCCATTATGCCATCATGTTTATGTTGTAGCGGTAAAATATGGAAAAATCTAACTTGTATGCCTTAATTTGGATAAGATGAAAATTCCACCTCGTTAGAACATTTCCCCGTTTGTATGACTGTTACATTAATTAGTTAATATTATTATATTACTTATATTTACATAATCAATGTAATTAACATTATCTTCGCGTAATTAATGCGATTAGGTTATATTTTGAATTTGAAATGTCCCCTTATATATATTTTTGTTTGCTTGTGTGCGCGTATATATAGAATTGCATAAATATATATAAATAATGACACATAGGCACGAGGATAGTTGCCATTTGTGGTAGAATTCTGCTCGGAACCAACCAGCATATCCAGCAACCACAAGTAGTCCTAAATAATGTGAGATGTCTAGGTGCCATGGGCCATTCAAAAAATTAGTACACTAGATGCAAGTTTAAACCGACTCGTAGTAGAAGCCTGGCCGGAACCCACCGACATATCCAGCATCTACAGGTATATGGTTTAATGTGAGAGGTCCAGTGTGTATGTATGTATATGTGTGTGTATATATATAACTTTGAAGTGTGAAAACAAATAGGTTTACCATGCCTTAACAAGGTCTTAAGTGGCTGACTCACCTTTTTATCTTATTTGGGTCTTAAGTGGTTAGGACTAGGATCCCTCCGAAGGTTTATTCCTTAGAGAGGAACCCATGTCATGGGACCAACCCTTATTAGTATTAAGGTAGGTCTTTGGGTCCTCCTTCTTTAAAAAATGGTTAGGCATAAAACGGTTAATGGAGTAAGGTAGCTCACGGGGATGTCTACTTCCTCTAGAAGCTTGTAAGGGCTCAACTAGGGACTGATTGGTAATTAAAAGATATTGGCCATTGCATGCTCACCAATTGTCTAAGAGAGGTCTTAAGTGACATAGGTGTCCAATCGGGTGATATCTGTTAAGTAGTAATATTCGCAATACTACTTCTCATATTACAAATGAGAGAATAGACTTAAGAACGTTAATGTACTAGGACGGGGTTCTAAAAGGGCTAGGGGTCCGCCTCAGGGTTATAAGAGATTGTAAGAATCCACCTTTAATAGGGCCATAAATGATCGAGAATGCCACCTCGTTGGGTCTTTACCCTAAAAACACTAATGGGCGATTGACTTGGATATTCACACCATTAATCAGATATTTATGTTTGTGTGAAATTCTGTGTGCTGCGTAGACATACCTTGACATATATAACCTGCTAAAAATATAGAGTATGGACATTAAGTAACACTATATTTCAGTCACACAGAACTTTAAGTTCTGACCCCCTCTCCTTAACATCCAATAGTTCAGTAGATGGTGTAAAGCCATGGATGAATTTGCAATTGAAGCCGATGAAGAAGATGAATTTATTATGATATTACTAGAATGAGGCCCGTGCTTTGCACTTGGGCCATTATTTTTATCATTGATGTTAAATGTGACAAATGTACAAGGATGAGCTTAGTTGGAAGCAAGTGTAGGTTTTTCATTAGCTAGTAATATCAAACCTACAGAACAATGCATTTGGTGGAGAGTAGGGCCATTCTCTATCATTTTATACCAAAGGAAATAGCACTATTGTTCAAGCTTGAAATTTCATTCCCTATCGTTGTTTTGAATAAAGGTATTATGTTATGTAGTGGGCATGGAGTAACTCTACGTAAATTTAACTTTCATTTTTTTCTCGGTTTGCATGAAAGTCTTTACGAATTCCTCGTTGCTTAGTAGCCATTGTCATTATCATGCTCAGTTTATACTCTGAGGTAGCAGTATATAATTAATGTGATACAACTCAGATTCAAACATCATTGAGCTACTCTTATTCATTTGCTAACATGTTTTTTATTTATTACCGAGTCATACCATTGTACTAACTGTCATGTACCAATGTTTTCTAACTTAGACATATTATTTTTCCCTTCTGCTTTGCTCTATCCTGGACTCTTGACTCAATGCCTATGCCTGCATTAAGTAATAAAAATCTACAAAGTTACACTTTGCTATAAAACATAGATTCTTTAGTTGAGGTACATAAACTAACATGAAATTCAAAATTTCTAATAATAATCAAGATGATGGTACATGAGTGTCAATTAGATGCGGTCAATAGAAATGTTGAAAGTGTAAATTGTATAATAATCTGGCTTTTGGCACAGCCTGACCGGTCTACCACCTGGGGTAATCCCCTTGGCGAGAGGCAATGACGGGTTTCTCGTATAGTATGAACAAACAAATGATAATGCACAATTTTGTAAAGGTTACTCGCTTCAGACGATTGTTTATGTGGGCGTTTGGTGTAAAGTCTATGATTAAGTTCCCATGAATAGCAGGTTATTTTGGGTGTTCAAATTTTTTTCTCCTGCTTTTCCACTTCATTGCCTTGGCAACCCATTCTGTACTAACTTCTAGAACTTGTCCACCGCGTTGGATGTGTTGGTTGATTATGAGTGAATTCAGTTGTGGATAAGTATGATGTAGCAGGAATGTTCAGAGCGGAGTGTTGTGGAAGGTTTGGATGGAAAATTATCTCATCCTATTTAGAATTATGAGTATTGGTGGCAAAATTGGATAAACAAATGGCAAAATTTAAACACCAGTGAATGCAGCGTTATTCAGAAAAAGGGATAAACATATGGAAAAATTGGATATGAGTATGTTACCGTCCGATAAAGAATGTGAGTACACTGATCAATATGAACAACAGATAATTATGGGAAATAGGTAGTGCAAAATTGTATTTGGGAGAAAACAAACCTGGCAGTAAGTGAAGTCGTTGGCACGTAAGTCTTTAGTAGTCCAAAAGTTGGGACTAATGGGCATAGGCCTATGAATGATGATTTAGAACATGCACAGAAGGTCAACGGCAGATGAAATTCGAGGCGGTTGTTTTGAAGTTTGAAGCGGGTTGTGAATATCGTTCAATGGAAAAAGGGTATGAAGTTTGGACTGCGGTAGAACAGTTCGACGGCTGATTTAATAGTCTTCAATAAAGGATGGACAGAAGGAGAGTGAGGCGTCTGGCGTCCATCATAGGTAGGGTAATCCGTTCTCATTCACGGTTCGTCTGACAAAGCATAATCGACTGGGAAATAATCCTTGGAAGAAGGGGGGAGGAAGCAGTTGGGGTTAAGAAGAGTGGGGCTCTTTTCTTTTTTCTTTTTAATTTTTCTTGGAGAGGGTATACAGGGTACAAAAATGATTACAAAAACATAATGAAGACAGGTGGTTGTAGTCTCGTTATTTGCAGAAACTTGGAGGGTACGATGCCATGTGAAGATATGGATTTCCTGCTTTCTTGTTTAAGTAATACATTAGCAGTTATTGCTTTGTTTCTTTTGGAATCTTATGAGATTGAACTATTTGATGTAACTATTGAATAAATGTAGTTGTGACTATATATTTCTCAGGTTTTTGAAATAATGGTACATCTTATTTGAATATTATGTTTTCACTTTCCTCTGTGCGAGATTTCCATTTGAAGTATATGTTATTGTTTTTTGTGCAAATGTAATCCTTACAGGAATAAACAACCCATTTAGAATGGCTCTAAGTTTCGATGGGCCTTTTCTAGGTCAAAATTTAGGCCCATTCCATGTGGGTTGTTACAATAGTTGAGTTTTGAAAGGAGATTATGAACGAGTTTTATAACAAAGTTATAAAAGAGAATCTAAGCAAATACGATATCAGAGGACGATCGAGATGGAGCATTTGAAGAGCGCATATCTTCATAAAACAGAAGAATCACTCAAAATCTCTGATTTGACCCAGATGGTTCTGCCATGGTTGAAATCTACGGATTTTAAGGACTACTCGCTACCGATCTATAGGGTGATACCTAGGATATGGTAGGAGGGTACCTTTGGTTCATCCTGTTCCTTGATGACTGTTATGGACGAATGTTTGACAGAGCATTTCCAAAGGATTATGTACATTTATTTTTACAAATGTATTTCTGTTTGTTGCAGAGAAGACACCTTCTCTTAGCTTAACACCCAGAATATTTTTGTGGACGTCAATTAGTGTTTTGAGGGATTTGACAATATGGCATTCAAAGTAAATGGTGATATGTGATTCTAAAGGTAATGTTAACCTTAAGCCTCGTCAGTAGGGAAATAATAAAAATTGGGTAGGCAGCATGACTAAGTGGGTCTCTCCTAATTGGGATGTATTATCACCTATTTAGAGAAAATCCATTTCCTTCTTTAATTTATTGATGTTGTCCCTTTTCGGGAAATGGTGGGTAGCTCCCAACCATTGGTGATATACATTCGATACACTCAAGCGAAATGGTGGTCGGTCATGTGTGGCCAGTTTGCAAGAAGTTCAATTTGAACCCAGTGTATTCCCTCTAGAGATACACTATCGGAAGATGGTTCCATACCTTGTCATAGTCGAAATCCAATCTCCAATAAGAGCCTGTGGTTTTTGATTGTATATTATATATGTAAAGCGTGAGATGCAAGCGTTCTGTTAGATGGTTAATTATTTGATTTAGATATTATTATAATGCCAGAAAAGATATGATTTCAAAATTCTTTGGGTTATCGTAAGGTAAAAACCATCCGTGTTTATGTGTGGATTGGTCTTATGGTTATCCTTTTTTTTCGAAAAGAAATGTTTTGACTTTTCAATCAAGTTGGATGATACCTTAAACTTAGTGAGTTTTCTCACTCTGGTTCACCAGACTAATCCGGCGTTTGCAATGCTCGGATTAGACCGAGTTTTACAAGTTATGGTTATCAGGTGTTGTGAAGTCCAGAGACGAGCTGAAGGTGTTTAGACATATGATATCTAGTATTTATTCCGTTGTGTGTTGTATATGAGGACAGATTATTATAACTATCCAGATGTATTAATATACTCTGATGATTGTAAGTATTATTTTAAAGCCCTCAATAAATTTTTATTTCTATATTATACTTTCGTTCTGCTCGAATGTGACACTCTGATGTTGTTGTGTTGCTATTCTTCTTCCTCTAACTTCTATTCTAATATATCTTTATTTCTTATCTCACCCCCAACTTCTTTCTATTAACTATCCGGTGTTTTCGATACTTGTGTTCTGGCAAGTGATAGAGTTCGGGCACCGAATTCCGCCGGGTCGTTACACGATTATTCTGAAATTTATGTGAAATTTTTGGATTTTCGTCATAATTTTATGATTTATTATGAATTTCCTAATTTTGATAGAGATAGGATAATTAGGACGTTAATTAGGATAATTAATGATAATTTAATGTTTTTTGAATTAAAAATATGAAGTTTGAGCTTATTTCTTACTTGTTTTTAATTTGTTTTCCAAATAACGAGAGGCTTCTTACCTCTATTATTGTTTTCGCAATTGTAGCCGATAAGATTGATTTTCAAACTTGTTTTCCAAAGATTTGAGGCTTATAGCTTCCAAACCCTTGGCATAATCGTCTAATTTAACAAGCCTTATTTCAAGTCATTTTTTAAAATATTTGAAGGTAACACCTTTATTTCTTAGAATCACAACTACGGTTGACAAGATACAGTTTTAATTAAACTTGTCTTGAGGCTATCACATATAGCTTTTGATGTCGACTGTATCTACAAGGCGTAATTCCTAAAATAGTTTCCAAAAGTGTTTTAGGCTACCACCTCTATAGCTTGTCTCTATTGATCATGTCGACAAGGCCATTTTAACCCGTTTTAATATGTAGTTAACATATGTTTGAAGTCAATAGGCCTTGCCTATCATTAATGAACGTTTTATGGTTTTGACACTTAGATAAAGTGTTGGTGGGGGTAAGGTTTAAAAGGGGGTCACATCTGTTGATTTTATTATGTTGTCGATAGGGAACCACTTTTATTATTATATGTCATATCGACTAAGTACTTAGGCTAGACCCTTGTGTATTGAAATGGTAGTTAACCATGTTATGTTTGCAAAGTAGTGGGGGTACCATGGTTTAATATAACCACTTATATCGTTTATATAAATTACATGCATTGGGAACACCAGCGATAATTGAATGATCATGCAAATTGGAGGTACCAATAGGCTTAAACATTCTTAAGGGACAAGATTTAAAATAAATTAAGAGGTTCCAAGTCATCCTATAATTAAAATTATGGCATATGTGATGGATAATCCATTATATATTTGAAAGGTTCATACTCAACCTATGGATAAAACTGTGAGATGTGTAAAGGGTAATCCACATCTATACAATTTTTGAAACACCAAGGATATGGGTAATCTAGATATTAAGATGGGTAATCATTTGAATATGACAGGGAATCAGTTATACTTAAAGACAAGCGGGTAACTTGCATATTTTTTGTTAATTTAAGCATTTATTTTTAGTTTTTAACCGTTATAACAGTTAGTCAGGCAAACGAGGTTGAGGAATCCACTGTATGATGCATGATGCACATTATTATTGTTATTGTGTAGCCATTGATTTCACGAGCACATGACTGGTTGTTTTATAGCAAGACGCTAGTCGGAGGGAAACCCATTCCACTAGGCGATATGGTCTCACTGGACACCCTTTGGTTTTCGGTTAGTGGTTATTACACATGGCATTCTACCGACTGATCCAAAATTTTTGTTTTTCCCATAAACTCTCGGATACTCTTGAGTAAATTGAAAGTTAAGGTTTACATGGTCTTCTTCATCGAATAAGCATTTGGAGACGTTCAAGAAGCAGTTAGCTATTTAAGAGTTTTTTCCGTTGTGTGTTAATTATTTTGGATGCATGTAATGGCATAGATGTTTATTTCCCATATTTAGACTCTGATCAACCAATGAGTCATCTTCATATGTCGCTCTTGGAATTCTATTTTGTAAGAATTATATTTTTATTTCAACATGGGTTTAACGATGGGAAATGTAATGAATTATCATTAGTGAATGAGTTTTGAAAATTTTCATATTCTCTTATACTCTGATTTATTAGCATAACCAATTTCTATCATTGGAAGTTAATACTATGGATGGCTGCAGCATTCGTAAAGCTTCATTTTGGACCTTAGAGAAGTGAGTGTTACAATTTGGTATTAAAGCATAAATTTATGTTTACTTAAAATTAATTTCTTAAAACGATTATAAAACTAAAACCCAAATATCAAGGTAATATATAAGGTATGAGATTCTGATATTATAACGCATTTGTATTAGTATTATATAAAGTATGTATTTATCCTACACTTTCATACCGTCCTTCAATATCTTACTAAGATTCACATGCAGATAAAGGAAGCAAGATATGGAGAGAAAGAGCATAAGAATGAATTCGGGTGGTGGAAGCACTATAACCAAAGGAAATGCTTGACCAGAATTTGAGGTGATCAATGTCGTGCAACTAATGAGAACGAAGATGCTACAGCCTTACTGGTAGATAGGGAAATTCATACCAGTCTTCATCAATCTGATGCAAGCAGGAGCTATTGTTAATTTTGCTAGAGCAAATGCTGCCAATGCCAGAGGATCAAATTATTTGCTAAATGGGTGAACAACTTTGCTAGGATTAACGAAAATTTTGTTAGACTCTGAGGAAAGCCTTTTCATGGGAACAAGAAGGTTACTGAAGTAGAGAAATGGCTGTTGAGCCATGAAAAAAAAATCCTAGACTTGGACTTAATGGATGAGCAGAAAAGTAAGTTAGTTTCAAGGCAGTTGCAAGAAGCTGAACTACAGTGGTCGAACGAAGTTACCGTAGGAATGTCTGAAGAGGATATCACTAAGGTTGAGTTTTGAAGAAGGTTTGATAACAGATATTGTAACACCCCACGTCCATTAATGTCATTCACAAAGGGAATGCATTAACTTCTATGGAGCGTTAAGTGAGTATAGAACAGAAACTTAACAACAAGACAGATATAAGCAGTACTTGAAAAATTGAAAACTTTATTTCATTGCAGCGGAAAATACAAATGTTTGATTACATCATCAAAACCAGAGCGAAGTACATAATATCCATCTTGACTAAATCAGAGTATGGAAGACATAATCCCCAATACAAAATAGCCATAAATAAAAGATAGGCTGAACTTTACTTCAGCGATCCTAGCAATCTCCTAAAAGCAAGAAGCACAGCTGTCCAAAATCAAGCTCCACTGGTGCTAGTTCCAACCTGAGCACCTAGGGGGGCGAGGAAGAAAAGAGGAGGAAACAAAGGGGGTCAGACATAAAGTCTGGCGAGTGCGATAACTTTAACAATATAATTACCAAAGTAACTAGGCTAGGCATAAGTTGGAAAACCAGGAAATGACCATGAACTATTGAGTATGGCAGAGTAAACAAGGAAACAAGATGAACAACGATATCGTTAACGCGCACCTAAACCACTATAAGATAATTACTAAACTACGCCAACACTGTAAGATAATTGCTATACTGCACCACCACAAGTCACCCTAAGGTTGATCCCGCCTACAGACTTAAATAATGATAATGGTAGTTTTGTGCACCCCTAGCTGCCTTCATAGGTGTCGCCTGCCCCTATCTCCACTAGGTGTACCCACTACCCCCAAGCGATCGGCTCCCTAACTCGTAGATACCCGTGCTGGCCCCACATTGGGGTGTATCACTCCCCAAAGTGGCAACCCGATACCACAAATAATGCACGGCATATACCTACACGATGCAACAACGTCTTACCTACCAGTCCGGGTCCACACACGCATATGAACCCGTTGGACTTGCGTTACCACCGCTAACCCGGTTTGGCCTCTTACAGTCAAGCCCAGTATTCGTGTCCCGTCCTCGAATTGGGTCGAGCCCACAAAGATACGTATGGGTTACTGGTTGAAACGGGCCCCCATTACTTGACACAAGATATCACCTAAGCTTTGTCCCCTCTAGTACATCCCATTTAACCCAATTCTTATTCATGTTCACTTACATGTTTCAATTTTGGTTAAGTATTTCTAATCGTATTTGAAATGCCACCCAAGGCACCCACTAGATTCCACATGCCACCCAAGGCACCCACTTAACCCCCTCATGTCCCACTACATATTTTATTTGGTTAAGTGTTTCTTATTCATTAAGACCGTAACCTCATAAAGACCTCTCACATTAGACTGGCATTTGTGGCAGCTGGATTTGCCGGGTGAGTCCGGGCAGTCTTACACCACAAAAGAACCTAACCTCGTGTCTTTACAATTGTTACGTATTTAATTTATGCCTAAGACCTCCCACATTAGACTGACATTTGTGGCAGCTGGATTTGCCGGGCGGGTCCGGGCAGTCTTACATGACAAAAGAGCCTAACCTCGTGTCTTAGACGATAATTACTCCTAATTAATCATCCCCTAATTTGAATTACTTTCCCTATTCAAATTATCAATTAATTCCAAATTTAACTATGGCCATAATTGACTCAATTATGTCCATCTATTTATGGTATGTAAAATCATACCAATTTCATCATAAATTTATTTTATGCCTTTTAAGGCATTTATGCCAATTAAATCTTTTAATATTATCCCCTTTTACCCCACATTGTACGTTCGTTCGTTTAACGTAAAATATACGTTAGACTCGAATAGTCTAACTCATGGAATAAAGAGAAAACATCACAACATACATATAATTAAAACTAGATCTAAACATATGGGGTGAACTTGCATGTGCGAATGATGTTCTACACCTAAAACTTGCATAGGCCAAAGTTACAACTTGCATAAAATTACATATGTCATAAATCCGAATCTAAAGGTATGAACTTGTTTAGATAATGGTCACAAACTTGCATAAATCATGTATGTCATAGATCTACATCTATAGTTGTAAACTTGCATAGGCAACAACCACAAACTTGCATAACATGATTCATATTCCAAACTCATATTTTCATATAAACTAACAATGGTGTAAACTTACATTTAAACATGTAAACTAGCATGTAGAATTAGGCATATAACTCACACATGTCATAGCCTAACTTTAGATCTAAAATAGATGTCATGAAGTATATAAGGTTATACATATAATTTTCCCCAACTTGCATATGATTCATGTATTAATAAAAATCTAAACTTGCATACATACTTATAATTTATCATATGAATCAACATATCAAAACTAGCATATGAACAACATGGTGATTCGATTATACATAAGCCAATCATAAAATTATAACATAGATGATCACAACTTTACAACATAGAATTTACAACATAAACATTACAATTTTACTACATGAATAATAACATGCGGTCAATAATTCACATCATATCCGAATAATCCACATCATAACTCAATCCAATTAATTTGCTAATTATTTTATTATAATTATCGAACTCACAACTCAAAGAAGGTCTCGAGTTCTGAATTCTGAGTTCTGAAGTTGCAATAGCTTTCCCTTGAAGAAGATTCCTTGTTAAAGTTGAAAAGAATT
This sequence comes from Allium sativum, assembly GCA_030737875.1. NCBI lineage: Eukaryota > Viridiplantae > Streptophyta > Magnoliopsida > Asparagales > Amaryllidaceae > Allium > Allium sativum. The sequence goes on along the minus strand of CM060916.1, from coordinate 56,108,040 downwards.
GAATTAGATTAGCTTTCTTCCTCTCTAATTGGTGGCGGCTATGCTGAGTTGCTAGGTGATGGCATGAAGGCCATGAATCTAATTTTTGTTTTGATTTTAGGGTTTGAGTCTATAGGTGTTTTTATAGAGTTTAGGATTAGTTTAAGTCGTCCGATCAACCCAGAATTAATCCCAGCCAATCAGAGCATATCAGAAACCCTAATGAGTCAGCATCTAGTCATCAACAGATCATAAAACAAATCTGCCCGGGGGGAGGGGCAGGTCGACCCCAGGTCAACCCTATGGTCGACCTGGTCAGGGCAGGTCGACCCCCAGGTCAACGTGGCCCTAGCGGGAATTTTCCCGCCTAGCCTGTTTGACTCTGAAATTTGAATTTTTCGAAATCTATTTCAAATTTTCTGAAACTTCCGATGGCCATAACTTCTTCATACGAAGTCCAATTCATGCAAACTCGGATCTATCTCAACCATAATTCCAAGACGAACACAATGGCGCAACCCGTTTCTCTTAATTCTCACATATGAGATTAGTTATTCTTTAATTTGTGAACATTAATATTAACAGAAATACGGGGTGTTACATTCTCCCCTCCTTAAAGGATTTCACCCCTGAAATCTCCAAGTTAAGGAGAGTGCATATCCTAACATCCAAACAACCATCTACTCAACCATCAAACACAGGCATCCACTGTCCTTAAAAATTTCTATTCTTGTATGAACATATGCAAGAAGTGTGTGTATATGCTCCTTATCTATGTGAAATCAAGCGGTCTACTGATTCAGTTGACCTCCTTAATGCAAACCATGATAGTGCCATGCGTCCATTATGTATGCGAAAGAATCCTATCGATACATATTACTTCTACATGCGTGCACAACCATTCACCAAAATGCCGCATCCATATGATAGCGCAACCATTATATATCTATTAGCTTAAATATGCACACATTTATATGCAATATGCAATATGAAGTGACTGAGCCGATCTAGTGCCTAAAGTGTGTATATATGCATCCACGAGAAACCACTAGCAAACACTTGCATCCACATGCATCCATCATACATAACATGTCTCAGACACATGTTTCAACCATAGGAATACCTATTTAAAGGTCAAAGGTACTAGCGAGAGGACATACTAAAGATAAGATAAGTACATGGTAAGCGATAAAGGAGAAATTAAAAGACATACCCTCGAAAAGAAAAGGGTATAATGAACGCATCTTCTCTTCCGTCTCCCAGGAAGCGTTGCTCTCATCATCTCCCCATTGCACTTTGACTAGCTTGACCTCTCGACTCCTCAACTTCTTAATCTCCGACCTAAGAATGCACGTAGGAGCTCGTCGAATCGTCGCATCACGCTCGATTTCCGCCTCTCTAAGTAAGCTTGGCTCTACCACTTCCGCGGTCTCATGCAAGCATTTCCTCAAATGTGATACATGAAATACATCGTGTACACCCCTAAGTCTCTCGGGCAACTCCACTCTATACGCCATCTGTCCAATCCTCTCCTTAATAGGAAACGGCCCTACGAACCTTGGTGCTAACTTCCCAACGGACCCAAAGCGAACGACGTTTCATAATGGAGACACCTTGACAAAGACCATGTCCCCCATATCAAACTCAAGATCTGACCTTCTCTTGTCCACATAAGATTTCTGCCTATCTTGCGCCGTCTTCATCCTCCTTCGAATCAAATCGATCTTCTCCGAAGTCTCTCTAATCATATCGGGCCCAAGTAAAATCTTATCTGTAGACTCCCACCAACATGTAGGTGAACGACACGGCCGTCCATAAAGAGCCTCGAACGGTGCCATGCCAATACTAAATTGAAAGCTGTTATTATATGCGAACTCCACCAACGGAAGACGTTCCTCCCATGTACCTCCGAAATCTAAGACACACAACCTCAATAGGTCCTCTAGAATACGATTCTCCCTCTCGGTCTGGCCATCCGTCTGAGGATGATGTGCGGTGCTCAAACATAACTGAGTCCATACCGCCTCTTGCAAGCTCTTCCAAAATTCGCTAGTAAAGATAGGATCGAGGTCGCTCACTATGCTAGAAGGAACACCGTGCAAACGAACTATCTCTCGAATGTATACGGAGGCTAACCATGGAGCAGTCCTCTTACTCTTCACGGGAATGAAATGGGCGCTCTTGGTAAGTCTGTCTACCATGACCCAAATCCCCGTATTACCCTTCCTCGATCTCGGTAACCCGTCAACAAAATCCATCGAGATGCTTTCTTACTTCCATTGTGGGACCTCCAATGGGTGTAGTAATCCTCCAGGCTTCTTTTGCTCTGCTTTTACTTGTTGGCACACCAAGCATCTAGCGACATACTTGTCCACGTCCTTCTTCATACCGGCCCAAAAGTAAACTCGTCTCATGTCCATGTACATCTTGTCCCCGCCGGGATGAATGGTCATCTTTGAATGATGTGCATCACCAAGAATGGTCTTCCTTAGGTCCTCGTCTTTTGGTACACAAAGTCTACCGTCCCTACACAAACAACCCTTATCATCTAGGGTATACCTATTGAGATGGCTCGATGACTCCCCTCCTTTAAGCTTCTCTACTAACTCAACCAACTGTGGGTCATCTCGCTGTGCCTCACCAATCCATCCCAAAAGCGTAGGTCTGGCCTCTAAGGATGCTAGCAAATAGGGTACGAAGTCAATGGAAGGTTTAAAGTCAAACGTAAAGATGAACTCTAAGCTTCGCCGCTCAACAAATAACGGACTCAAGAATAACCTCTTCCTACTTAAGGCGTCTTCCACCACGTTACCCTTGCCAGGGGTATATGCTATCTCGAAATCGTAGGACGCTGAGAATTCCATCTACCTTTGCTGCCTTAAGTTCAAGTCCTTCTGAGAGAATAAGTATTTTAGCGATTTGTGGTCAGTGAATAATTCGAATTTCTCGCCAAGAAGATAATGGCGCCAAGACTTAAGCGCAAAGACAATAGCGGCCAACTCTAGATCATGTGTAGGGTAATTTCTCTCATGCACTCTCAACTGCCTTCCACCATAGGCTATTATCCTTCCCTCTTGCATTAAGACTGCACCTAGTCCTGTCCCACAAGCATCGGTATAAACGGTAAATGACTTACTCCCGTATGGCAACACTAATACTGGGGTTGTGGTCAAAGCTCTCTTTAAACGTTGGAACGCATCATCACAATTTACGTCCCATGTGAATACTAGGTTCTTCTTTGTCAAGCATGTTAATGGAGCTGATATTTTTGTGAAGTCCTTGATAAACTTCCTATAGTAGCCAGCCAACCCTAAGAAACTCCTCACTTCGATAGCATTTTTAGGGACCTTCTAATCTTGGATGGCCACTACCTTTGCGGGATCCACGGCTATCCCTTTTTTGGAAACCACGTTCCCTAAGAATCGCACTTCCATCCTCCAAAAGTGGCATTTAGAAAATTTAGCTTTAAGGCTATGCGCTCGAAGAGTCTCCAACACTTCCCTAAGATGTAGGGCATGCTCTTCCTCGTTCTTAGAAAAGATCAAGATGTCATCCACAAAGACTACCACGAATTTATTAAGGTACTCCCTAAACACCATACTCATCAAGTCAACAAAGTATGCGAGAGCGTTTGTCAAACCGAAGGGCATCACAAGCCACTCGAAGAAACCGTCTGGAGTCCTAAAGGAGTCTTATCTATGCTATCTTCACCACTCTCAACTGATGGAAACCCATGGCTAAGTCCAACTGCGAAAATACTGAGGCGCCAACTAACTGATCGAAGAGATCGTCAATCCTCGGCAGTGGGTGCCTATTCTTCTCTGTAAGCTTATTAAGTTCTCTATAGTCCACACAAAGTCTAAGGGACCCATCTAACTTCGTGGCAAATACAACTGGAGCACCCCACACTGATATACTACGTCTGATGAACCCCTTCTCAAGCAATTCCTTCACTTGCTTACTGAGTTCTCTTCTCTCTCTTGGATCCATGTGGCGCAGTGGCAATGCAAATGGCTTTGCATTATCTACTAGATATATTCGAAAGTCTATCTCACGTTTTGGGGGTAAACCCCTTACCTCATTGAAGACATCAACATATTCACGGACTATGGGAACAGAATGTAAATCATCATCGGATGCGTCAAGGGATTCTAGGTAGCTAAGCATTACTGGACCTCTAGGGTCACAAGAAATATCAAGGGTCTTTCCAAAACGAGTCAACAATCTAACTACCCTTCTTTCACAATCTAGGATGGCCCCATATCTAGTTAGCCAATTCATACCTAGAATTAAACCGTAGCCCATGAAGCCAAGAACAAAAGGCGTTGCATTCAAACTCAACGCCCAAGATAAACACTCTCAAATCCCGTCAAACCATAGAAAGATGAGCCGATCCACCAATTGGATTTGAGACTACTAAGGGATCCGTAACTAGACTAGTATCTAGGTGCAGTGTTTCAACTAATGATGCAGAGATAAACGAATGTGATGCGCCAGAATCGAATAAAGTACGGATAGGATGATCAAACAGAAAAACTAAACTTTCAACGGAAATTGCTCTACCTCGTTCTTGCAACGCTGGGACCACGAGAGCCTGAACTTGTCCCCTTGCCTGTCCTAGTGCCATAAGAGCCTGCACCTGTCCTCCCGAGGTGGACCCTACCCTCTGCCCTTTCTTTGGGCAGTCCTTAATCAGTTGTCCCGCTTCGCCACAATGGAAACAACCAGTCTTCTTTTTCTTCCTACAATCTTTTCTTAGATGGCTGGGTGTCCCACAGTTAAAGCATCTTTTCTTTCCCTTAGCATTGTTGCCTTTGCCACCTTTCTAGTTCTGTTGTTGCTGTTGTGGCTTCTTTTGATCCCCTTTCTTCTCGGGTGCCTTATTAGCATTGGCGCCCTTCTCTTCTTCATGCATAAGCGTCGTGTCAACTAGTCTCCCAAAGGTAGCTCCCATAGGGAAGTGGGTCATAGCTAACCCATGAAGCGGCTCGTTCAGACCCTTAACAAATCTCAGGGCCTTCTTTTTTGGTGTATTCACTAAGTCCAAGCCAAATCTTGTCAATTGATTGAATTTTTGACGTACTTTTTCACCAATAGATTCCCTTGCTTCAATGCTTGAAACTTTTCCATGTATAGATTCTCTTCAGCCCGTGATAGAAACTTTGCCTCAAACCTCTGCCTAAAATCTGTCCATGTATCGACTGGGCGTCCTCCATTAGTGACCTCCCACCAAAACGAGGCCTTATCCTTCATTAGCCAGGCAGCTAACTGGACCTTTCTTCCATCATCCACTTCAAAGATTCCAAATAATTCTTCCACCTCCTTTAGCCAGTTTCGAGCTTCAACAAATGTCACCGTCCCGTGAAAAGGTTTTCCTCCCATTGCCCGAAAGTCCTTACATATCTTAGCAAAAGTATCAACGCGATGAGGAGGAGGAGGAGCATTTGCTGGACCTGCGGTGGCGGCCCTAGCCTCGAGATATTGACGAAACCAACCAGGTACATGAACACTCTCTGGTATCTCAGATGCTTCAGACATGCTGAAACGAAAAAGGAAATATTCAATACAAAAGAACCGAAGGAAAGATATATGGCCACTGGGGTTATGCTTTCTAAAATAAGCTTTTCTCTTGAAAACACTTTCCTTAAAACATACTTTTGAAGGTACTTCTTTATAAAAATTGTTTTTGAAAAACAACTTTTCAAAATTAATATCTGTTCTGGTAACCTTCAGCTCTGATACCACGTGTAACACCCCACGTCCATTAATGTCACTCACAAAGGGAATACATTAACTTCTATGGAGCGTTTTAAGTGAGTATAGAACGGAAAATTAACAACAAGACAGATATAAGCAGTACTTGAAAAATTAAAAACTTTATTCCATTGGAGCGGAAAATACATATGTTTGATTACATCATCAAAACCAGAGCCAAGTACATAATATCCATCTTGACTAAATCAAAGTACATAAATTGAAAGACATAATCCCCAATACAAAATAGCCATAAATAAAAGAGAGGCTGAACTTTGCTTCAGCGATCCCAGCAATCTTCTAAAATCAAGAAGCACAGCTGTCCAAAATCAAGCAACACTGGTGCTAGTTCCAACCTGAGCACCTGGGGGGTGAAAGGAAGAAAAGAGGAGGAAACAAAGGGGTCAGACATAAAGTCTGGCGAGTGCGATAACGTTAACAATATAATTACCAAAGTAACTAGGCTAAGGCATAAGTTGGAAAACCAGGAAATGACCATGAACCATTGAGTATGGCAGAGTAAACAAGGAAACAAGATGAACAACGATATCGTTAAAGCGCACCTAAACCACTATAAGATAATTACTAAACTAAATCAACACTGTAAGATAATTGCTATACTGCACCACCACTAGTCACCCTAAGGTTGATCCCGCCTACAGACTTAAATAATGATAATGGTAGTTTCGTGCACCCCTAGCTGCCTTCATAGGTGTCGCCTGCCCCTATCTCCACTAGGTATACCCACTACTCTCAAGCGATCGGTTCCCTAACTTGTAGATACCCGTGTTGGGCCCATAGTGGGGTGTATCACTCCCCAAAGTGGCAACCCAATACCACAAACAATGCACGGCTTAAACCTACACGATGCAACAACGTCTTACCTTCCAGCCCGGGTCCACACACGCATATGAACCCGTTGGACTTGCGTTGCCACCGCTAACCCGGTTTGGCCTCTTACAGTCAAGCCCAGTATGCGTGTCCCGTCCTCAACTTGGGTTGAGCCCACAAAGATACGTATGGGTTATTGGTTGAAACGGGCCCCATTACTTGACACAAGCTATCACCTAAGCTTGGTCCCCTCTAGTATATCCCACTTAACCCACTTCTTATTCATGTTCACTTACATGTTTCAGTTTTGGTTAAGTATTTCTAATCGTATTTCAAATGTCACCCAAGGCACCCACTAGATTCCACATGCCACCCAAGGCACCCACTTAACCCCCTCATGTCCCACTACATGGTTATCTGGTTAAGTGTTTCTTAAATCACTAAGATCGTAACCTTATAAAGACCTCTCACAATAGACTGACATTTGTGGCAGCAGGATTTGCCGGGCAGGTCCGGGCAGTCTTACACCACAAAAGAGCCTAACCTCATGTCTTTACAATTGTTACGTATTTAATTTATGCCTAAGACTTCCCACATTAGACTGGCATTTGTGGCAGCTGGATTTGTCAGGCGGGTCCGGGCAGTCTTACACCACAAAAGAGCCTAACCTCGTGTCTTAGACGATTAATTACTCCTAATTAATCATCCCCTAATTTGAATTACTTTCCCTATTCAAATTATCAATTAATTCCAAATTTAACTATGGCCATAATTGACTCAATTATGTCCATCTATTTGTGGTATGTAAAATCATATCAATTTCATCACAAATTTATTCTATGCCTTTTAAGGCATTTATGCCAATTAAATCTTTTAATATTATCCCCTTTTAACCCACGTTGTATGTTCGTTCGTTTAACGTAAAATATACGTTAGACTCGAATAGTCTAACTCATGGAATAAAGAGAAAACATCACAACATACATATAATTAAAACTAGATCTAAACATAAGGGGCGAACTTGCATGTGTGAATGATGTTCTACACCTAAAACCTGCATAGGCCAAAGTTACAACTTGCATAAAATTACATGTCATAAATTCCAATCTAAAGGTGTGAACTTGTTTAGATAATGGTCACAAACTTGCATAAATCATGTATGTCATAGATCTACATCTAAAGGTGTAAACTTGAATAGGCAATAACCACAAACTTGCATAACATGATTCATATTCCAAACTCATATTTTCATATAAACTTGCATATGTGATTTATGCAACATAACAATGGTGTAAACTTACATTTAAACATGTAAACTAGCATGTAGAATTTGGCATATAACTCACACATGTCATAGCCTAACTTTAGATCTAAAATAGATGTCATGAAGCATATAAGGTTATACATATAATTTTCCCCAACTTGCATATGATTGATGTCTTAATAAAAATCTAAACTTGCATACATACTTATAATTTATCATATGAATCAACATACTCAAACTAGCATATGAACAACATGGTGATTCGATTATACATAAGCCAATCATAAAATTATAACATAGATGATCACAACTTTACATCATAGAATTTACAACATAAACATCACAATTTTACTACATGAATAATAACATGCGGTCAATAATTCATATCATATCCAAATAATCCACATCATAACTCAATCCAATTAATTTGCTAATTATTTTATTAAAATTATCGAACTCACAACTCAAAGAAGGTCTTGAGTTCGAAATTCTGAGTTCTGAAGTTGCAATAGCTTTCCCTTGAAGAGGTTTCGTTGTTAAAGTTGAAAAGAATTGAATTAGATTAGCTTTCTTCCTCTCTAATTGGTGGCGGCTATGCTGAGTTGCTAGGTGACGGCATGGAGGCCATGAATCTAATTTTTGTTTTGATTTTAGGGTTTGAGTCTATAGGTGTTTTTATAGAGTTTAGGATTAGTTTAAGCCGTCCGATCAACCCAGAATTAATCTCCGCCAATTAGAGCATATCAGAAAGCCTAATGAGTCAGTATCTAGTCATCAACATGTCATAAAACAAATCTGCCCCGGGAGAGAGGGGGGGCAGGTCAAACCTATGGTCGACCTGGTCGACCCCCAGGTCAACCTGGCCCTGGCGGGAATTTTCCCGCCTAGCCTGTTTGACTCTGAAATTTGAATTTTTCGAAATCTGTTTTAAATTTTCTGAAACTTCCGATGGGCATAACTTCTTCATACGAAGTCCAATTCACGCAAACTCAGACTTTATCTCAACCATAATTCCAAGACGAACACAATGGCGCAACCCGTTTCCTTTAATTCTCACATCTGAGATTAGTTATTCTTTAATTTGTGAATATTAATATTAACAGAAATACGGAGTGTTACGGATATCTTCCTGAAGTCGCTAAGTTAATGTCGTATTGGAAGTTCACAAAGATTGTACAGAGAGGAATGTCGGTGATTGAGTATGCCAATAGGTTTGATGAATACTCTAGATATGCTTATGGAAACAATTATGCATGATTAAGAGGACTGAAAAATTTATCCTCAGATTAAAGCCGGAGATTGCTAAGGCGACAACGCCGCATTTGAGGGATCCCAAACCATATTGTTGTTGAGATGACATCTGAAATGAGGAGTTGCTTTTTTATTTGATAGTGAGAAGTTGGTCGCCATCCATAGTTCTCAAGGAAATAAGAGGAAGTTCTCCAAGGGAAAGAGCAACAAGAAGGGTTACTATGCTAATGAGTAATCAAGTGAGGCCAAAATTACTGCTGAAAAGTTGAACGTGAAATGCTTTAATTACAATCAGTTAGGGCATTAAAGGTCGAGATGCAGCTAAAAGAAAAGTTTTTGCTTTGCAATCTTCCTCGTCTAAACCCACTTCTTCTTATTTATTTATTTTAAATTAAAAAAAACCGCCTGATGAAATCGAAGGCAGTTAGGTTACTCGTCTGTCGACCACAACAGCTCCTTTTTTACTAGCCTAGCACAGAGACTTTTGTCCCCAAATGAGTTATAAATTTTATGGGAACCCACCTTCACACCTTTAATGAGAGGCGGACAGACAGGTATCGAGCTCATTAACAGGAAGCAGATAACATACTGTTGCGCCACTACTTGTGGACGTAAACCCACTTCTTGTGAAAAGGAAAAGTTGTGTTGCACGATACGCTTTCGAGTTGTTGCATATCTATTGTAGTATTATTTGTTATTGGTGTATCATATTGATTTATCTTAATATGTTTGATAGTTAAATTGTCATTAGAACCATCATAAAACGTGATTACTGGGATAGGACAGAAAACCTTTTGGGCTGGGCCTCCGTAAGGCCCGTCCAACTCATTGATCCAGCATTAGGAGTCCCACTGAACACTGTAATTTTTTTTCTTATGCTTATGTTAAAGATGGCACCAATTATTCTGTCCCCGTTTTCTATGTGCCCAGTGTCCCTAATCAATCACAGCTCCCTGATTTCTGTCTTTTGCAGTTAAATCCCTTAATTGTCCGGGGACTTAAATGTGAAAAAGCCAAAATGGAAAGATTTGATTGGTGGGCATATCCGAGACAGGGGTGTTGGGTACAGAAGAATTGCTCTCATTAAAGATGGTCTGAACTCGAAGTACAATCATCGGTATCAAGCAGCCTGCCCATGACCAAGTTGGGATGTTCTGAACTTCAATGCAAACTGGAACTCCGTCCACATCCAAATCTACAAAGTAATGAGAACTTTTATTGTGGAAGACAGGAGTGTTTAAGGATTATTTTATATTGCTTCCCTTCGCATTCCAATACACAAAAAACGTAGTAATATAAATGTTTTCATTTCATAGCTTGCTTGTTTACAATAATTTAGTCGCAGTATAACTATATAACCATAATAAATAACTAATATTTATAGTATTCCAATAATACAACAAATAACTTAAGGTGGAAAATGATAACACAACCTCACTTCCAAAACTATTTTAGAACGAAGTATCTTCTAAAACTTCAATATTTTTTTTCAAATCTTGCGTGGAAGTTGGAATTCACAAATTGATGCCATCCAACAAATATCTTAGAACCTTACAATCTAAACAAATCTGCAACATTTTGGTACACTCAGTGGGTGAAATTTACATGCATGCCTAACAATTGTAAAGCAGAAGGCTTACAATTGTAAGGCAGAACGGTTTAAAAAAAACACGCACACATATACAACAAACTGGAAACAAACGGAGAGCAAGGCATACAACTGAAAAGTCAAAAGGGAAAAGAAAAGGCACATGCACATGCTTGCTTCTAGCTCTAAAATTAAATTAAGCTGCTAATTATCAACTTCTTTGGTTTCATTTTCAGTGTGTGTATCTCCATTTTGATTCGCCAAGAAACGCACAACAATACAAGTAGTATTGTCTGCACTGCCTCTGTTTATTGCTTCTTGCATTAGCTTCTTCGCCGCCTCTTCTGAGTTTCTGATCGGTTTTATCATAGCGACTGCTTCCTGAATCAAATTCATTTTTGATTTAACGCAGTAATTAATCAAACTAATAACTCGTTATGGTGGAAAATATATGATTAGATCCTAATATACCTCATTAGATACCACATCCCATAAACCATCACTTGCAAGAATGAGAAATTCTAGTGAACCATCAACCACCTCTTCCTACAGTAATAATCCTCCACTAGTCAGAACTATAGAAGATAAGTAGTTTATAAGCTCTTGAATTTCACACACACGCGCGTGCACAGAGAATTTGACACGCATACACATGCGTGCACCACACACACAAAGAAGAAGAGGAAAAATACCTTAATTTCAGGCTCAGCAACTACATATTGCTTCAATAGTTTATCGCCAAATGCACGAGAAACTGCAAGAACACCACCCACCCGCCATATTCCTAGATGTAAAAGTTATTCAATGAAGAACCCTTCTCAAAAATGTGTTTTAAATTACATCCCTATCCACCACAAAAAATAAAAAAGAGTTCTTTTGAAATGATAAAACAGTCAGATCTGCACTTAATCATGGGTTATATTTTGAAACTTAAAGTGGATGTTTTGCAAAAGCTCTCTAATATTAATGCATGTTATATGGTAATAGTACGCTGACAAAACAGTTACAAAGGAAAAAAAAAGGGGTTGTATTAACAAAACTAATTGTAATGTAGGAATTACCAGTCCACATTACAAAGCCTCCTGCATCTTCAATCCTTTGCCTCTCATCGGTTTGATCAGGCTTGTGATCTCGCGACACAGCTATAGCTGCACCATGCATTTGAAACACATCACCGTTGTTTTTTTTACTTTATTTAAAATTTAGTTATTTAAAGAAATAATATGTAGGTCAATCATCAAAGAAAAAACACATTTTTTATCTTCCCAGACCATAAAGATGTCGATGAAATCTTGCAAGTATCAAATTCATATGATGACGGATAGACAGATGCTATGATCAACATGCAAGTATTCAAATGAATAATGTCGTTTCATCTACAAATTAAAAGGAAAATTATGCAATAGGTACCATTTCCTCCTCTGCAAATTACAGCTCTAGAATCTCCAACATTTGCCACAATTAAACGATCACCAACAAGAATTGCAGTAGAGGCTGTTGATCCTGCATCTTTGTTCCCATTATTCTCCGATTTTAAAAATTCTGTGTCTGTATGATTGTATGCATCCGCTGCAACCATTTTTTTTTCCAAATTAGATTTTAACGCACTGGCGTATTTAACATTTGTCGTTAAACTATTACACAGAACCAAGGTTTACCTATAGCTGATTTTGTATCAGTAATAAACTTGGGGTGGTTAATCAAATTGCTAAAGAGATTTTGTTTAACATACTCTGCTGCACAAACTCCTCCATGCCCTGGTGAAATACAAAATATTCCCTTATAAAAGTTCAAGTACAGAATTTTAACCGTTTAATACGAATTTGAAAGAAAACAATAATAAAATATGCACCATCAAAGACACCAAAGAGGCCAACTTGCTCTCCATCAACACCATCTATTCTTGTTTCATAATAATCTTCCATTGAAGACCTTTTCCCTGGTGAGCTTGCATAGCCATAGCTAAATTTTCCATCTTGACTGTGTATGTATTATCATTACATATTTACTACTGAAAGGATATGTACACACACGTGTGTGTACACAGTACACACACACACACACACACATATTAAAACGAGATAGTACCTGAGCCCTCCGCCTGTGACAGGGGAACGATCCACTGTACTTTGCCAAGGGCTCACCCTTGGAAGTGGTGATCTCATTTGCTCCGTCATCTCCTTGACGTTCCTTTATTGCAGTTAATGCTAATTGCTTGTTCTATCTTAGCTGCTAGCTAAGAATTCTGAATTGAGAAACAAAAGAATAATTATTGTAGTAATGATGGACAATTTTGATCATAAAGTTATCTATTTTTGAGCAAAATGAGCAAATAAAGAAGGTGAATAAAATGAGAGGATGAGAGTACTTAAGCATTCAAATTATTAGGAGAATTGGAAGGTTATTAAAACAAAATAAGTTTGATCCAGTAAAGATGAGGATTGAAGACCAAGTCAAAGTTTTACGCATGTTAAATGACTACCGCTAATATTAAAGCGTACCTTATTTCAACTTTACCACAAATTTATGAGGAAAAATTTGAAAATAATGGATTTTAATCCACTGCTATCTTTTTGTCTAACCATTTTAATCGAATGGCACACACGTGTGTGTGCGTTTGTGTGTGTGTATGTATATATATATATATATATATATATATATATATATATATATATATATATGTTGGAAAATGAATGAGCAAAGAAAGAGAAAAGTGGGAAGAAGAAGAGATAGGGGTGGCAACATTTAAAGTCCCACATCATAGAAATATTAGCACAATCTCTCCTTATATATTAGAAGCCAAATAGGCTTATGTAAAATAAAAAAGAGAGGGATGATAAAAGGATGTGGACTTGGCCATATTAAATACATTAAAAAGTCATAGATAAGGGCCTTGGGGGAGTACAACCATTTGAATTCTCAGCATATGCATATTAATAACAGAGCGGTTAAAGGGTCGCAACCTTTCCTGTTCTGACGGTTACTGATGCATGCGAACAGGCACTCCTCCTTGCCTATATATACACTGCCCAAAACAAAGACAGATTTCACTTTTTCTGCTGCATTATTCCTTCTTCTTCAACGTAATTCTCTGATCTAGTTTCTATAACCAACTTCAGTTCGTCGGAGCTCCGTTTGCTCGCACTAAGCTACGGAGTTGGTCCGTTTTATCCTGGGAAACAAATTGCAACTACGTCGATTGGTGTATACGACGGCAATATTGTTTCAAGGAAACAGAAAAGTTCTGGACTCGGACATTATTTAAACAGAATACTTTCTGTTTATCTTTGATTTTATGCACAAATTGGTTACGCTTTCTATGATTATTGTAAACATAGTTTGACGTGACAATTGTGACATAATTGGTTAACAGTGATTGTTGTTGCTGTCTGTTTGTAATACAATTGTGTAATTACAAAAGTTCTAACATTCTTGAAACAATATTTTGTTGCAGATGACGAAAAACAGCAGCACTGATTCTGCACCGATTCAGACGGTGAAAACTGCTCAGCCAGCGCCTGTGCTTCCGACAATGGCTTTGTCTCATGGCGAAAGGCCAGAGAAGTTCAATGGAATCAATTTCAAGCGCTGGCAACAGAAAATGTTGTTTTATTTAACAACACTAAGCCTTGCAAGGTTTCTGACTGAAGAGGCTCCTGTGGTAGACGAACTCGAACCTGATGCTACTAAAGTAGAGGCACTTAATATCTGGACAAATTCAGATTTCATGTGCAAAAACTATATTCTGAATGGTCTGGATGATAGCCTCTACAATGTTTATTGTACTTTTGCAACGTCCAAACAACTCTGGTTGGCTCTGGAAAAGAAGTACAAAACTGAAGATGCAGGCATGAAGAAATTCATTGCTGGAAAATTTTTAGACTTCAAAATGGTTGACTCAAAGACGGTGATAAGTCAAGCTCAAGAACTGCAACTTATCATCCGTCAATTAGAAGATGAAAAGATGACTCTTAGCGAGACTTTTCAAGTTGCTGCAACTATTGAGAAATTGCCTCCTTCTTGGAAGGATTTTAAAAATTACCTTAAGCACAAGCGTAAGGAAATGACAATGGAAGATCTCATAGTTCGGCTTCGCATTGAGGAAGATAACAGAAATTCTGAGAAAAAGATTTCTCAGAATATTGCTGCCAAAGCAAATGTTGTTGAGTCAGACAAAACTAACAAAAGAAAAAGGGAGAACGCTCCTAAGAAGTCAAAGAAATTTCTGGGTTCTTGCCACAACTGTGGAAAGAAGGGGCACAAAGCAGCCGAATGTCGTGCGCCTAAAAAGAAGAAGTTGGAAGCAAATACGGCTGATGTTTCGAAAGGCATTTCTGATCTTGATTTATGTGCAGTAATATCAGAATGCAACCTTATTGGCAACTCAAAGGAATGGTTTGTAGACACTGGAGCCACTCGACACATATGTGCTAACAAGTGGATGTTTACAACCTATAAAACTGCAACTGATGCTGAACAACTTTTTATGGGCAATTCTTCCACTTCCAAGGTCGAAGGCAAAGGAAAAGTTGTGCTGAAACTGACTTCTGGAAAGGAACTGACTTTAAATGATGTTCTCCATGTTCCAGAAATTCGCAAGAACCTGATTTCAGGATCGTTGTTGAGCAAGCATGGCTTCAAATTGATTTTTGAAGCTGACAAATTTGTTCTTTCCAAGAATGGGGTGTATGTTGGAAGAGGTTATGTGTGTGATGGTTTATTTAAAGCAAATGTAACCACTATTGTATCACGCACTGAAATGAATGAAAGTGAATCTTCTGCTTATATCGTTGAATCTTCTAACATATGGCATTCTAGATTAGGGCATGTAAACTTTGATACATTGCGAAAATTGATTAATCTAGAATTTATACCAAAATGCAATATAGATTCCAACTATAAATGTCAAGTTTGTGCAGAAGCAAAATTGACAAGAACCTCGTTTCATCGTGTTGAACGAGTGACAGAACCTCTAGACTTAATACATACTGATGTATGTGATTTGAAAATGTGTCAAACTAGAGGTGGAAAAAGGTACTTTATTACATTCATTGATGATTGTACCAGATACTGTCATGTGTATCTCCTTAGAAGTAAGGACGAAGCATTCGAAATGTTTAAACAGTATAAGGCAGAAGTTGAGAATCAACTCAACAAGAAAATAAAATCTTTAAGAAGTGATAGAGGAGGAGAATACGAGTCTCCATTTGAGGAATTCTGTGCTGAACATGGAATTATACATCAAACTACAGCCCCGTATTCACCTCAATCCAACGGTATAGCCGAACGGAAAAATAGAACTCTTAAAGAAATGATGAATGCCTTACTAATTAGCTCTGGCTTGCCAGATAACTATTGGGGAGAAGCTATTCTTTCGGCAAATCATATTTTAAATAAAATACCCCGAAAGAAAATATCTAAATCTCCTCATGAACTTTGGAAAAACAGACCACCATCCTACAAATACCTAAAAGTGTGGGGGTGTCTTGCCAAAGTAGAGGTACCAAAACCAAAGAAGGTCAAAATTGGACCAAAAACAATTGATTGTGTATTCATTGGATATGCACAAAACAGTGCTGCATATCGATTTTTGGTACACAAATCTGAAATTGATGATATTCATGAAAACACCATCATTGAGTCGAGAAATGCTAGATTTTTCGAACATATATTTCCCTTGAAACATGGTACTGAAAATCATGCACCTAAGAGACCAAGGGAAATTGAAGTTCCTTACTCTATTGAGGACGCTGAACAAAATAACACTCAGCAAAGTAGTGTTGAGCAGCAAGTGGAGGAACCAAGAAAAAGTAAAAGGTCAAGGACTTTAAAAACCTTTGGACCGGACTTCTATACATTTATGTTAGAAGATGATCCATTGACATACAAACAAGCTATGTCTTCCAATGATGCCCCTTATTGGAAGGAGGCAATTAACAATGAAATTGAATCCATTATGTCAAATCATACATGGGAACTGGTTGATTTACCTCAAGGATGTAAGGCCTTAGGTAATAAATGGATATTTAAAAAGAAATTGAAACCTGATGGTTCAATAGACAAGTACAAAGCTCGTCTGGTAGTCCAAGGATTTAGACAAAAGGAAGACCTGGACTATTTCGATACATATTCACCTGTAACGAGGATAACATCAATTAGAATGCTCATTGCAATTGCATCCGTACATGACTTGGAAATACATCAAATGGATGTTAAAACTGCCTTCTTGAATGGTGAACTAGAGGAGGAAATCTATATGAAACAACCTGAAGGATTTCTAAGCTCAGAAAATGAGCATAAAGTTTGCAAACTGGTAAAATCACTTTATGGCCTTAAGCAAGCTCCAAAACAGTGGCATGAGAAGTTTGACAATACTATGTTATCAAATGGATTCACGATAAATGAATCAGATAAATGTGTGTACATAAAACATACACACATTGGATATGTCATTGTTTGTCTTTATGTTGATGACCTATTGATCCTAGGCAACAACAAGGCCATAATAACATCTACAAAGGATATGTTATCCTCTAGATTCGATATGAAAGACCTAGGACCGGCTGATGTAATATTGGGTGTAAAAATTCTGAGAACACCACAGGGATATGCATTATCCCAATCGCATTACATCACCAAAATACTTGAGAAATTCAAGCAATATAATGTAACTATTGCAAAATCACCAGTAGATATGAACCAAAATTGGGTAAAGAACACTGGTGACGGTATTTACCAATTGGAATACTCTCGTATACTAGGAAGTATCATGTATGTTATGAACTGTACTAGGCCTGATATCGCATATGCTGTAAGCAAACTAAGTAGATTTACCAGCAATCCTGGTAAACATCATTGGAAAGCGATAATCAGAGTTCTAGGATATCTAAAGTATACACAGAGTTATGGTCTATACTATACAAACTATCCTTCAATAGTGGAAGGATACAGTGATGCAAATTGGATCACTGGATCAAATGATACAAAGTCTACAAGTGGATACGTGTTCACATTAGGAAATGGAGCAATTTCATGGAAATCATCCAAACAGACTTGTATCGCTAGATCTACGATGGAATCAGAGTTTATTGCACTAGATAAGACTGCAGAAGAAGCAGAATGGATTCGAAGCTTCTTGGAAGACATTCCTAATTGGAGCAAACCTATGCCTCCAATATGTATACATTGTGATAGTCAATCAGCTATTGGAAGAGCTAATAGTACACTATACAATGGTAAATCTAGGCATATTCGTCGTAGACATAAAACGATAAGACAACTTCTCTCTAATGGGGTTATCACAATAGATTACATTCGATCTATAGATAACTTAGCGGATCCACTTACAAAAGGCTTGCCAAGAGAGAAAGTTCAAACCTTATCGAAGGGAATGGGGCTAAGGCCTATAGACTAAAGGTTTTTCTGAAATGGAAACCCCACCTAGTTGACTGGAGATCCCAAGATCTAGGTTCAAAGGGACAACGAAGTTTTAGAAAAACTTGATGGCACTGTTATACACAAACCATTCCTATGATAAGTCAGTGCATTATATGTTGAATAAGGATAAGTATTAATACTTTTAATGATGTCTGTATTTGAGGAATTAAAGAATACCCTTTACAGAATCACCTACGTAAGTGTGAAGGCGCCGCTTCAAAGAGAATTATGAGGCCAAATTCTCTAAGCACTTATGAGACCAGGCAGGTGTTCAAGGCAAAAACGAACACATACAGAGAACGAAGGGTTATAAGAAACATTTATCGTGTGTTATCTACTTTGGAATTACACAAAAGGCTTACAGTTCAAGGACAGTCTATGTCTACTGATTCGCCGGTGATTCAAATAGGTAATCACTAGGAAAGTTCAAAGCCCTTGTGCTACTTTAACCGATGCGATAAATGGTTCGTGAAACTAAGATCGATTGCTCATTCATGTGGGGGATTGTTGGAAAATGAATGAGCAAAGAAAGAGAAAAGTGGGAAGAAGAAGAGATAGGGGTGGCAACATTTAAAGTCCCACATCATAGAAATATTAGCACAATCTCTCCTTATATATTAGAAGCCAAATAGGCTTATGTAAAATAAAAAAGAGAGGGATGATAAAAGGATGTGGACTTGGCCATATTAAATACATTAAAAAGTCATAGATAAGGGCCTTGGGCCTTGGGGCTCTTGGGGTCTCCTGATTAGATATGGCCGACGTTGCTGATTGGGCTAGTGCACTGACATGAGAATATTTTTCTCAGAATTTTAAAAGGTGTGTCTGTTCAGTCCAGAATTCGAAAGGAATGTCTGTTAACTGAACGAGTACAACCATTTGAATTCTCAGCATATGCATATTAATAACAGAGCGGTTAAAGGGTCGCAACCTTTCCTGTTCTGACGGTTACTGATGCATGCGAACAGGCACTCCTCCTTGCCTATATATACACTGCCCAAAACAAAGACAGATTTCACTTTTTCTGCTGCATTATTCCTTCTTCTTCAACGTAATTCTCTGATCTAGTTTCTATAACCAACTTCAGTTCGTCGGAGCTCCGTTTGCTCGCACTAAGCTACGGAGTTGGTCCGTTTTATCCTGGGAAACAAATTGCAACTACGTCGATTGGTGTATACGACGGCAATATTGTTTCAAGGAAACAGAAAAGTTCTGGACTCGGACATTATTTAAACAGAATACTTTCTGTTTATCTTTGATTTTATGCACAAATTGGTTACGCTTTCTATGATTATTGTAAACATAGTTTGACGTGACAATTGTGACATAATTGGTTAACAGTGATTGTTGTTGTTGTCTGTTTGTAATACAATTGTGTAATTACAAAAGTTCTAACATTCTTGAAACAATATTTTGTTGCAGATGACGAAAAACAGCAGCACTGATTCTGCACCGATTCAGACGGTGAAAACTGCTCAGCCAGCGCCTGTGCTTCCGACAATGGCTTTGTCTCATGGCGAAAGGCCAGAGAAGTTCAATGGAATCAATTTCAAGCGCTGGCAACAGAAAATGTTGTTTTATTTAACAACACTAAGCCTTGCAAGGTTTCTGACTGAAGAGGCTCCTGTGGTAGACGAACTCGAACCTGATGCTACTAAAGTAGAGGCACTTAATATCTGGACAAATTCAGATTTCATGTGCAAAAACTATATTCTGAATGGTCTGGATGATAGCCTCTACAATGTTTATTGTACTTTTGCAACGTCCAAACAACTCTGGTTGGCTCTGGAAAAGAAGTACAAAACTGAAGATGCAGGCATGAAGAAATTCATTGCTGGAAAATTTTTAGACTTCAAAATGGTTGACTCAAAGACGGTGATAAGTCAAGCTCAAGAACTGCAACTTATCATCCGTCAATTAGAAGATGAAAAGATGACTCTTAGCGAGACTTTTCAAGTTGCTGCAACTATTGAGAAATTGCCTCCTTCTTGGAAGGATTTTAAAAATTACCTTAAGCACAAGCGTAAGGAAATGACAATGGAAGATCTCATAGTTCGGCTTCGCATTGAGGAAGATAACAGAAATTCTGAGAAAAAGATTTCTCAGAATATTGCTGCCAAAGCAAATGTTGTTGAGTCAGACAAAACTAACAAAAGAAAAAGGGAGAACGCTCCTAAGAAGTCAAAGAAATTTCTGGGTTCTTGCCACAACTGTGGAAAGAAGGGGCACAAAGCAGCCGAATGTCGTGCGCCTAAAAAGAAGAAGTTGGAAGCAAATACGGCTGATGTTTCGAAAGGCATTTCTGATCTTGATTTATGTGCAGTAATATCAGAATGAAACCTTATTGGCAACTCAAAGGAATGGTTTGTAGACACTGGAGCCACTCGACACATATGTTCTAACAAGTGGATGTTTACAACCTATAAAACTGCAACTGATGCTGAACAACTTTTTATGGGCAATTCTTCCACTTCCAAGGTCGAAGGCAAAGGAAAAGTTGTGCTGAAACTGACTTCTGGAAAGGAACTGACTTTAAATGATGTTCTCCATGTTCCAGAAATTCGCAAGAACCTGATTTCAGGATCGTTGTTGAGCAAGCATGGCTTCAAATTGATTTTTGAAGCTGACAAATTTGTTCTTTCCAAGAATGGGGTGTATGTTGGAAGAGGTTATGTGTGTGATGGTTTATTTAAAGCAAATGTAACCACTATTGTATCACGCACTGAAATGAATGAAAGTGAATCTTCTGCTTATATCGTTGAATCTTCTAACATATGGCATTCTAGATTAGGGCATGTAAACTTTGATACATTGCGAAAATTGATTAATCTAGAATTTATACCAAAATGCAATATAGATTCCAACTATAAATGTCAAGTTTGTGCAGAAGCAAAATTGACAAGAACCTCGTTTCATCGTGTTGAACGAGTGACAGAACCTCTAGACTTAATACATACTGATGTATGTGATTTGAAAATGTGTCAAACTAGAGGTGGAAAAAGGTACTTTATTACATTCATTGATGATTGTACCAGATACTGTCATGTGTATCTCCTTAGAAGTAAGGACGAAGCATTCGAAATGTTTAAACAGTATAAGGCAGAAGTTGAGAATCAACTCAACAAGAAAATAAAATCTTTAAGAAGTGATAGAGGAGGAGAATACGAGTCTCCATTTGAGGAATTCTGTGCTGAACATGGAATTATACATCAAACTACAGCCCCGTATTCACCTCAATCCAACGGTATAGCCGAACGGAAAAATAGAACTCTTAAAGAAATGATGAATGCCTTACTAATTAGCTCTGGCTTGCCAGATAACTATTGGGGAGAAGCTATTCTTTCGGCAAATCATATTTTAAATAAAATACCCCGAAAGAAAATATCTAAATCTCCTCATGAACTTTGGAAAAACAGACCACCATCCTACAAATACCTAAAAGTGTGGGGGTGTCTTGCCAAAGTAGAGGTACCAAAACCAAAGAAGGTCAAAATTGGACCAAAAACAATTGATTGTGTATTCATTGGATATGCACAAAACAGTGCTGCATATCGATTTTTGGTACACAAATCTGAAATTGATGATATTCATGAAAACACCATCATTGAGTCGAGAAATGCTAGATTTTTCGAACATATATTTCCCTTGAAACATGGTACTGAAAATCATGCACCTAAGAGACCAAGGGAAATTGAAGTTCCTTACTCTATTGAGGACGCTGAACAAAATAACACTCAGCAAAGTAGTGTTGAGCAGCAAGTGGAGGAACCAAGAAAAAGTAAAAGGTCAAGGACTTTAAAAACCTTTGGACCGGACTTCTATACATTTATGTTAGAAAATGATCCATTGACATACAAACAAGCTATGTCTTCCAATGATGCCCCTTATTGGAAGGAGGCAATTAACAATGAAATTGAATCCATTATGTCAAATCATACATGGGAACTGGTTGATTTACCTCAAGGATGTAAGGCCTTAGGTAATAAATGGATATTTAAAAAGAAATTGAAACCTGATGGTTCAATAGACAAGTACAAAGCTCGTCTGGTAGTCCAAGGATTTAGACAAAAGGAAGACCTGGACTATTTCGATACATATTCACCTGTAACGAGGATAACATCAATTAGAATGCTCATTGCAATTGCATCCGTACATGACTTGGAAATACATCAAATGGATGTTAAAACTGCCTTCTTGAATGGTGAACTAGAGGAGGAAATCTATATGAAACAACCTGAAGGATTTCTAAGCTCAGAAAATGAGCATAAAGTTTGCAAACTGGTAAAATCACTTTATGGCCTTAAGCAAGCTCCAAAACAGTGGCATGAGAAGTTTGACAATACTATGTTATCAAATGGATTCACGATAAATGAATCAGATAAATGTGTGTACATAAAACATACACACATTGGATATGTCATTGTTTGTCTTTATGTTGATGACCTATTGATCCTAGGCAACAACAAGGCCATAATAACATCTACAAAGGATATGTTATCCTCTAGATTCGATATGAAAGACCTAGGACCGGCTGATGTAATATTGGGTGTAAAAATTCTGAGAACACCACAGGGATATGCATTATCCCAATCGCATTACATCACCAAAATACTTGAGAAATTCAAGCAATATAATGTAACTATTGCAAAATCACCAGTAGATATGAACCAAAATTGGGTAAAGAACACTGGTGACGGTATTTACCAATTGGAATACTCTCGTATACTAGGAAGTATCATGTATGTTATGAACTGTACTAGGCCTGATATCGCATATGCTGTAAGCAAACTAAGTAGATTTACCAGCAATCCTGGTAAACATCATTGGAAAGCGATAATCAGAGTTCTAGGATATCTAAAGTATACACAGAGTTATGGTCTATACTATACAAACTATCCTTCAATAGTGGAAGGATACAGTGATGCAAATTGGATCACTGGATCAAATGATACAAAGTCTACAAGTGGATACGTGTTCACATTAGGAAATGGAGCAATTTCATGGAAATCATCCAAACAGACTTGTATCGCTAGATCTACGATGGAATCAGAGTTTATTGCACTAGATAAGACTGCAGAAGAAGCAGAATGGATTCGAAGCTTCTTGGAAGACATTCCTAATTGGAGCAAACCTATGCCTCCAATATGTATACATTGTGATAGTCAATCAGCTATTGGAAGAGCTAATAGTACACTATACAATGGTAAATCTAGGCATATTCGTCGTAGACATAAAACGATAAGACAACTTCTCTCTAATGGGGTTATCACAATAGATTACATTCGATCTATAGATAACTTAGCGGATCCACTTACAAAAGGCTTGCCAAGAGAGAAAGTTCAAACCTTATCGAAGGGAATGGGGCTAAGGCCTATAGACTAAAGGTTTTTCTGAAATGGAAACCCCACCTAGTTGACTGGAGATCCCAAGATCTAGGTTCAAAGGGACAACGAAGTTTTAGAAAAACTTGATGGCACTGTTATACACAAACCATTCCTATGATAAGTCAGTGCATTATATGTTGAATAAGGATAAGTATTAATACTTTTAATGATGTCTGTATTTGAGGAATTAAAGAATACCCTTTACAGAATCACCTACGTAAGTGTGAAGGCGCCGCTTCAAAGAGAATTATGAGGCCAAATTCTCTAAGCACTTATGAGACCAGGCAGGTGTTCAAGGCAAAAACGAACACATACAGAGAACGAAGGGTTATAAGAAACATTTATCGTGTGTTATCTACTTTGGAATTACACAAAAGGCTTACAGTTCAAGGACAGTCTATGTCTACTGATTCGCCGGTGATTCAAATAGGTAATCACTAGGAAAGTTCAAAGCCCTTGTGCTACTTTAACCGATGCGATAAATGGTTCGTGAAACTAAGATCGATTGCTCATTCATGTGGGGGATTGTTGGAAAATGAATGAGCAAAGAAAGAGAAAAGTGGGAAGAAGAAGAGATAGGGGTGGCAACATTTAAAGTCCCACATCATAGAAATATTAGCACAATCTCTCCTTATATATTAGAAGCCAAATAGGCTTATGTAAAATAAAAAAGAGAGGGATGATAAAAGGATGTGGACTTGGCCATATTAAATACATTAAAAAGTCATAGATAAGGGCCTTGGGCCTTGGGGCTCTTGGGGTCTCCTGATTAGATATGGCCGACGTTGCTGATTGGGCTAGTGCACTGACATGAGAATATTTTTCTCAGAATTTTAAAAGGTGTGTCTGTTCAGTCCAGAATTCGAAAGGAATGTCTGTTAACTGAACGAGTACAACCATTTGAATTCTCAGCATATGCATATTAATAACAGAGCGGTTAAAGGGTCGCAACCTTTCCTGTTCTGACGGTTACTGATGCATGCGAACAGGCACTCCTCCTTGCCTATATATACACTGCCCAAAACAAAGACAGATTTCACTTTTTCTGCTGCATTATTCCTTCTTCTTCAACGTAATTCTCTGATCTAGTTTCTATAACCAACTTCAGTTCGTCGGAGCTCCGTTTGCTCGCACTAAGCTACGGAGTTGGTCCGTTTTATCCTGGGAAACAAATTGCAACTACGTCGATTGGTGTATACGACGGCAATATTGTTTCAAGGAAACAGAAAAGTTCTGGACTCGGACATTATTTAAACAGAATACTTTCTGTTTATCTTTGATTTTATGCACAAATTGGTTACGCTTTCTATGATTATTGTAAACATAGTTTGACGTGACAATTGTGACATAATTGGTTAACAGTGATTGTTGTTGCTGTCTGTTTGTAATACAATTGTGTAATTACAAAAGTTCTAACATTCTTGAAACAATATTTTGTTGCAGATGACGAAAAACAGCAGCACTGATTCTGCACCGATTCAGACGGTGAAAACTGCTCAGCCAGCGCCTGTGCTTCCGACAATGGCTTTGTCTCATGGCGAAAGGCCAGAGAAGTTCAATGGAATCAATTTCAAGCGCTGGCAACAGAAAATGTTGTTTTATTTAACAACACTAAGCCTTGCAAGGTTTCTGACTGAAGAGGCTCCTGTGGTAGACGAACTCGAACCTGATGCTACTAAAGTAGAGGCACTTAATATCTGGACAAATTCAGATTTCATGTGCAAAAACTATATTCTGAATGGTCTGGATGATAGCCTCTACAATGTTTATTGTACTTTTGCAACGTCCAAACAACTCTGGTTGGCTCTGGAAAAGAAGTACAAAACTGAAGATGCAGGCATGAAGAAATTCATTGCTGGAAAATTTTTAGACTTCAAAATGGTTGACTCAAAGACGGTGATAAGTCAAGCTCAAGAACTGCAACTTATCATCCGTCAATTAGAAGATGAAAAGATGACTCTTAGCGAGACTTTTCAAGTTGCTGCAACTATTGAGAAATTGCCTCCTTCTTGGAAGGATTTTAAAAATTACCTTAAGCACAAGCGTAAGGAAATGACAATGGAAGATCTCATAGTTCGGCTTCGCATTGAGGAAGATAACAGAAATTCTGAGAAAAAGATTTCTCAGAATATTGCTGCCAAAGCAAATGTTGTTGAGTCAGACAAAACTAACAAAAGAAAAAGGGAGAACGCTCCTAAGAAGTCAAAGAAATTTCTGGGTTCTTGCCACAACTGTGGAAAGAAGGGGCACAAAGCAGCCGAATGTCGTGCGCCTAAAAAGAAGAAGTTGGAAGCAAATACGGCTGATGTTTCGAAAGGCATTTCTGATCTTGATTTATGTGCAGTAATATCAGAATGCAACCTTATTGGCAACTCAAAGGAATGGTTTGTAGACACTGGAGCCACTCGACACATATGTGCTAACAAGTGGATGTTTACAACCTATAAAACTGCAACTGATGCTGAACAACTTTTTATGGGCAATTCTTCCACTTCCAAGGTCGAAGGCAAAGGAAAAGTTGTGCTGAAACTGACTTCTGGAAAGGAACTGACTTTAAATGATGTTCTCCATGTTCCAGAAATTCGCAAGAACCTGATTTCAGGATCGTTGTTGAGCAAGCATGGCTTCAAATTGATTTTTGAAGCTGACAAATTTGTTCTTTCCAAGAATGGGGTGTATGTTGGAAGAGGTTATGTGTGTGATGGTTTATTTAAAGCAAATGTAACCACTATTGTATCACGCACTGAAATGAATGAAAGTGAATCTTCTGCTTATATCGTTGAATCTTCTAACATATGGCATTCTAGATTAGGGCATGTAAACTTTGATACATTGCGAAAATTGATTAATCTAGAATTTATACCAAAATGCAATATAGATTCCAACTATAAATGTCAAGTTTGTGCAGAAGCAAAATTGACAAGAACCTCGTTTCATCGTGTTGAACGAGTGACAGAACCTCTAGACTTAATACATACTGATGTATGTGATTTGAAAATGTGTCAAACTAGAGGTGGAAAAAGGTACTTTATTACATTCATTGATGATTGTACCAGATACTGTCATCTGTATCTCCTTAGAAGTAAGGACGAAGCATTCGAAATGTTTAAACAGTATAAGGCAGAAGTTGAGAATCAACTCAACAAGAAAATAAAATCTTTAAGAAGTGATAGAGGAGGAGAATACGAGTCTCCATTTGAGGAATTCTGTGCTGAACATGGAATTATACATCAAACTACAGCCCCGTATTCACCTCAATCCAACGGTATAGCCGAACGGAAAAATAGAACTCTTAAAGAAATGATGAATGCCTTACTAATTAGCTCTGGCTTGCCAGATAACTATTGGGGAGAAGCTATTCTTTCGGCAAATCATATTTTAAATAAAATACCCCGAAAGAAAATATCTAAATCTCCTCATGAACTTTGGAAAAACAGACCACCATCCTACAAATACCTAAAAGTGTGGGGGTGTCTTGCCAAAGTAGAGGTACCAAAACCAAAGAAGGTCAAAATTGGACCAAAAACAATTGATTGTGTATTCATTGGATATGCACAAAACAGTGCTGCATATCGATTTTTGGTACACAAATCTGAAATTGATGATATTCATGAAAACACCATCATTGAGTCGAGAAATGCTAGATTTTTCGAACATATATTTCCCTTGAAACATGGTACTGAAAATCATGCACCTAAGAGACCAAGGGAAATTGAAGTTCCTTACTCTATTGAGGACGCTGAACAAAATAACACTCAGCAAAGTAGTGTTGAGCAGCAAGTGGAGGAACCAAGAAAAAGTAAAAGGTCAAGGACTTTAAAAACCTTTGGACCGGACTTCTATACATTTATGTTAGAAGATGATCCATTGACATACAAACAAGCTATGTCTTCCAATGATGCCCCTTATTGGAAGGAGGCAATTAACAATGAAATTGAATCCATTATGTCAAATCATACATGGGAACTGGTTGATTTACCTCAAGGATGTAAGGCCTTAGGTAATAAATGGATATTTAAAAAGAAATTGAAACCTGATGGTTCAATAGACAAGTACAAAGCTCGTCTGGTAGTCCAAGGATTTAGACAAAAGGAAGACCTGGACTATTTCGATACATATTCACCTGTAACGAGGATAACATCAATTAGAATGCTCATTGCAATTGCATCCGTACATGACTTGGAAATACATCAAATGGATGTTAAAACTGCCTTCTTGAATGGTGAACTAGAGGAGGAAATCTATATGAAACAACCTGAAGGATTTCTAAGCTCAGAAAATGAGCATAAAGTTTGCAAACTGGTAAAATCACTTTATGGCCTTAAGCAAGCTCCAAAACAGTGGCATGAGAAGTTTGACAATACTATGTTATCAAATGGATTCACGATAAATGAATCAGATAAATGTGTGTACATAAAACATACACACATTGGATATGTCATTGTTTGTCTTTATGTTGATGACCTATTGATCCTAGGCAACAACAAGGCCATAATAACATCTACAAAGGATATGTTATCCTCTAGATTCGATATGAAAGACCTAGGACCGGCTGATGTAATATTGGGTGTAAAAATTCTGAGAACACCACAGGGATATGCATTATCCCAATCGCATTACATCACCAAAATACTTGAGAAATTCAAGCAATATAATGTAACTATTGCAAAATCACCAGTAGATATGAACCAAAATTGGGTAAAGAACACTGGTGACGGTATTTACCAATTGGAATACTCTCGTATACTAGGAAGTATCATGTATGTTATGAACTGTACTAGGCCTGATATCGCATATGCTGTAAGCAAACTAAGTAGATTTACCAGCAATCCTGGTAAACATCATTGGAAAGCGATAATCAGAGTTCTAGGATATCTAAAGTATACACAGAGTTATGGTCTATACTATACAAACTATCCTTCAATAGTGGAAGGATACAGTGATGCAAATTGGATCACTGGATCAAATGATACAAAGTCTACAAGTGGATACGTGTTCACATTAGGAAATGGAGCAATTTCATGGAAATCATCCAAACAGACTTGTATCGCTAGATCTACGATGGAATCAGAGTTTATTGCACTAGATAAGACTGCAGAAGAAGCAGAATGGATTCGAAGCTTCTTGGAAGACATTCCTAATTGGAGCAAACCTATGCCTCCAATATGTATACATTGTGATAGTCAATCAGCTATTGGAAGAGCTAATAGTACACTATACAATGGTAAATCTAGGCATATTCGTCGTAGACATAAAACGATAAGACAACTTCTCTCTAATGGGGTTATCACAATAGATTACATTCGATCTATAGATAACTTAGCGGATCCACTTACAAAAGGCTTGCCAAGAGAGAAAGTTCAAACCTTATCGAAGGGAATGGGGCTAAGGCCTATAGACTAAAGGTTTTTCTGAAATGGAAACCCCACCTAGTTGACTGGAGATCCCAAGATCTAGGTTCAAAGGGACAACGAAGTTTTAGAAAAACTTGATGGCACTGTTATACACAAACCATTCCTATGATAAGTCAGTGCATTATATGTTGAATAAGGATAAGTATTAATACTTTTAATGATGTCTGTATTTGAGGAATTAAAGAATACCCTTTACAGAATCACCTACGTAAGTGTGAAGGCGCCGCTTCAAAGAGAATTATGAGGCCAAATTCTCTAAGCACTTATGAGACCAGGCAGGTGTTCAAGGCAAAAACGAACACATACAGAGAACGAAGGGTTATAAGAAACATTTATCGTGTGTTATCTACTTTGGAATTACACAAAAGGCTTACAGTTCAAGGACAGTCTATGTCTACTGATTCGCCGGTGATTCAAATAGGTAATCACTAGGAAAGTTCAAAGCCCTTGTGCTACTTTAACCGATGCGATAAATGGTTCGTGAAACTAAGATCGATTGCTCATTCATGTGGGGGATTGTTGGAAAATGAATGAGCAAAGAAAGAGAAAAGTGGGAAGAAGAAGAGATAGGGGTGGCAACATTTAAAGTCCCACATCATAGAAATATTAGCACAATCTCTCCTTATATATTAGAAGCCAAATAGGCTTATGTAAAATAAAAAAGAGAGGGATGATAAAAGGATGTGGACTTGGCCATATTAAATACATTAAAAAGTCATAGATAAGGGCCTTGGGCCTTGGGGCTCTTGGGGTCTCCTGATTAGATATGGCCGACGTTGCTGATTGGGCTAGTGCACTGACATGAGAATATTTTTCTCAGAATTTTAAAAGGTGTGTCTGTTCAGTCCAGAATTCGAAAGGAATGTCTGTTAACTGAACGAGTACAACCATTTGAATTCTCAGCATATGCATATTAATAACAGAGCGGTTAAAGGGTCGCAACCTTTCCTGTTCTGACGGTTACTGATGCATGCGAACAGGCACTCCTCCTTGCCTATATATACACTGCCCAAAACAAAGACAGATTTCACTTTTTCTGCTGCATTATTCCTTCTTCTTCAACGTAATTCTCTGATCTAGTTTCTATAACCAACTTCAGTTCGTCGGAGCTCCGTTTGCTCGCACTAAGCTACGGAGTTGGTCCGTTTTATCCTGGGAAACAAATTGCAACTACGTCGATTGGTGTATACGACGGCAATATTGTTTCAAGGAAACAGAAAAGTTCTGGACTCGGACATTATTTAAACAGAATACTTTCTGTTTATCTTTGATTTTATGCACAAATTGGTTACGCTTTCTATGATTATTGTAAACATAGTTTGACGTGACAATTGTGACATAATTGGTTAACAGTGATTGTTGTTGCTGTCTGTTTGTAATACAATTGTGTAATTACAAAAGTTCTAACATTCTTGAAACAATATTTTGTTGCAGATGACGAAAAACAGCAGCACTGATTCTGCACCGATTCAGACGGTGAAAACTGCTCAGCCAGCGCCTGTGCTTCCGACAATGGCTTTGTCTCATGGCGAAAGGCCAGAGAAGTTCAATGGAATCAATTTCAAGCGCTGGCAACAGAAAATGTTGTTTTATTTAACAACACTAAGCCTTGCAAGGTTTCTGACTGAAGAGGCTCCTGTGGTAGACGAACTCGAACCTGATGCTACTAAAGTAGAGGCACTTAATATCTGGACAAATTCAGATTTCATGTGCAAAAACTATATTCTGAATGGTCTGGATGATAGCCTCTACAATGTTTATTGTACTTTTGCAACGTCCAAACAACTCTGGTTGGCTCTGGAAAAGAAGTACAAAACTGAAGATGCAGGCATGAAGAAATTCATTGCTGGAAAATTTTTAGACTTCAAAATGGTTGACTCAAAGACGGTGATAAGTCAAGCTCAAGAACTGCAACTTATCATCCGTCAATTAGAAGATGAAAAGATGACTCTTAGCGAGACTTTTCAAGTTGCTGCAACTATTGAGAAATTGCCTCCTTCTTGGAAGGATTTTAAAAATTACCTTAAGCACAAGCGTAAGGAAATGACAATGGAAGATCTCATAGTTCGGCTTCGCATTGAGGAAGATAACAGAAATTCTGAGAAAAAGATTTCTCAGAATATTGCTGCCAAAGCAAATGTTGTTGAGTCAGACAAAACTAACAAAAGAAAAAGGGAGAACGCTCCTAAGAAGTCAAAGAAATTTCTGGGTTCTTGCCACAACTGTGGAAAGAAGGGGCACAAAGCAGCCGAATGTCGTGCGCCTAAAAAGAAGAAGTTGGAAGCAAATACGGCTGATGTTTCGAAAGGCATTTCTGATCTTGATTTATGTGCAGTAATATCAGAATGCAACCTTATTGGCAACTCAAAGGAATGGTTTGTAGACACTGGAGCCACTCGACACATATGTGCTAACAAGTGGATGTTTACAACCTATAAAACTGCAACTGATGCTGAACAACTTTTTATGGGCAATTCTTCCACTTCCAAGGTCGAAGGCAAAGGAAAAGTTGTGCTGAAACTGACTTCTGGAAAGGAACTGACTTTAAATGATGTTCTCCATGTTCCAGAAATTCGCAAGAACCTGATTTCAGGATCGTTGTTGAGCAAGCATGGCTTCAAATTGATTTTTGAAGCTGACAAATTTGTTCTTTCCAAGAATGGGGTGTATGTTGGAAGAGGTTATGTGTGTGATGGTTTATTTAAAGCAAATGTAACCACTATTGTATCACGCACTGAAATGAATGAAAGTGAATCTTCTGCTTATATCGTTGAATCTTCTAACATATGGCATTCTAGATTAGGGCATGTAAACTTTGATACATTGCGAAAATTGATTAATCTAGAATTTATACCAAAATGCAATATAGATTCCAACTATAAATGTCAAGTTTGTGCAGAAGCAAAATTGACAAGAACCTCGTTTCATCGTGTTGAACGAGTGACAGAACCTCTAGACTTAATACATACTGATGTATGTGATTTGAAAATGTGTCAAACTAGAGGTGGAAAAAGGTACTTTATTACATTCATTGATGATTGTACCAGATACTGTCATGTGTATCTCCTTAGAAGTAAGGACGAAGCATTCGAAATGTTTAAACAGTATAAGGCAGAAGTTGAGAATCAACTCAACAAGAAAATAAAATCTTTAAGAAGTGATAGAGGAGGAGAATACGAGTCTCCATTTGAGGAATTCTGTGCTGAACATGGAATTATACATCAAACTACAGCCCCGTATTCACCTCAATCCAACGGTATAGCCGAACGGAAAAATAGAACTCTTAAAGAAATGATGAATGCCTTACTAATTAGCTCTGGCTTGCCAGATAACTATTGGGGAGAAGCTATTCTTTCGGCAAATCATATTTTAAATAAAATACCCCGAAAGAAAATATCTAAATCTCCTCATGAACTTTGGAAAAACAGACCACCATCCTACAAATACCTAAAAGTGTGGGGGTGTCTTGCCAAAGTAGAGGTACCAAAACCAAAGAAGGTCAAAATTGGACCAAAAACAATTGATTGTGTATTCATTGGATATGCACAAAACAGTGCTGCATATCGATTTTTGGTACACAAATCTGAAATTGATGATATTCATGAAAACACCATCATTGAGTCGAGAAATGCTAGATTTTTCGAACATATATTTCCCTTGAAACATGGTACTGAAAATCATGCACCTAAGAGACCAAGGGAAATTGAAGTTCCTTACTCTATTGAGGACGCTGAACAAAATAACACTCAGCAAAGTAGTGTTGAGCAGCAAGTGGAGGAACCAAGAAAAAGTAAAAGGTCAAGGACTTTAAAAACCTTTGGACCGGACTTCTATACATTTATGTTAGAAGATGATCCATTGACATACAAACAAGCTATGTCTTCCAATGATGCCCCTTATTGGAAGGAGGCAATTAACAATGAAATTGAATCCATTATGTCAAATCATACATGGGAACTGGTTGATTTACCTCAAGGATGTAAGGCCTTAGGTAATAAATGGATATTTAAAAAGAAATTGAAACCTGATGGTTCAATAGACAAGTACAAAGCTCGTCTGGTAGTCCAAGGATTTAGACAAAAGGAAGACCTGGACTATTTCGATACATATTCACCTGTAACGAGGATAACATCAATTAGAATGCTCATTGCAATTGCATCCGTACATGACTTGGAAATACATCAAATGGATGTTAAAACTGCCTTCTTGAATGGTGAACTAGAGGAGGAAATCTATATGAAACAACCTGAAGGATTTCTAAGCTCAGAAAATGAGCATAAAGTTTGCAAACTGGTAAAATCACTTTATGGCCTTAAGCAAGCTCCAAAACAGTGGCATGAGAAGTTTGACAATACTATGTTATCAAATGGATTCACGATAAATGAATCAGATAAATGTGTGTACATAAAACATACACACATTGGATATGTCATTGTTTGTCTTTATGTTGATGACCTATTGATCCTAGGCAACAACAAGGCCATAATAACATCTACAAAGGATATGTTATCCTCTAGATTCGATATGAAAGACCTAGGACCGGCTGATGTAATATTGGGTGTAAAAATTCTGAGAACACCACAGGGATATGCATTATCCCAATCGCATTACATCACCAAAATACTTGAGAAATTCAAGCAAT
Organism: Allium sativum; assembly: GCA_030737875.1. Taxonomy (NCBI): domain Eukaryota; kingdom Viridiplantae; phylum Streptophyta; class Magnoliopsida; order Asparagales; family Amaryllidaceae; genus Allium; species Allium sativum. The sequence goes on along the minus strand of CM060916.1, from coordinate 56,074,496 downwards.
ATAATGTAACTATTGCAAAATCACCAGTAGATATGAACCAAAATTGGGTAAAGAACACTGGTGACGGTATTTACCAATTGGAATACTCTCGTATACTAGGAAGTATCATGTATGTTATGAACTGTACTAGGCCTGATATCGCATATGCTGTAAGCAAACTAAGTAGATTTACCAGCAATCCTGGTAAACATCATTGGAAAGCGATAATCAGAGTTCTAGGATATCTAAAGTATACACAGAGTTATGGTCTATACTATACAAACTATCCTTCAATAGTGGAAGGATACAGTGATGCAAATTGGATCACTGGATCAAATGATACAAAGTCTACAAGTGGATACGTGTTCACATTAGGAAATGGAGCAATTTCATGGAAATCATCCAAACAGACTTGTATCGCTAGATCTACGATGGAATCAGAGTTTATTGCACTAGATAAGACTGCAGAAGAAGCAGAATGGATTCGAAGCTTCTTGGAAGACATTCCTAATTGGAGCAAACCTATGCCTCCAATATGTATACATTGTGATAGTCAATCAGCTATTGGAAGAGCTAATAGTACACTATACAATGGTAAATCTAGGCATATTCGTCGTAGACATAAAACGATAAGACAACTTCTCTCTAATGGGGTTATCACAATAGATTACATTCGATCTATAGATAACTTAGCGGATCCACTTACAAAAGGCTTGCCAAGAGAGAAAGTTCAAACCTTATCGAAGGGAATGGGGCTAAGGCCTATAGACTAAAGGTTTTTCTGAAATGGAAACCCCACCTAGTTGACTGGAGATCCCAAGATCTAGGTTCAAAGGGACAACGAAGTTTTAGAAAAACTTGATGGCACTGTTATACACAAACCATTCCTATGATAAGTCAGTGCATTATATGTTGAATAAGGATAAGTATTAATACTTTTAATGATGTCTGTATTTGAGGAATTAAAGAATACCCTTTACAGAATCACCTACGTAAGTGTGAAGGCGCCGCTTCAAAGAGAATTATGAGGCCAAATTCTCTAAGCACTTATGAGACCAGGCAGGTGTTCAAGGCAAAAACGAACACATACAGAGAACGAAGGGTTATAAGAAACATTTATCGTGTGTTATCTACTTTGGAATTACACAAAAGGCTTACAGTTCAAGGACAGTCTATGTCTACTGATTCGCCGGTGATTCAAATAGGTAATCACTAGGAAAGTTCAAAGCCCTTGTGCTACTTTAACCGATGCGATAAATGGTTCGTGAAACTAAGATCGATTGCTCATTCATGTGGGGGATTGTTGGAAAATGAATGAGCAAAGAAAGAGAAAAGTGGGAAGAAGAAGAGATAGGGGTGGCAACATTTAAAGTCCCACATCATAGAAATATTAGCACAATCTCTCCTTATATATTAGAAGCCAAATAGGCTTATGTAAAATAAAAAAGAGAGGGATGATAAAAGGATGTGGACTTGGCCATATTAAATACATTAAAAAGTCATAGATAAGGGCCTTGGGCCTTGGGGCTCTTGGGGTCTCCTGATTAGATATGGCCGACGTTGCTGATTGGGCTAGTGCACTGACATGAGAATATTTTTCTCAGAATTTTAAAAGGTGTGTCTGTTCAGTCCAGAATTCGAAAGGAATGTCTGTTAACTGAACGAGTACAACCATTTGAATTCTCAGCATATGCATATTAATAACAGAGCGGTTAAAGGGTCGCAACCTTTCCTGTTCTGACGGTTACTGATGCATGCGAACAGGCACTCCTCCTTGCCTATATATACACTGCCCAAAACAAAGACAGATTTCACTTTTTCTGCTGCATTATTCCTTCTTCTTCAACGTAATTCTCTGATCTAGTTTCTATAACCAACTTCAGTTCGTCGGAGCTCCGTTTGCTCGCACTAAGCTACGGAGTTGGTCCGTTTTATCCTGGGAAACAAATTGCAACTACGTCGATTGGTGTATACGACGGCAATATTGTTTCAAGGAAACAGAAAAGTTCTGGACTCGGACATTATTTAAACAGAATACTTTCTGTTTATCTTTGATTTTATGCACAAATTGGTTACGCTTTCTATGATTATTGTAAACATAGTTTGACGTGACAATTGTGACATAATTGGTTAACAGTGATTGTTGTTGCTGTCTGTTTGTAATACAATTGTGTAATTACAAAAGTTCTAACATTCTTGAAACAATATTTTGTTGCAGATGACGAAAAACAGCAGCACTGATTCTGCACCGATTCAGACGGTGAAAACTGCTCAGCCAGCGCCTGTGCTTCCGACAATGGCTTTGTCTCATGGCGAAAGGCCAGAGAAGTTCAATGGAATCAATTTCAAGCGCTGGCAACAGAAAATGTTGTTTTATTTAACAACACTAAGCCTTGCAAGGTTTCTGACTGAAGAGGCTCCTGTGGTAGACGAACTCGAACCTGATGCTACTAAAGTAGAGGCACTTAATATCTGGACAAATTCAGATTTCATGTGCAAAAACTATATTCTGAATGGTCTGGATGATAGCCTCTACAATGTTTATTGTACTTTTGCAACGTCCAAACAACTCTGGTTGGCTCTGGAAAAGAAGTACAAAACTGAAGATGCAGGCATGAAGAAATTCATTGCTGGAAAAATTTTAGACTTCAAAATGGTTGACTCAAAGACGGTGATAAGTCAAGCTCAAGAACTGCAACTTATCATCCGTCAATTAGAAGATGAAAAGATGACTCTTAGCGAGACTTTTCAAGTTGCTGCAACTATTGAGAAATTGCCTCCTTCTTGGAAGGATTTTAAAAATTACCTTAAGCACAAGCGTAAGGAAATGACAATGGAAGATCTCATAGTTCGGCTTCGCATTGAGGAAGATAACAGAAATTCTGAGAAAAAGATTTCTCAGAATATTGCTGCCAAAGCAAATGTTGTTGAGTCAGACAAAACTAACAAAAGAAAAAGGGAGAACGCTCCTAAGAAGTCAAAGAAATTTCTGGGTTCTTGCCACAACTGTGGAAAGAAGGGGCACAAAGCAGCCGAATGTCGTGCGCCTAAAAAGAAGAAGTTGGAAGCAAATACGGCTGATGTTTCGAAAGGCATTTCTGATCTTGATTTATGTGCAGTAATATCAGAATGCAACCTTATTGGCAACTCAAAGGAATGGTTTGTAGACACTGGAGCCACTCTACACATATGTGCTAACAAGTGGATGTTTACAACCTATAAAACTGCAACTGATGCTGAACAACTTTTTATGGGCAATTCTTCCACTTCCAAGGTCGAAGGCAAAGGAAAAGTTGTGCTGAAACTGACTTCTGGAAAGGAACTGACTTTAAATGATGTTCTCCATGTTCCAGAAATTCGCAAGAACCTGATTTCAGGATCGTTGTTGAGCAAGCATGGCTTCAAATTGATTTTTGAAGCTGACAAATTTGTTCTTTCCAAGAATGGGGTGTATGTTGGAAGAGGTTATGTGTGTGATGGTTTATTTAAAGCAAATGTAACCACTATTGTATCACGCACTGAAATGAATGAAAGTGAATCTTCTGCTTATATCGTTGAATCTTCTAACATATGGCATTCTAGATTAGGGCATGTAAACTTTGATACATTGCGAAAATTGATTAATCTAGAATTTATACCAAAATGCAATATAGATTCCAACTATAAATGTCAAGTTTGTGCAGAAGCAAAATTGACAAGAACCTCGTTTCATCGTGTTGAACGAGTGACAGAACCTCTAGACTTAATACATACTGATGTATGTGATTTGAAAATGTGTCAAACTAGAGGTGGAAAAAGGTACTTTATTACATTCATTGATGATTGTACCAGATACTGTCATGTGTATCTCCTTAGAAGTAAGGACGAAGCATTCGAAATGTTTAAACAGTATAAGGCAGAAGTTGAGAATCAACTCAACAAGAAAATAAAATCTTTAAGAAGTGATAGAGGAGGAGAATACGAGTCTCCATTTGAGGAATTCTGTGCTGAACATGGAATTATACATCAAACTACAGCCCCGTATTCACCTCAATCCAACGGTATAGCCGAACGGAAAAATAGAACTCTTAAAGAAATGATGAATGCCTTACTAATTAGCTCTGGCTTGCCAGATAACTATTGGGGAGAAGCTATTCTTTCGGCAAATCATATTTTAAATAAAATACCCCGAAAGAAAATATCTAAATCTCCTCATGAACTTTGGAAAAACAGACCACCATCCTACAAATACCTAAAAGTGTGGGGGTGTCTTGCCAAAGTAGAGGTACCAAAACCAAAGAAGGTCAAAATTGGACCAAAAACAATTGATTGTGTATTCATTGGATATGCACAAAACAGTGCTGCATATCGATTTTTGGTACACAAATCTGAAATTGATGATATTCATGAAAACACCATCATTGAGTCGAGAAATGCTAGATTTTTCGAACATATATTTCCCTTGAAACATGGTACTGAAAATCATGCACCTAAGAGACCAAGGGAAATTGAAGTTCCTTACTCTATTGAGGACGCTGAACAAAATAACACTCAGCAAAGTAGTGTTGAGCAGCAAGTGGAGGAACCAAGAAAAAGTAAAAGGTCAAGGACTTTAAAAACCTTTGGACCGGACTTCTATACATTTATGTTAGAAGATGATCCATTGACATACAAACAAGCTATGTCTTCCAATGATGCCCCTTATTGGAAGGAGGCAATTAACAATGAAATTGAATCCATTATGTCAAATCATACATGGGAACTGGTTGATTTACCTCAAGGATGTAAGGCCTTAGGTAATAAATGGATATTTAAAAAGAAATTGAAACCTGATGGTTCAATAGACAAGTACAAAGCTCGTCTGGTAGTCCAAGGATTTAGACAAAAGGAAGACCTGGACTATTTCGATACATATTCACCTGTAACGAGGATAACATCAATTAGAATGCTCATTGCAATTGCATCCGTACATGACTTGGAAATACATCAAATGGATGTTAAAACTGCCTTCTTGAATGGTGAACTAGAGGAGGAAATCTATATGAAACAACCTGAAGGATTTCTAAGCTCAGAAAATGAGCATAAAGTTTGCAAACTGGTAAAATCACTTTATGGCCTTAAGCAAGCTCCAAAACAGTGGCATGAGAAGTTTGACAATACTATGTTATCAAATGGATTCACGATAAATGAATCAGATAAATGTGTGTACATAAAACATACACACATTGGATATGTCATTGTTTGTCTTTATGTTGATGACCTATTGATCCTAGGCAACAACAAGGCCATAATAACATCTACAAAGGATATGTTATCCTCTAGATTCGATATGAAAGACCTAGGACCGGCTGATGTAATATTGGGTGTAAAAATTCTGAGAACACCACAGGGATATGCATTATCCCAATCGCATTACATCACCAAAATACTTGAGAAATTCAAGCAATATAATGTAACTATTGCAAAATCACCAGTAGATATGAACCAAAATTGGGTAAAGAACACTGGTGACGGTATTTACCAATTGGAATACTCTCGTATACTAGGAAGTATCATGTATGTTATGAACTGTACTAGGCCTGATATCGCATATGCTGTAAGCAAACTAAGTAGATTTACCAGCAATCCTGGTAAACATCATTGGAAAGCGATAATCAGAGTTCTAGGATATCTAAAGTATACACAGAGTTATGGTCTATACTATACAAACTATCCTTCAATAGTGGAAGGATACAGTGATGCAAATTGGATCACTGGATCAAATGATACAAAGTCTACAAGTGGATACGTGTTCACATTAGGAAATGGAGCAATTTCATGGAAATCATCCAAACAGACTTGTATCGCTAGATCTACGATGGAATCAGAGTTTATTGCACTAGATAAGACTGCAGAAGAAGCAGAATGGATTCGAAGCTTCTTGGAAGACATTCCTAATTGGAGCAAACCTATGCCTCCAATATGTATACATTGTGATAGTCAATCAGCTATTGGAAGAGCTAATAGTACACTATACAATGGTAAATCTAGGCATATTCGTCGTAGACATAAAACGATAAGACAACTTCTCTCTAATGGGGTTATCACAATAGATTACATTCGATCTATAGATAACTTAGCGGATCCACTTACAAAAGGCTTGCCAAGAGAGAAAGTTCAAACCTTATCGAAGGGAATGGGGCTAAGGCCTATAGACTAAAGGTTTTTCTGAAATGGAAACCCCACCTAGTTGACTGGAGATCCCAAGATCTAGGTTCAAAGGGACAACGAAGTTTTAGAAAAACTTGATGGCACTGTTATACACAAACCATTCCTATGATAAGTCAGTGCATTATATGTTGAATAAGGATAAGTATTAATACTTTTAATGATGTCTGTATTTGAGGAATTAAAGAATACCCTTTACAGAATCACCTACGTAAGTGTGAAGGCGCCGCTTCAAAGAGAATTATGAGGCCAAATTCTCTAAGCACTTATGAGACCAGGCAGGTGTTCAAGGCAAAAACGAACACATACAGAGAACGAAGGGTTATAAGAAACATTTATCGTGTGTTATCTACTTTGGAATTACACAAAAGGCTTACAGTTCAAGGACAGTCTATGTCTACTGATTCGCCGGTGATTCAAATAGGTAATCACTAGGAAAGTTCAAAGCCCTTGTGCTACTTTAACCGATGCGATAAATGGTTCGTGAAACTAAGATCGATTGCTCATTCATGTGGGGGATTGTTGGAAAATGAATGAGCAAAGAAAGAGAAAAGTGGGAAGAAGAAGAGATAGGGGTGGCAACATTTAAAGTCCCACATCATAGAAATATTAGCACAATCTCTCCTTATATATTAGAAGCCAAATAGGCTTATGTAAAATAAAAAAGAGAGGGATGATAAAAGGATGTGGACTTGGCCATATTAAATACATTAAAAAGTCATAGATAAGGGCCTTGGGCCTTGGGGCTCTTGGGGTCTCCTGATTAGATATGGCCGACGTTGCTGATTGGGCTAGTGCACTGACATGAGAATATTTTTCTCAGAATTTTAAAAGGTGTGTCTGTTCAGTCCAGAATTCGAAAGGAATGTCTGTTAACTGAACGAGTACAACCATTTGAATTCTCAGCATATGCATATTAATAACAGAGCGGTTAAAGGGTCGCAACCTTTCCTGTTCTGACGGTTACTGATGCATGCGAACAGGCACTCCTCCTTGCCTATATATACACTGCCCAAAACAAAGACAGATTTCACTTTTTCTGCTGCATTATTCCTTCTTCTTCAACGTAATTCTCTGATCTAGTTTCTATAACCAACTTCAGTTCGTCGGAGCTCCGTTTGCTCGCACTAAGCTACGGAGTTGGTCCGTTTTATCATGGGAAACAAATTGCAACTACGTCGATTGGTGTATACGACGGCAATATTGTTTCAAGGAAACAGAAAAGTTCTGGACTCGGACATTATTTAAACAGAATACTTTCTGTTTATCTTTGATTTTATGCACAAATTGGTTACGCTTTCTATGATTATTGTAAACATAGTTTGACGTGACAATTGTGACATAATTGGTTAACAGTGATTGTTGTTGCTGTCTGTTTGTAATACAATTGTGTAATTACAAAAGTTCTAACATTCTTGAAACAATATTTTGTTGCAGATGACGAAAAACAGCAGCACTGATTCTGCACCGATTCAGACGGTGAAAACTGCTCAGCCAGCGCCTGTGCTTCCGACAATGGCTTTGTCTCATGGCGAAAGGCCAGAGAAGTTCAATGGAATCAATTTCAAGCGCTGGCAACAGAAAATGTTGTTTTATTTAACAACACTAAGCCTTGCAAGGTTTCTGACTGAAGAGGCTCCTGTGGTAGACGAACTCGAACCTGATGCTACTAAAGTAGAGGCACTTAATATCTGGACAAATTCAGATTTCATGTGCAAAAACTATATTCTGAATGGTCTGGATGATAGCCTCTACAATGTTTATTGTACTTTTGCAACGTCCAAACAACTCTGGTTGGCTCTGGAAAAGAAGTACAAAACTGAAGATGCAGGCATGAAGAAATTCATTGCTGGAAAATTTTTAGACTTCAAAATGGTTGACTCAAAGACGGTGATAAGTCAAGCTCAAGAACTGCAACTTATCATCCGTCAATTAGAAGATGAAAAGATGACTCTTAGCGAGACTTTTCAAGTTGCTGCAACTATTGAGAAATTGCCTCCTTCTTGGAAGGATTTTAAAAATTACCTTAAGCACAAGCGTAAGGAAATGACAATGGAAGATCTCATAGTTCGGCTTCGCATTGAGGAAGATAACAGAAATTCTGAGAAAAAGATTTCTCAGAATATTGCTGCCAAAGCAAATGTTGTTGAGTCAGACAAAACTAACAAAAGAAAAAGGGAGAACGCTCCTAAGAAGTCAAAGAAATTTCTGGGTTCTTGCCACAACTGTGGAAAGAAGGGGCACAAAGCAGCCGAATGTCGTGCGCCTAAAAAGAAGAAGTTGGAAGCAAATACGGCTGATGTTTCGAAAGGCATTTCTGATCTTGATTTATGTGCAGTAATATCAGAATGCAACCTTATTGGCAACTCAAAGGAATGGTTTGTAGACACTGGAGCCACTCGACACATATGTGCTAACAAGTGGATGTTTACAACCTATAAAACTGCAACTGATGCTGAACAACTTTTTATGGGCAATTCTTCCACTTCCAAGGTCGAAGGCAAAGGAAAAGTTGTGCTGAAACTGACTTCTGGAAAGGAACTGACTTTAAATGATGTTCTCCATGTTCCAGAAATTCGCAAGAACCTGATTTCAGGATCGTTGTTGAGCAAGCATGGCTTCAAATTGATTTTTGAAGCTGACAAATTTGTTCTTTCCAAGAATGGGGTGTATGTTGGAAGAGGTTATGTGTGTGATGGTTTATTTAAAGCAAATGTAACCACTATTGTATCACGCACTGAAATGAATGAAAGTGAATCTTCTGCTTATATCGTTGAATCTTCTAACATATGGCATTCTAGATTAGGGCATGTAAACTTTGATACATTGCGAAAATTGATTAATCTAGAATTTATACCAAAATGCAATATAGATTCCAACTATAAATGTCAAGTTTGTGCAGAAGCAAAATTGACAAGAACCTCGTTTCATCGTGTTGAACGAGTGACAGAACCTCTAGACTTAATACATACTGATGTATGTGATTTGAAAATGTGTCAAACTAGAGGTGGAAAAAGGTACTTTATTACATTCATTGATGATTGTACCAGATACTGTCATGTGTATCTCCTTAGAAGTAAGGACGAAGCATTCGAAATGTTTAAACAGTATAAGGCAGAAGTTGAGAATCAACTCAACAAGAAAATAAAATCTTTAAGAAGTGATAGAGGAGGAGAATACGAGTCTCCATTTGAGGAATTCTGTGCTGAACATGGAATTATACATCAAACTACAGCCCCGTATTCACCTCAATCCAACGGTATAGCCGAACGGAAAAATAGAACTCTTAAAGAAATGATGAATGCCTTACTAATTAGCTCTGGCTTGCCAGATAACTATTGGGGAGAAGCTATTCTTTCGGCAAATCATATTTTAAATAAAATACCCCGAAAGAAAATATCTAAATCTCCTCATGAACTTTGGAAAAACAGACCACCATCCTACAAATACCTAAAAGTGTGGGGGTGTCTTGCCAAAGTAGAGGTACCAAAACCAAAGAAGGTCAAAATTGGACCAAAAACAATTGATTGTGTATTCATTGGATATGCACAAAACAGTGCTGCATATCGATTTTTGGTACACAAATCTGAAATTGATGATATTCATGAAAACACCATCATTGAGTCGAGAAATGCTAGATTTTTCGAACATATATTTCCCTTGAAACATGGTACTGAAAATCATGCACCTAAGAGACCAAGGGAAATTGAAGTTCCTTACTCTATTGAGGACGCTGAACAAAATAACACTCAGCAAAGTAGTGTTGAGCAGCAAGTGGAGGAACCAAGAAAAAGTAAAAGGTCAAGGACTTTAAAAACCTTTGGACCGGACTTCTATACATTTATGTTAGAAGATGATCCATTGACATACAAACAAGCTATGTCTTCCAATGATGCCCCTTATTGGAAGGAGGCAATTAACAATGAAATTGAATCCATTATGTCAAATCATACATGGGAACTGGTTGATTTACCTCAAGGATGTAAGGCCTTAGGTAATAAATGGATATTTAAAAAGAAATTGAAACCTGATGGTTCAATAGACAAGTACAAAGCTCGTCTGGTAGTCCAAGGATTTAGACAAAAGGAAGACCTGGACTATTTCGATACATATTCACCTGTAACGAGGATAACATCAATTAGAATGCTCATTGCAATTGCATCCGTACATGACTTGGAAATACATCAAATGGATGTTAAAACTGCCTTCTTGAATGGTGAACTAGAGGAGGAAATCTATATGAAACAACCTGAAGGATTTCTAAGCTCAGAAAATGAGCATAAAGTTTGCAAACTGGTAAAATCACTTTATGGCCTTAAGCAAGCTCCAAAACAGTGGCATGAGAAGTTTGACAATACTATGTTATCAAATGGATTCACGATAAATGAATCAGATAAATGTGTGTACATAAAACATACACACATTGGATATGTCATTGTTTGTCTTTATGTTGATGACCTATTGATCCTAGGCAACAACAAGGCCATAATAACATCTACAAAGGATATGTTATCCTCTAGATTCGATATGAAAGACCTAGGACCGGCTGATGTAATATTGGGTGTAAAAATTCTGAGAACACCACAGGGATATGCATTATCCCAATCGCATTACATCACCAAAATACTTGAGAAATTCAAGCAATATAATGTAACTATTGCAAAATCACCAGTAGATATGAACCAAAATTGGGTAAAGAACACTGGTGACGGTATTTACCAATTGGAATACTCTCGTATACTAGGAAGTATCATGTATGTTATGAACTGTACTAGGCCTGATATCGCATATGCTGTAAGCAAACTAAGTAGATTTACCAGCAATCCTGGTAAACATCATTGGAAAGCGATAATCAGAGTTCTAGGATATCTAAAGTATACACAGAGTTATGGTCTATACTATACAAACTATCCTTCAATAGTGGAAGGATACAGTGATGCAAATTGGATCACTGGATCAAATGATACAAAGTCTACAAGTGGATACGTGTTCACATTAGGAAATGGAGCAATTTCATGGAAATCATCCAAACAGACTTGTATCGCTAGATCTACGATGGAATCAGAGTTTATTGCACTAGATAAGACTGCAGAAGAAGCAGAATGGATTCGAAGCTTCTTGGAAGACATTCCTAATTGGAGCAAACCTATGCCTCCAATATGTATACATTGTGATAGTCAATCAGCTATTGGAAGAGCTAATAGTACACTATACAATGGTAAATCTAGGCATATTCGTCGTAGACATAAAACGATAAGACAACTTCTCTCTAATGGGGTTATCACAATAGATTACATTCGATCTATAGATAACTTAGCGGATCCACTTACAAAAGGCTTGCCAAGAGAGAAAGTTCAAACCTTATCGAAGGGAATGGGGCTAAGGCCTATAGACTAAAGGTTTTTCTGAAATGGAAACCCCACCTAGTTGACTGGAGATCCCAAGATCTAGGTTCAAAGGGACAACGAAGTTTTAGAAAAACTTGATGGCACTGTTATACACAAACCATTCCTATGATAAGTCAGTGCATTATATGTTGAATAAGGATAAGTATTAATACTTTTAATGATGTCTGTATTTGAGGAATTAAAGAATACCCTTTACAGAATCACCTACGTAAGTGTGAAGGCGCCGCTTCAAAGAGAATTATGAGGCCAAATTCTCTAAGCACTTATGAGACCAGGCAGGTGTTCAAGGCAAAAACGAACACATACAGAGAACGAAGGGTTATAAGAAACATTTATCGTGTGTTATCTACTTTGGAATTACACAAAAGGCTTACAGTTCAAGGACAGTCTATGTCTACTGATTCGCCGGTGATTCAAATAGGTAATCACTAGGAAAGTTCAAAGCCCTTGTGCTACTTTAACCGATGCGATAAATGGTTCGTGAAACTAAGATCGATTGCTCATTCATGTGGGGGATTGTTGGAAAATGAATGAGCAAAGAAAGAGAAAAGTGGGAAGAAGAAGAGATAGGGGTGGCAACATTTAAAGTCCCACATCATAGAAATATTAGCACAATCTCTCCTTATATATTAGAAGCCAAATAGGCTTATGTAAAATAAAAAAGAGAGGGATGATAAAAGGATGTGGACTTGGCCATATTAAATACATTAAAAAGTCATAGATAAGGGCCTTGGGCCTTGGGGCTCTTGGGGTCTCCTGATTAGATATGGCCGACGTTGCTGATTGGGCTAGTGCACTGACATGAGAATATTTTTCTCAGAATTTTAAAAGGTGTGTCTGTTCAGTCCAGAATTCGAAAGGAATGTCTGTTAACTGAACGAGTACAACCATTTGAATTCTCAGCATATGCATATTAATAACAGAGCGGTTAAAGGGTCGCAACCTTTCCTGTTCTGACGGTTACTGATGCATGCGAACAGGCACTCCTCCTTGCCTATATATACACTGCCCAAAACAAAGACAGATTTCACTTTTTCTGCTGCATTATTCCTTCTTCTTCAACGTAATTCTCTGATCTAGTTTCTATAACCAACTTCAGTTCGTCGGAGCTCCGTTTGCTCGCACTAAGCTACGGAGTTGGTCCGTTTTATCCTGGGAAACAAATTGCAACTACGTCGATTGGTGTATACGACGGCAATATTGTTTCAAGGAAACAGAAAAGTTCTGGACTCGGACATTATTTAAACAGAATACTTTCTGTTTATCTTTGATTTTATGCACAAATTGGTTACGCTTTCTATGATTATTGTAAACATAGTTTGACGTGACAATTGTGACATAATTGGTTAACAGTGATTGTTGTTGCTGTCTGTTTGTAATACAATTGTGTAATTACAAAAGTTCTAACATTCTTGAAACAATATTTTGTTGCAGATGACGAAAAACAGCAGCACTGATTCTGCACCGATTCAGACGGTGAAAACTGCTCAGCCAGCGCCTGTGCTTCCGACAATGGCTTTGTCTCATGGCGAAAGGCCAGAGAAGTTCAATGGAATCAATTTCAAGCGCTGGCAACAGAAAATGTTGTTTTATTTAACAACACTAAGCCTTGCAAGGTTTCTGACTGAAGAGGCTCCTGTGGTAGACGAACTCGAACCTGATGCTACTAAAGTAGAGGCACTTAATATCTGGACAAATTCAGATTTCATGTGCAAAAACTATATTCTGAATGGTCTGGATGATAGCCTCTACAATGTTTATTGTACTTTTGCAACGTCCAAACAACTCTGGTTGGCTCTGGAAAAGAAGTACAAAACTGAAGATGCAGGCATGAAGAAATTCATTGCTGGAAAATTTTTAGACTTCAAAATGGTTGACTCAAAGACGGTGATAAGTCAAGCTCAAGAACTGCAACTTATCATCCGTCAATTAGAAGATGAAAAGATGACTCTTAGCGAGACTTTTCAAGTTGCTGTAACTATTGAGAAATTGCCTCCTTCTTGGAAGGATTTTAAAAATTACCTTAAGCACAAGCGTAAGGAAATGACAATGGAAGATCTCATAGTTCGGCTTCGCATTGAGGAAGATAACAGAAATTCTGAGAAAAAGATTTCTCAGAATATTGCTGCCAAAGCAAATGTTGTTGAGTCAGACAAAACTAACAAAAGAAAAAGGGAGAACGCTCCTAAGAAGTCAAAGAAATTTCTGGGTTCTTGCCACAACTGTGGAAAGAAGGGGCACAAAGCAGCCGAATGTCGTGCGCCTAAAAAGAAGAAGTTGGAAGCAAATACGGCTGATGTTTCGAAAGGCATTTCTGATCTTGATTTATGTGCAGTAATATCAGAATGCAACCTTATTGGCAACTCAAAGGAATGGTTTGTAGACACTGGAGCCACTCGACACATATGTGCTAACAAGTGGATGTTTACAACCTATAAAACTGCAACTGATGCTGAACAACTTTTTATGGGCAATTCTTCCACTTCCAAGGTCGAAGGCAAAGGAAAAGTTGTGCTGAAACTGACTTCTGGAAAGGAACTGACTTTAAATGATGTTCTCCATGTTCCAGAAATTCGCAAGAACCTGATTTCAGGATCGTTGTTGAGCAAGCATGGCTTCAAATTGATTTTTGAAGCTGACAAATTTGTTCTTTCCAAGAATGGGGTGTATGTTGGAAGAGGTTATGTGTGTGATGGTTTATTTAAAGCAAATGTAACCACTATTGTATCACGCACTGAAATGAATGAAAGTGAATCTTCTGCTTATATCGTTGAATCTTCTAACATATGGCATTCTAGATTAGGGCATGTAAACTTTGATACATTGCGAAAATTGATTAATCTAGAATTTATACCAAAATGCAATATAGATTCCAACTATAAATGTCAAGTTTGTGCAGAAGCAAAATTGACAAGAACCTCGTTTCATCGTGTTGAACGAGTGACAGAACCTCTAGACTTAATACATACTGATGTATGTGATTTGAAAATGTGTCAAACTAGAGGTGGAAAAAGGTACTTTATTACATTCATTGATGATTGTACCAGATACTGTCATGTGTATCTCCTTAGAAGTAAGGACGAAGCATTCGAAATGTTTAAACAGTATAAGGCAGAAGTTGAGAATCAACTCAACAAGAAAATAAAATCTTTAAGAAGTGATAGAGGAGGAGAATACGAGTCTCCATTTGAGGAATTCTGTGCTGAACATGGAATTATACATCAAACTACAGCCCCGTATTCACCTCAATCCAACGGTATAGCCGAACGGAAAAATAGAACTCTTAAAGAAATGATGAATGCCTTACTAATTAGCTCTGGCTTGCCAGATAACTATTGGGGAGAAGCTATTCTTTCGGCAAATCATATTTTAAATAAAATACCCCGAAAGAAAATATCTAAATCTCCTCATGAACTTTGGAAAAACAGACCACCATCCTACAAATACCTAAAAGTGTGGGGGTGTCTTGCCAAAGTAGAGGTACCAAAACCAAAGAAGGTCAAAATTGGACCAAAAACAATTGATTGTGTATTCATTGGATATGCACAAAACAGTGCTGTATATCGATTTTTGGTACACAAATCTGAAATTGATGATATTCATGAAAACACCATCATTGAGTCGAGAAATGCTAGATTTTTCGAACATATATTTCCCTTGAAACATGGTACTGAAAATCATGCACCTAAGAGACCAAGGGAAATTGAAGTTCCTTACTCTATTGAGGACGCTGAACAAAATAACACTCAGCAAAGTAGTGTTGAGCAGCAAGTGGAGGAACCAAGAAAAAGTAAAAGGTCAAGGACTTTAAAAACCTTTGGACCGGACTTCTATACATTTATGTTAGAAGATGATCCATTGACATACAAACAAGCTATGTCTTCCAATGATGCCCCTTATTGGAAGGAGGCAATTAACAATGAAATTGAATCCATTATGTCAAATCATACATGGGAACTGGTTGATTTACCTCAAGGATGTAAGGCCTTAGGTAATAAATGGATATTTAAAAAGAAATTGAAACCTGATGGTTCAATAGACAAGTACAAAGCTCGTCTGGTAGTCCAAGGATTTAGACAAAAGGAAGACCTGGACTATTTCGATACATATTCACCTGTAACGAGGATAACATCAATTAGAATGCTCATTGCAATTGCATCCGTACATGACTTGGAAATACATCAAATGGATGTTAAAACTGCCTTCTTGAATGGTGAACTAGAGGAGGAAATCTATATGAAACAACCTGAAGGATTTCTAAGCTCAGAAAATGAGCATAAAGTTTGCAAACTGGTAAAATCACTTTATGGCCTTAAGCAAGCTCCAAAACAGTGGCATGAGAAGTTTGACAATACTATGTTATCAAATGGATTCACGATAAATGAATCAGATAAATGTGTGTACATAAAACATACACACATTGGATATGTCATTGTTTGTCTTTATGTTGATGACCTATTGATCCTAGGCAACAACAAGGCCATAATAACATCTACAAAGGATATGTTATCCTCTAGATTCGATATGAAAGACCTAGGACCGGCTGATGTAATATTGGGTGTAAAAATTCTGAGAACACCACAGGGATATGCATTATCCCAATCGCATTACATCACCAAAATACTTGAGAAATTCAAGCAATATAATGTAACTATTGCAAAATCACCAGTAGATATGAACCAAAATTGGGTAAAGAACACTGGTGACGGTATTTACCAATTGGAATACTCTCGTATACTAGGAAGTATCATGTATGTTATGAACTGTACTAGGCCTGATATCGCATATGCTGTAAGCAAACTAAGTAGATTTACCAGCAATCCTGGTAAACATCATTGGAAAGCGATAATCAGAGTTCTAGGATATCTAAAGTATACACAGAGTTATGGTCTATACTATACAAACTATCCTTCAATAGTGGAAGGATACAGTGATGCAAATTGGATCACTGGATCAAATGATACAAAGTCTACAAGTGGATACGTGTTCACATTAGGAAATGGAGCAATTTCATGGAAATCATCCAAACAGACTTGTATCGCTAGATCTACGATGGAATCAGAGTTTATTGCACTAGATAAGACTGCAGAAGAAGCAGAATGGATTCGAAGCTTCTTGGAAGACATTCCTAATTGGAGCAAACCTATGCCTCCAATATGTATACATTGTGATAGTCAATCAGCTATTGGAAGAGCTAATAGTACACTATACAATGGTAAATCTAGGCATATTCGTCGTAGACATAAAACGATAAGACAACTTCTCTCTAATGGGGTTATCACAATAGATTACATTCGATCTATAGATAACTTAGCGGATCCACTTACAAAAGGCTTGCCAAGAGAGAAAGTTCAAACCTTATCGAAGGGAATGGGGCTAAGGCCTATAGACTAAAGGTTTTTCTGAAATGGAAACCCCACCTAGTTGACTGGAGATCCCAAGATCTAGGTTCAAAGGGACAACGAAGTTTTAGAAAAACTTGATGGCACTGTTATACACAAACCATTCCTATGATAAGTCAGTGCATTATATGTTGAATAAGGATAAGTATTAATACTTTTAATGATGTCTGTATTTGAGGAATTAAAGAATACCCTTTACAGAATCACCTACGTAAGTGTGAAGGCGCCGCTTCAAAGAGAATTATGAGGCCAAATTCTCTAAGCACTTATGAGACCAGGCAGGTGTTCAAGGCAAAAACGAACACATACAGAGAACGAAGGGTTATAAGAAACATTTATCGTGTGTTATCTACTTTGGAATTACACAAAAGGCTTACAGTTCAAGGACAGTCTATGTCTACTGATTCGCCGGTGATTCAAATAGGTAATCACTAGGAAAGTTCAAAGCCCTTGTGCTACTTTAACCGATGCGATAAATGGTTCGTGAAACTAAGATCGATTGCTCATTCATGTGGGGGATTGTTGGAAAATGAATGAGCAAAGAAAGAGAAAAGTGGGAAGAAGAAGAGATAGGGGTGGCAACATTTAAAGTCCCACATCATAGAAATATTAGCACAATCTCTCCTTATATATTAGAAGCCAAATAGGCTTATGTAAAATAAAAAAGAGAGGGATGATAAAAGGATGTGGACTTGGCCATATTAAATACATTAAAAAGTCATAGATAAGGGCCTTGGGCCTTGGGGCTCTTGGGGTCTCCTGATTAGATATGGCCGACGTTGCTGATTGGGCTAGTGCACTGACATGAGAATATTTTTCTCAGAATTTTAAAAGGTGTGTCTGTTCAGTCCAGAATTCGAAAGGAATGTCTGTTAACTGAACGAGTACAACCATTTGAATTCTCAGCATATGCATATTAATAACAGAGCGGTTAAAGGGTCGCAACCTTTCCTGTTCTGACGGTTACTGATGCATGCGAACAGGCACTCCTCCTTGCCTATATATACACTGCCCAAAACAAAGACAGATTTCACTTTTTCTGCTGCATTATTCCTTCTTCTTCAACGTAATTCTCTGATCTAGTTTCTATAACCAACTTCAGTTCGTCGGAGCTCCGTTTGCTCGCACTAAGCTACGGAGTTGGTCCGTTTTATCCTGGGAAACAAATTGCAACTACGTCGATTGGTGTATACGACGGCAATATTGTTTCAAGGAAACAGAAAAGTTCTGGACTCGGACATTATTTAAACAGAATACTTTCTGTTTATCTTTGATTTTATGCACAAATTGGTTACGCTTTCTATGATTATTGTAAACATAGTTTGACGTGACAATTGTGACATAATTGGTTAACAGTGATTGTTGTTGCTGTCTGTTTGTAATACAATTGTGTAATTACAAAAGTTCTAACATTCTTGAAACAATATTTTGTTGCAGATGACGAAAAACAGCAGCACTGATTCTGCACCGATTCAGACGGTGAAAACTGCTCAGCCAGCGCCTGTGCTTCCGACAATGGCTTTGTCTCATGGCGAAAGGCCAGAGAAGTTCAATGGAATCAATTTCAAGCGCTGGCAACAGAAAATGTTGTTTTATTTAACAACACTAAGCCTTGCAAGGTTTCTGACTGAAGAGGCTCCTGTGGTAGACGAACTCGAACCTGATGCTACTAAAGTAGAGGCACTTAATATCTGGACAAATTCAGATTTCATGTGCAAAAACTATATTCTGAATGGTCTGGATGATAGCCTCTACAATGTTTATTGTACTTTTGCAACGTCCAAACAACTCTGGTTGGCTCTGGAAAAGAAGTACAAAAGTGAAGATGCAGGCATGAAGAAATTCATTGCTGGAAAATTTTTAGACTTCAAAATGGTTGACTCAAAGACGGTGATAAGTCAAGCTCAAGAACTGCAACTTATCATCCGTCAATTAGAAGATGAAAAGATGACTCTTAGCGAGACTTTTCAAGTTGCTGCAACTATTGAGAAATTGCCTCCTTCTTGGAAGGATTTTAAAAATTACCTTAAGCACAAGCGTAAGGAAATGACAATGGAAGATCTCATAGTTCGGCTTCGCATTGAGGAAGATAACAGAAATTCTGAGAAAAAGATTTCTCAGAATATTGCTGCCAAAGCAAATGTTGTTGAGTCAGACAAAACTAACAAAAGAAAAAGGGAGAACGCTCCTAAGAAGTCAAAGAAATTTCTGGGTTCTTGCCACAACTGTGGAAAGAAGGGGCACAAAGCAGCCGAATGTCGTGCGCCTAAAAAGAAGAAGTTGGAAGCAAATACGGCTGATGTTTCGAAAGGCATTTCTGATCTTGATTTATGTGCAGTAATATCAGAATGCAACCTTATTGGCAACTCAAAGGAATGGTTTGTAGACACTGGAGCCACTCGACACATATGTGCTAACAAGTGGATGTTTACAACCTATAAAACTGCAACTGATGCTGAACAACTTTTTATGGGCAATTCTTCCACTTCCAAGGTCGAAGGCAAAGGAAAAGTTGTGCTGAAACTGACTTCTGGAAAGGAACTGACTTTAAATGAT
Organism: Allium sativum; assembly: GCA_030737875.1. Lineage (NCBI taxonomy): Eukaryota > Viridiplantae > Streptophyta > Magnoliopsida > Asparagales > Amaryllidaceae > Allium > Allium sativum. The sequence continues at coordinate 56,054,965 of CM060916.1, read as the reverse complement.
GTTCTCCATGTTCCAGAAATTCGCAAGAACCTGATTTCAGGATCGTTGTTGAGCAAGCATGGCTTCAAATTGATTTTTGAAGCTGACAAATTTGTTCTTTCCAAGAATGGGGTGTATGTTGGAAGAGGTTATGTGTGTGATGGTTTATTTAAAGCAAATGTAACCACTATTGTATCACGCACTGAAATGAATGAAAGTGAATCTTCTGCTTATATCGTTGAATCTTCTAACATATGGCATTCTAGATTAGGGCATGTAAACTTTGATACATTGCGAAAATTGATTAATCTAGAATTTATACCAAAATGCAATATAGATTCCAACTATAAATGTCAAGTTTGTGCAGAAGCAAAATTGACAAGAACCTCGTTTCATCGTGTTGAACGAGTGACAGAACCTCTAGACTTAATACATACTGATGTATGTGATTTGAAAATGTGTCAAACTAGAGGTGGAAAAAGGTACTTTATTACATTCATTGATGATTGTACCAGATACTGTCATGTGTATCTCCTTAGAAGTAAGGACGAAGCATTCGAAATGTTTAAACAGTATAAGGCAGAAGTTGAGAATCAACTCAACAAGAAAATAAAATCTTTAAGAAGTGATAGAGGAGGAGAATACGAGTCTCCATTTGAGGAATTCTGTGCTGAACATGGAATTATACATCAAACTACAGCCCCGTATTCACCTCAATCCAACGGTATAGCCGAACGGAAAAATAGAACTCTTAAAGAAATGATGAATGCCTTACTAATTAGCTCTGGCTTGCCAGATAACTATTGGGGAGAAGCTATTCTTTCGGCAAATCATATTTTAAATAAAATACCCCGAAAGAAAATATCTAAATCTCCTCATGAACTTTGGAAAAACAGACCACCATCCTACAAATACCTAAAAGTGTGGGGGTGTCTTGCCAAAGTAGAGGTACCAAAACCAAAGAAGGTCAAAATTGGACCAAAAACAATTGATTGTGTATTCATTGGATATGCACAAAACAGTGCTGCATATCGATTTTTGGTACACAAATCTGAAATTGATGATATTCATGAAAACACCATCATTGAGTCGAGAAATGCTAGATTTTTCGAACATATATTTCCCTTGAAACATGGTACTGAAAATCATGCACCTAAGAGACCAAGGGAAATTGAAGTTCCTTACTCTATTGAGGACGCTGAACAAAATAACACTCAGCAAAGTAGTGTTGAGCAGCAAGTGGAGGAACCAAGAAAAAGTAAAAGGTCAAGGACTTTAAAAACCTTTGGACCGGACTTCTATACATTTATGTTAGAAGATGATCCATTGACATACAAACAAGCTATGTCTTCCAATGATGCCCCTTATTGGAAGGAGGCAATTAACAATGAAATTGAATCCATTATGTCAAATCATACATGGGAACTGGTTGATTTACCTCAAGGATGTAAGGCCTTAGGTAATAAATGGATATTTAAAAAGAAATTGAAACCTGATGGTTCAATAGACAAGTACAAAGCTCGTCTGGTAGTCCAAGGATTTAGACAAAAGGAAGACCTGGACTATTTCGATACATATTCACCTGTAACGAGGATAACATCAATTAGAATGCTCATTGCAATTGCATCCGTACATGACTTGGAAATACATCAAATGGATGTTAAAACTGCCTTCTTGAATGGTGAACTAGAGGAGGAAATCTATATGAAACAACCTGAAGGATTTCTAAGCTCAGAAAATGAGCATAAAGTTTGCAAACTGGTAAAATCACTTTATGGCCTTAAGCAAGCTCCAAAACAGTGGCATGAGAAGTTTGACAATACTATGTTATCAAATGGATTCACGATAAATGAATCAGATAAATGTGTGTACATAAAACATACACACATTGGATATGTCATTGTTTGTCTTTATGTTGATGACCTATTGATCCTAGGCAACAACAAGGCCATAATAACATCTACAAAGGATATGTTATCCTCTAGATTCGATATGAAAGACCTAGGACCGGCTGATGTAATATTGGGTGTAAAAATTCTGAGAACACCACAGGGATATGCATTATCCCAATCGCATTACATCACCAAAATACTTGAGAAATTCAAGCAATATAATGTAACTATTGCAAAATCACCAGTAGATATGAACCAAAATTGGGTAAAGAACACTGGTGACGGTATTTACCAATTGGAATACTCTCGTATACTAGGAAGTATCATGTATGTTATGAACTGTACTAGGCCTGATATCGCATATGCTGTAAGCAAACTAAGTAGATTTACCAGCAATCCTGGTAAACATCATTGGAAAGCGATAATCAGAGTTCTAGGATATCTAAAGTATACACAGAGTTATGGTCTATACTATACAAACTATCCTTCAATAGTGGAAGGATACAGTGATGCAAATTGGATCACTGGATCAAATGATACAAAGTCTACAAGTGGATACGTGTTCACATTAGGAAATGGAGCAATTTCATGGAAATCATCCAAACAGACTTGTATCGCTAGATCTACGATGGAATCAGAGTTTATTGCACTAGATAAGACTGCAGAAGAAGCAGAATGGATTCGAAGCTTCTTGGAAGACATTCCTAATTGGAGCAAACCTATGCCTCCAATATGTATACATTGTGATAGTCAATCAGCTATTGGAAGAGCTAATAGTACACTATACAATGGTAAATCTAGGCATATTCGTCGTAGACATAAAACGATAAGACAACTTCTCTCTAATGGGGTTATCACAATAGATTACATTCGATCTATAGATAACTTAGCGGATCCACTTACAAAAGGCTTGCCAAGAGAGAAAGTTCAAACCTTATCGAAGGGAATGGGGCTAAGGCCTATAGACTAAAGGTTTTTCTGAAATGGAAACCCCACCTAGTTGACTGGAGATCCCAAGATCTAGGTTCAAAGGGACAACGAAGTTTTAGAAAAACTTGATGGCACTGTTATACACAAACCATTCCTATGATAAGTCAGTGCATTATATGTTGAATAAGGATAAGTATTAATACTTTTAATGATGTCTGTATTTGAGGAATTAAAGAATACCCTTTACAGAATCACCTACGTAAGTGTGAAGGCGCCGCTTCAAAGAGAATTATGAGGCCAAATTCTCTAAGCACTTATGAGACCAGGCAGGTGTTCAAGGCAAAAACGAACACATACAGAGAACGAAGGGTTATAAGAAACATTTATCGTGTGTTATCTACTTTGGAATTACACAAAAGGCTTACAGTTCAAGGACAGTCTATGTCTACTGATTCGCCGGTGATTCAAATAGGTAATCACTAGGAAAGTTCAAAGCCCTTGTGCTACTTTAACCGATGCGATAAATGGTTCGTGAAACTAAGATCGATTGCTCATTCATGTGGGGGATTGTTGGAAAATGAATGAGCAAAGAAAGAGAAAAGTGGGAAGAAGAAGAGATAGGGGTGGCAACATTTAAAGTCCCACATCATAGAAATATTAGCACAATCTCTCCTTATATATTAGAAGCCAAATAGGCTTATGTAAAATAAAAAAGAGAGGGATGATAAAAGGATGTGGACTTGGCCATATTAAATACATTAAAAAGTCATAGATAAGGGCCTTGGGCCTTGGGGCTCTTGGGGTCTCCTGATTAGATATGGCCGACGTTGCTGATTGGGCTAGTGCACTGACATGAGAATATTTTTCTCAGAATTTTAAAAGGTGTGTCTGTTCAGTCCAGAATTCGAAAGGAATGTCTGTTAACTGAACGAGTACAACCATTTGAATTCTCAGCATATGCATATTAATAACAGAGCGGTTAAAGGGTCGCAACCTTTCCTGTTCTGACGGTTACTGATGCATGCGAACAGGCACTCCTCCTTGCCTATATATACACTGCCCAAAACAAAGACAGATTTCACTTTTTCTGCTGCATTATTCCTTCTTCTTCAACGTAATTCTCTGATCTAGTTTCTATAACCAACTTCAGTTCGTCGGAGCTCCGTTTGCTCGCACTAAGCTACGGAGTTGGTCCGTTTTATCCTGGGAAACAAATTGCAACTACGTCGATTGGTGTATACGACGGCAATATTGTTTCAAGGAAACAGAAAAGTTCTGGACTCGGACATTATTTAAACAGAATACTTTCTGTTTATCTTTGATTTTATGCACAAATTGGTTACGCTTTCTATGATTATTGTAAACATAGTTTGACGTGACAATTGTGACATAATTGGTTAACAGTGATTGTTGTTGCTGTCTGTTTGTAATACAATTGTGTAATTACAAAAGTTCTAACATTCTTGAAACAATATTTTGTTGCAGATGACGAAAAACAGCAGCACTGATTCTGCACCGATTCAGACGGTGAAAACTGCTCAGCCAGCGCCTGTGCTTCCGACAATGGCTTTGTCTCATGGCGAAAGGCCAGAGAAGTTCAATGGAATCAATTTCAAGCGCTGGCAACAGAAAATGTTGTTTTATTTAACAACACTAAGCCTTGCAAGGTTTCTGACTGAAGAGGCTCCTGTGGTAGACGAACTCGAACCTGATGCTACTAAAGTAGAGGCACTTAATATCTGGACAAATTCAGATTTCATGTGCAAAAACTATATTCTGAATGGTCTGGATGATAGCCTCTACAATGTTTATTGTACTTTTGCAACGTCCAAACAACTCTGGTTGGCTCTGGAAAAGAAGTACAAAACTGAAGATGCAGGCATGAAGAAATTCATTGCTGGAAAATTTTTAGACTTCAAAATGGTTGACTCAAAGACGGTGATAAGTCAAGCTCAAGAACTGCAACTTATCATCCGTCAATTAGAAGATGAAAAGATGACTCTTAGCGAGACTTTTCAAGTTGCTGCAACTATTGAGAAATTGCCTCCTTCTTGGAAGGATTTTAAAAATTACCTTAAGCACAAGCGTAAGGAAATGACAATGGAAGATCTCATAGTTCGGCTTCGCATTGAGGAAGATAACAGAAATTCTGAGAAAAAGATTTCTCAGAATATTGCTGCCAAAGCAAATGTTGTTGAGTCAGACAAAACTAACAAAAGAAAAAGGGAGAACGCTCCTAAGAAGTCAAAGAAATTTCTGGGTTCTTGCCACAACTGTGGAAAGAAGGGGCACAAAGCAGCCGAATGTCGTGCGCCTAAAAAGAAGAAGTTGGAAGCAAATACGGCTGATGTTTCGAAAGGCATTTCTGATCTTGATTTATGTGCAGTAATATCAGAATGCAACCTTATTGGCAACTCAAAGGAATGGTTTGTAGACACTGGAGCCACTCGACACATATGTGCTAACAAGTGGATGTTTACAACCTATAAAACTGCAACTGATGCTGAACAACTTTTTATGGGCAATTCTTCCACTTCCAAGGTCGAAGGCAAAGGAAAAGTTGTGCTGAAACTGACTTCTGGAAAGGAACTGACTTTAAATGATGTTCTCCATGTTCCAGAAATTCGCAAGAACCTGATTTCAGGATCGTTGTTGAGCAAGCATGGCTTCAAATTGATTTTTGAAGCTGACAAATTTGTTCTTTCCAAGAATGGGGTGTATGTTGGAAGAGGTTATGTGTGTGATGGTTTATTTAAAGCAAATGTAACCACTATTGTATCACGCACTGAAATGAATGAAAGTGAATCTTCTGCTTATATCGTTGAATCTTCTAACATATGGCATTCTAGATTAGGGCATGTAAACTTTGATACATTGCGAAAATTGATTAATCTAGAATTTATACCAAAATGCAATATAGATTCCAACTATAAATGTCAAGTTTGTGCAGAAGCAAAATTGACAAGAACCTCGTTTCATCGTGTTGAACGAGTGACAGAACCTCTAGACTTAATACATACTGATGTATGTGATTTGAAAATGTGTCAAACTAGAGGTGGAAAAAGGTACTTTATTACATTCATTGATGATTGTACCAGATACTGTCATGTGTATCTCCTTAGAAGTAAGGACGAAGCATTCGAAATGTTTAAACAGTATAAGGCAGAAGTTGAGAATCAACTCAACAAGAAAATAAAATCTTTAAGAAGTGATAGAGGAGGAGAATACGAGTCTCCATTTGAGGAATTCTGTGCTGAACATGGAATTATACATCAAACTACAGCCCCGTATTCACCTCAATCCAACGGTATAGCCGAACGGAAAAATAGAACTCTTAAAGAAATGATGAATGCCTTACTAATTAGCTCTGGCTTGCCAGATAACTATTGGGGAGAAGCTATTCTTTCGGCAAATCATATTTTAAATAAAATACCCCGAAAGAAAATATCTAAATCTCCTCATGAACTTTGGAAAAACAGACCACCATCCTACAAATACCTAAAAGTGTGGGGGTGTCTTGCCAAAGTAGAGGTACCAAAACCAAAGAAGGTCAAAATTGGACCAAAAACAATTGATTGTGTATTCATTGGATATGCACAAAACAGTGCTGCATATCGATTTTTGGTACACAAATCTGAAATTGATGATATTCATGAAAACACCATCATTGAGTCGAGAAATGCTAGATTTTTCGAACATATATTTCCCTTGAAACATGGTACTGAAAATCATGCACCTAAGAGACCAAGGGAAATTGAAGTTCCTTACTCTATTGAGGACGCTGAACAAAATAACACTCAGCAAAGTAGTGTTGAGCAGCAAGTGGAGGAACCAAGAAAAAGTAAAAGGTCAAGGACTTTAAAAACCTTTGGACCGGACTTCTATACATTTATGTTAGAAGATGATCCATTGACATACAAACAAGCTATGTCTTCCAATGATGCCCCTTATTGGAAGGAGGCAATTAACAATGAAATTGAATCCATTATGTCAAATCATACATGGGAACTGGTTGATTTACCTCAAGGATGTAAGGCCTTAGGTAATAAATGGATATTTAAAAAGAAATTGAAACCTGATGGTTCAATAGACAAGTACAAAGCTCGTCTGGTAGTCCAAGGATTTAGACAAAAGGAAGACCTGGACTATTTCGATACATATTCACCTGTAACGAGGATAACATCAATTAGAATGCTCATTGCAATTGCATCCGTACATGACTTGGAAATACATCAAATGGATGTTAAAACTGCCTTCTTGAATGGTGAACTAGAGGAGGAAATCTATATGAAACAACCTGAAGGATTTCTAAGCTCAGAAAATGAGCATAAAGTTTGCAAACTGGTAAAATCACTTTATGGCCTTAAGCAAGCTCCAAAACAGTGGCATGAGAAGTTTGACAATACTATGTTATCAAATGGATTCACGATAAATGAATCAGATAAATGTGTGTACATAAAACATACACACATTGGATATGTCATTGTTTGTCTTTATGTTGATGACCTATTGATCCTAGGCAACAACAAGGCCATAATAACATCTACAAAGGATATGTTATCCTCTAGATTCGATATGAAAGACCTAGGACCGGCTGATGTAATATTGGGTGTAAAAATTCTGAGAACACCACAGGGATATGCATTATCCCAATCGCATTACATCACCAAAATACTTGAGAAATTCAAGCAATATAATGTAACTATTGCAAAATCACCAGTAGATATGAACCAAAATTGGGTAAAGAACACTGGTGACGGTATTTACCAATTGGAATACTCTCGTATACTAGGAAGTATCATGTATGTTATGAACTGTACTAGGCCTGATATCGCATATGCTGTAAGCAAACTAAGTAGATTTACCAGCAATCCTGGTAAACATCATTGGAAAGCGATAATCAGAGTTCTAGGATATCTAAAGTATACACAGAGTTATGGTCTATACTATACAAACTATCCTTCAATAGTGGAAGGATACAGTGATGCAAATTGGATCACTGGATCAAATGATACAAAGTCTACAAGTGGATACGTGTTCACATTAGGAAATGGAGCAATTTCATGGAAATCATCCAAACAGACTTGTATCGCTAGATCTACGATGGAATCAGAGTTTATTGCACTAGATAAGACTGCAGAAGAAGCAGAATGGATTCGAAGCTTCTTGGAAGACATTCCTAATTGGAGCAAACCTATGCCTCCAATATGTATACATTGTGATAGTCAATCAGCTATTGGAAGAGCTAATAGTACACTATACAATGGTAAATCTAGGCATATTCGTCGTAGACATAAAACGATAAGACAACTTCTCTCTAATGGGGTTATCACAATAGATTACATTCGATCTATAGATAACTTAGCGGATCCACTTACAAAAGGCTTGCCAAGAGAGAAAGTTCAAACCTTATCGAAGGGAATGGGGCTAAGGCCTATAGACTAAAGGTTTTTCTGAAATGGAAACCCCACCTAGTTGACTGGAGATCCCAAGATCTAGGTTCAAAGGGACAACGAAGTTTTAGAAAAACTTGATGGCACTGTTATACACAAACCATTCCTATGATAAGTCAGTGCATTATATGTTGAATAAGGATAAGTATTAATACTTTTAATGATGTCTGTATTTGAGGAATTAAAGAATACCCTTTACAGAATCACCTACGTAAGTGTGAAGGCGCCGCTTCAAAGAGAATTATGAGGCCAAATTCTCTAAGCACTTATGAGACCAGGCAGGTGTTCAAGGCAAAAACGAACACATACAGAGAACGAAGGGTTATAAGAAACATTTATCGTGTGTTATCTACTTTGGAATTACACAAAAGGCTTACAGTTCAAGGACAGTCTATGTCTACTGATTCGCCGGTGATTCAAATAGGTAATCACTAGGAAAGTTCAAAGCCCTTGTGCTACTTTAACCGATGCGATAAATGGTTCGTGAAACTAAGATCGATTGCTCATTCATGTGGGGGATTGTTGGAAAATGAATGAGCAAAGAAAGAGAAAAGTGGGAAGAAGAAGAGATAGGGGTGGCAACATTTAAAGTCCCACATCATAGAAATATTAGCACAATCTCTCCTTATATATTAGAAGCCAAATAGGCTTATGTAAAATAAAAAAGAGAGGGATGATAAAAGGATGTGGACTTGGCCATATTAAATACATTAAAAAGTCATAGATAAGGGCCTTGGGCCTTGGGGCTCTTGGGGTCTCCTGATTAGATATGGCCGACGTTGCTGATTGGGCTAGTGCACTGACATGAGAATATTTTTCTCAGAATTTTAAAAGGTGTGTCTGTTCAGTCCAGAATTCGAAAGGAATGTCTGTTAACTGAACGAGTACAACCATTTGAATTCTTAGCATATGCATATTAATAACAGAGCGGTTAAAGGGTCGCAACCTTTCCTGTTCTGACGGTTACTGATGCATGCGAACAGGCACTCCTCCTTGCCTATATATACACTGCCCAAAACAAAGACAGATTTCACTTTTTCTGCTGCATTATTCCTTCTTCTTCAACGTAATTCTCTGATCTAGTTTCTATAACCAACTTCAGTTCGTCGGAGCTCCGTTTGCTCGCACTAAGCTACGGAGTTGGTCCGTTTTATCCTGGGAAACAAATTGCAACTACGTCGATTGGTGTATACGACGGCAATATTGTTTCAAGGAAACAGAAAAGTTCTGGACTCGGACATTATTTAAACAGAATACTTTCTGTTTATCTTTGATTTTATGCACAAATTGGTTACGCTTTCTATGATTATTGTAAACATAGTTTGACGTGACAATTGTGACATAATTGGTTAACAGTGATTGTTGTTGCTGTCTGTTTGTAATACAATTGTGTAATTACAAAAGTTCTAACATTCTTGAAACAATATTTTGTTGCAGATGACGAAAAACAGCAGCACTGATTCTGCACCGATTCAGACGGTGAAAACTGCTCAGCCAGCGCCTGTGCTTCCGACAATGGCTTTGTCTCATGGCGAAAGGCCAGAGAAGTTCAATGGAATCAATTTCAAGCGCTGGCAACAGAAAATGTTGTTTTATTTAACAACACTAAGCCTTGCAAGGTTTCTGACTGAAGAGGCTCCTGTGGTAGACGAACTCGAACCTGATGCTACTAAAGTAGAGGCACTTAATATCTGGACAAATTCAGATTTCATGTGCAAAAACTATATTCTGAATGGTCTGGATGATAGCCTCTACAATGTTTATTGTACTTTTGCAACGTCCAAACAACTCTGGTTGGCTCTGGAAAAGAAGTACAAAACTGAAGATGCAGGCATGAAGAAATTCATTGCTGGAAAATTTTTAGACTTCAAAATGGTTGACTCAAAGACGGTGATAAGTCAAGCTCAAGAACTGCAACTTATCATCCGTCAATTAGAAGATGAAAAGATGACTCTTAGCGAGACTTTTCAAGTTGCTGCAACTATTGAGAAATTGCCTCCTTCTTGGAAGGATTTTAAAAATTACCTTAAGCACAAGCGTAAGGAAATGACAATGGAAGATCTCATAGTTCGGCTTCGCATTGAGGAAGATAACAGAAATTCTGAGAAAAAGATTTCTCAGAATATTGCTGCCAAAGCAAATGTTGTTGAGTCAGACAAAACTAACAAAAGAAAAAGGGAGAACGCTCCTAAGAAGTCAAAGAAATTTCTGGGTTCTTGCCACAACTGTGGAAAGAAGGGGCACAAAGCAGCCGAATGTCGTGCGCCTAAAAAGAAGAAGTTGGAAGCAAATACGGCTGATGTTTCGAAAGGCATTTCTGATCTTGATTTATGTGCAGTAATATCAGAATGCAACCTTATTGGCAACTCAAAGGAATGGTTTGTAGACACTGGAGCCACTCGACACATATGTGCTAACAAGTGGATGTTTACAACCTATAAAACTGCAACTGATGCTGAACAACTTTTTATGGGCAATTCTTCCACTTCCAAGGTCGAAGGCAAAGGAAAAGTTGTGCTGAAACTGACTTCTGGAAAGGAACTGACTTTAAATGATGTTCTCCATGTTCCAGAAATTCGCAAGAACCTGATTTCAGGATCGTTGTTGAGCAAGCATGGCTTCAAATTGATTTTTGAAGCTGACAAATTTGTTCTTTCCAAGAATGGGGTGTATGTTGGAAGAGGTTATGTGTGTGATGGTTTATTTAAAGCAAATGTAACCACTATTGTATCACGCACTGAAATGAATGAAAGTGAATCTTCTGCTTATATCGTTGAATCTTCTAACATATGGCATTCTAGATTAGGGCATGTAAACTTTGATACATTGCGAAAATTGATTAATCTAGAATTTATACCAAAATGCAATATAGATTCCAACTATAAATGTCAAGTTTGTGCAGAAGCAAAATTGACAAGAACCTCGTTTCATCGTGTTGAACGAGTGACAGAACCTCTAGACTTAATACATACTGATGTATGTGATTTGAAAATGTGTCAAACTAGAGGTGGAAAAAGGTACTTTATTACATTCATTGATGATTGTACCAGATACTGTCATGTGTATCTCCTTAGAAGTAAGGACGAAGCATTCGAAATGTTTAAACAGTATAAGGCAGAAGTTGAGAATCAACTCAACAAGAAAATAAAATCTTTAAGAAGTGATAGAGGAGGAGAATACGAGTCTCCATTTGAGGAATTCTGTGCTGAACATGGAATTATACATCAAACTACAGCCCCGTATTCACCTCAATCCAACGGTATAGCCGAACGGAAAAATAGAACTCTTAAAGAAATGATGAATGCCTTACTAATTAGCTCTGGCTTGCCAGATAACTATTGGGGAGAAGCTATTCTTTCGGCAAATCATATTTTAAATAAAATACCCCGAAAGAAAATATCTAAATCTCCTCATGAACTTTGGAAAAACAGACCACCATCCTACAAATACCTAAAAGTGTGGGGGTGTCTTGCCAAAGTAGAGGTACCAAAACCAAAGAAGGTCAAAATTGGACCAAAAACAATTGATTGTGTATTCATTGGATATGCACAAAACAGTGCTGCATATCGATTTTTGGTACACAAATCTGAAATTGATGATATTCATGAAAACACCATCATTGAGTCGAGAAATGCTAGATTTTTCGAACATATATTTCCCTTGAAACATGGTACTGAAAATCATGCACCTAAGAGACCAAGGGAAATTGAAGTTCCTTACTCTATTGAGGACGCTGAACAAAATAACACTCAGCAAAGTAGTGTTGAGCAGCAAGTGGAGGAACCAAGAAAAAGTAAAAGGTCAAGGACTTTAAAAACCTTTGGACCGGACTTCTATACATTTATGTTAGAAGATGATCCATTGACATACAAACAAGCTATGTCTTCCAATGATGCCCCTTATTGGAAGGAGGCAATTAACAATGAAATTGAATCCATTATGTCAAATCATACATGGGAACTGGTTGATTTACCTCAAGGATGTAAGGCCTTAGGTAATAAATGGATATTTAAAAAGAAATTGAAACCTGATGGTTCAATAGACAAGTACAAAGCTCGTCTGGTAGTCCAAGGATTTAGACAAAAGGAAGACCTGGACTATTTCGATACATATTCACCTGTAACGAGGATAACATCAATTAGAATGCTCATTGCAATTGCATCCGTACATGACTTGGAAATACATCAAATGGATGTTAAAACTGCCTTCTTGAATGGTGAACTAGAGGAGGAAATCTATATGAAACAACCTGAAGGATTTCTAAGCTCAGAAAATGAGCATAAAGTTTGCAAACTGGTAAAATCACTTTATGGCCTTAAGCAAGCTCCAAAACAGTGGCATGAGAAGTTTGACAATACTATGTTATCAAATGGATTCACGATAAATGAATCAGATAAATGTGTGTACATAAAACATACACACATTGGATATGTCATTGTTTGTCTTTATGTTGATGACCTATTGATCCTAGGCAACAACAAGGCCATAATAACATCTACAAAGGATATGTTATCCTCTAGATTCGATATGAAAGACCTAGGACCGGCTGATGTAATATTGGGTGTAAAAATTCTGAGAACACCACAGGGATATGCATTATCCCAATCGCATTACATCACCAAAATACTTGAGAAATTCAAGCAATATAATGTAACTATTGCAAAATCACCAGTAGATATGAACCAAAATTGGGTAAAGAACACTGGTGACGGTATTTACCAATTGGAATACTCTCGTATACTAGGAAGTATCATGTATGTTATGAACTGTACTAGGCCTGATATCGCATATGCTGTAAGCAAACTAAGTAGATTTACCAGCAATCCTGGTAAACATCATTGGAAAGCGATAATCAGAGTTCTAGGATATCTAAAGTATACACAGAGTTATGGTCTATACTATACAAACTATCCTTCAATAGTGGAAGGATACAGTGATGCAAATTGGATCACTGGATCAAATGATACAAAGTCTACAAGTGGATACGTGTTCACATTAGGAAATGGAGCAATTTCATGGAAATCATCCAAACAGACTTGTATCGCTAGATCTACGATGGAATCAGAGTTTATTGCACTAGATAAGACTGCAGAAGAAGCAGAATGGATTCGAAGCTTCTTGGAAGACATTCCTAATTGGAGCAAACCTATGCCTCCAATATGTATACATTGTGATAGTCAATCAGCTATTGGAAGAGCTAATAGTACACTATACAATGGTAAATCTAGGCATATTCGTCGTAGACATAAAACGATAAGACAACTTCTCTCTAATGGGGTTATCACAATAGATTACATTCGATCTATAGATAACTTAGCGGATCCACTTACAAAAGGCTTGCCAAGAGAGAAAGTTCAAACCTTATCGAAGGGAATGGGGCTAAGGCCTATAGACTAAAGGTTTTTCTGAAATGGAAACCCCACCTAGTTGACTGGAGATCCCAAGATCTAGGTTCAAAGGGACAACGAAGTTTTAGAAAAACTTGATGGCACTGTTATACACAAACCATTCCTATGATAAGTCAGTGCATTATATGTTGAATAAGGATAAGTATTAATACTTTTAATGATGTCTGTATTTGAGGAATTAAAGAATACCCTTTACAGAATCACCTACGTAAGTGTGAAGGCGCCGCTTCAAAGAGAATTATGAGGCCAAATTCTCTAAGCACTTATGAGACCAGGCAGGTGTTCAAGGCAAAAACGAACACATACAGAGAACGAAGGGTTATAAGAAACATTTATCGTGTGTTATCTACTTTGGAATTACACAAAAGGCTTACAGTTCAAGGACAGTCTATGTCTACTGATTCGCCGGTGATTCAAATAGGTAATCACTAGGAAAGTTCAAAGCCCTTGTGCTACTTTAACCGATGCGATAAATGGTTCGTGAAACTAAGATCGATTGCTCATTCATGTGGGGGATTGTTGGAAAATGAATGAGCAAAGAAAGAGAAAAGTGGGAAGAAGAAGAGATAGGGGTGGCAACATTTAAAGTCCCACATCATAGAAATATTAGCACAATCTCTCCTTATATATTAGAAGCCAAATAGGCTTATGTAAAATAAAAAAGAGAGGGATGATAAAAGGATGTGGACTTGGCCATATTAAATACATTAAAAAGTCATAGATAAGGGCCTTGGGCCTTGGGGCTCTTGGGGTCTCCTGATTAGATATGGCCGACGTTGCTGATTGGGCTAGTGCACTGACATGAGAATATTTTTCTCAGAATTTTAAAAGGTGTGTCTGTTCAGTCCAGAATTCGAAAGGAATGTCTGTTAACTGAACGAGTACAACCATTTGAATTCTCAGCATATGCATATTAATAACAGAGCGGTTAAAGGGTCGCAACCTTTCCTGTTCTGACGGTTACTGATGCATGCGAACAGGCACTCCTCCTTGCCTATATATACACTGCCCAAAACAAAGACAGATTTCACTTTTTCTGCTGCATTATTCCTTCTTCTTCAACGTAATTCTCTGATCTAGTTTCTATAACCAACTTCAGTTCGTCGGAGCTCCGTTTGCTCGCACTAAGCTACGGAGTTGGTCCGTTTTATCCTGGGAAACAAATTGCAACTACGTCGATTGGTGTATACGACGGCAATATTGTTTCAAGGAAACAGAAAAGTTCTGGACTCGGACATTATTTAAACAGAATACTTTCTGTTTATCTTTGATTTTATGCACAAATTGGTTACGCTTTCTATGATTATTGTAAACATAGTTTGACGTGACAATTGTGACATAATTGGTTAACAGTGATTGTTGTTGCTGTCTGTTTGTAATACAATTGTGTAATTACAAAAGTTCTAACAATATATACATACAAATGTAATATATGAATGTATGTATGAATAAGTAGTAGTTAAAAAAAGAAAATCATGCTGATTAAAGTCTTTACATAACATGAAGAAATCTTTGAAATATAATTATGTAAGAAAAAACAACGTAGGAGACAACAGATGACAAAGTAAGAAACCCTGTCACTCACGGATCTAATGTGATTCTCATGTTATCCATGACATTTATTATTTCTGGTTGAAATTTCTTCTACGCCATAATTGTTTCTTGCTGCATGATTTCCACCGCTTACCTTGTCAAAATCTTCATCTTAGCTTTTTTATCCAAATCTTAGAATGATATATAAAAGAGAACTGGAAATTAAAAACATTACATCGTAAGACACAGTAAAATGGGAAGTGTGGAGAGCAGTACACCGAGCATTTTGTATGATTCAACAGCAAGCCAACATGATAGTGTTGTATCACATTATACTAGGACATTCTTCCAAGTTCCTTTCTGCTCTTTTTCAGTCAAAATGAATGTAGCGAATCCTTTTTCAACTTGGACTCGGGCAACTCCTGCTAAGCGAGCACCACTTGTTGGGCTGATTTGAAACCAATCAAAAATGTTAAACCAAAATAATCATTCGGAAAAACATTAATCAAACCAAACCGTTACTTTTAGAAACTGAAACCAACCAAACCAATAATATTTTTTTTGATTCGAGTTAGAATAGAGGAGATACGAGGAAAACAAGATTTCAGGAATTTAGAAATTTAACATCCAGATTTTTAGACTTGAAATCAAAGGTAAGTAAAAAGTATGTTTTTTATTAAAAGAATTACACATCAATGCCCCAAGTAGGGGTCAACCATGATGAGTAGTACCTGGCTGGAAGTTTGGTCAAGTATGTAATGAACGGAATGGTGAAATATCATTACAAGACGCACTGAAAATTGCGACGACCCATAGCAACTGCTGGAAGAAGTGGCCGTCGCAATCATTTGCACGGCCTTCTGATACAAACAACAGTCGTTACTTCATCTTCCCCGTAATCCTCCCTCCCCTCTCAAATAATTTCCAAAATCCGTTCTCCGTCGCCCCCTTACTGCATCGCCTCCAAGCCTCCAAACTCGCCTCCAAGCGTTTAATTTTGTATCAGTATGTCTTCTAACCTTGTTTTATGTTTAATTAAGGTTAATTAGAGGGTTTAGTTGCATGTTTATATGGATTTGAAAATTGATTGTTTATGGGTATGAAACTGGTTGTCATGTGGGATGTCTACGATGATGATTGTGTTGTAGGTTGATTTGGAAGTAAATATAATTGATTAGAAGGTTGAAAACGGTGGTTATCACATTGTTGTTGTCATGATCATTGTGTAAGTTGATGTAGAATTATTGATTGGTTGGGTGATTTGAAAATTTGTGTGTACTATTATTGATAAGTTCATGCGAATATTTGTTAACAATGTTTGCTGTCGTTTAGGCAAAAATATGTGTACTATATTAAAATTGCTACTAGCGTGTGTTAGTTGTATGTATTAGCATAAGTTAAAATAATTAAAATTTAATTTATTAAAAGTGCTAGCGTTTGAATTTTTTATAAAAAAACCGTAATTTAAAATTTGACATAGTTGGCTAAATTTTTAATTATATGTTAATATTTCAAATTTAAAGCTTTTGAATGGAAGTTACAGTACGATTTAAAATTGAAACTGTAGTTAATATATATTTATTGAACGTATTAAAAAATATTATTGTTGTAATATATATATAAATGTTGTGAATATGCTTTTATTAGTTCTCTGTTTAGTCCCACATCATGGGAAAAAGTTAAACATCAGCTCCAAAGTCTATATATAAAGGAGCCAATGTAGTAGAAAGAAACACACATCTGAGTGAATAGAAATGTCCTTTCTCCCTTGTTTCTTCTGTTCTGTGTTCGTTTATAACAATTATGTAAATGTTAAAATACAAATTATATAATGTGTTTTACTTATGTGAACCCCTTAGAGATTTTTGACCCCGTTTGACAAGTGTTGTATATGATCGGTATATGGATATCCGTTTTTACACATAACGAAAATCAATATTCATCTGATACAATAATCGTTGAATTTGTCCCAGTATTGGATAAGTTACAAATACAATAATATAAACATATTATAAATCATTTCAGGTTAAACGGTTCAATAAAACTTCGGCATCATTTCCCCTTAGTACCTGTTTCGTACACATATATTTAATAAATCATTTCAGTTTAATCGATTAACAAAATTTCGACGGCACTTCCTTTTTGTTCCCTGTGTACACGCTTTTGTGTACGATACGTGTACGATACAAGAACCAAAGGGAAGTGCTGCCAAAATTTTGTTGAACCTTTTAAACTAAAATGATTTATAAAATATGCTTACATTATTATATTTGTAATGGGAAGTAGGCTGACCGGCCGTCAAAGTAAAAAGGAAAGAAACCAATAAAACGGAAGAAATGAAGTATTTATAAATGAAATTTTACAAGACTTTAATTAATACAAAGTGTTTGATCGAATTTTCTAACATATTTTTTTGCAAATCAGGAAAATAATGTTCGATTATTTTTTTCATCGCGGTTGGATGTATAAATCCCGAACTGGTATAAAAGGGTCGATAAAGAAACACTTTTATAACGGTGTCCAAAAATTTATTAGATTTGCTAAATCTAGTAATCAAAGTAATGTAGACATTCGTTGTCCGTGTAGTAAGTGCTAACATCTGAAGCATTGGAAGTCATATGTAGTGGAAGTACATATGTATAAATTTGATTTTGTGCTGAATTATTACTTACGTGATCGTCATGGAGAACTTGTTTAATCTACGTCTAATCCAGTAGTGGTAGAGGACGATAATACAATGATGAACGATAACACGATGACGAATCCGATAGAAAATATAGTGCAAGATGCAACATAGAAAATATAGTGCAAGATGCAGCACGATCAATGTTTCCTACCATTGTTCAAGGCGACGATGAGAACGAAAATGTTGAAGAATAAATGATGGAAGCTAAAAAAAATATGATTTATTGAATTCTGCTAAGAGGCCATTGTGGGATAAGTGTACAAGCGGAACCGATTAACCGCTGAATACATCACTATGAAATCAAAATTCAACCTTACAGAAGCTGCATTTACAGTAGTTGTACAAACTGCAAAACAACACATATCGCCCAATAATTTGATGTGCGATAGTTATTATAAAGTGAAAAAACTTATGTCTGCTTTTGGAGTATCTTATCAGAAGATAGATACATGTGTAAAAAATTGCATGTTGCACTGAAAAGAAGACACTCATCTTAGAAAATGCAAAATTTGCAACGAATATGGATATAAACCAAGAAAAAAGAAAGGAAAAGAAGTTCCATATAAAAGAATTCATTATCTACCCATAACTCCCAAACTTCAACGGCTATATGCATCTTCCACTATAGCATGTCATATGCGATGACACAACATGAGAACATCAGAAGAATGAACTTTGATACATCCATCTGATGGTGAAGCATGAAAACACTTCGATAGGACTTATCCTGAATTTGTTGCAGAAAGCCATAACGTTAGGCTCGGTTTATGTACGGATGAATTTTTGTCATTTTCTCAGTTTGGTAGTAAATATTCATCATGGCCTGTTATTGCTACTCCTTATAACTTACCTCCATAAATGTGTATGAAAATTCAATATGTTTCTAGTGATTGTCGTCACCGATCCTGATGATCCGACACAAGGAATTGATGTTTATCTACAATCACTGATTGAAGAGTTGAAAACACCGTGGTATGAAGGAGTTGAGACATACGACATTTTGAGAAAAATGAATTTTCGTATGTTTGTTTCTTTATTATGGACTATAAGTGATTTTTTTCCCGCGTATGACATGCTTCCAGGTTGGAGCACGTCTGGACATCTAGCTTGTATTTATTGTATGGATGAGACACAAGCATTTTCCTTAAAGTATGGAAAAAGAATTCTTGGTTTGACTGCCATCGGTGCTATCCATGTATTGATCATAAATTGAAAACGGATAAAAAGAACTTTAAAGCTAACAGAGTAAATAGTATGCTCCCGCCTAAAGTTTGAACAAATGAAGAGATATATGAAATTGTAAAAGACTATCCAAAGATACCTGAAATTGAGGAATAGGTTGAAATTACAAGTAAATTAGACATTCATAATTGGTGTAAGTAAAGTATATTTTGGGAGTTACCTTACTGGAAAAAATCTCCTACTTCGACATAATATTGATGCCATGCACAAGGAAAAAACGTTTTCAATAACGTTTGAACGTAAAGGGGAAAACCAAGGATGATGTGAATTCGAGACGTGACATATTACACTTCTGTAAAAGGTCAGAACTTCACTCATACGACGATAATAAAAAAACCCAAAGCATGTTATGTGCTAGACAACAAGCAAGTAAAACTCGTGCTAAAGTGCATGGAAGGATTAGGACGTCCTGATGGGATTTCTTCTAACCTCCGTAGATGTGTGGACTTTAAAAACAGTAAATTGAGTGAAATTAAAAGCCATGATTGTCATATCATGATAAATATTTTTTACTTGTGATTTTCATAGAACTATTGCCCACAAAAATATGGTGTTATAACATAATTAAGTATGTTTTATAAACAAATTTGTTCAACGACATTAAAGGTAGATCGTCTACGTAAGTTTAAAGTATCCCTGTAAAGCTCTGCAAACTCAAGAAAGTACTTCCATCGGGTTTTTTTAATGTAATGTAGCATTTACCTTTTCATCTTCCGTCCGAAGCACTCCTTCGAGGTCCTGTGCAATATGGATGGATTTATCCATTTGAGAGGTAATTTTGTATATCCTCAATATTCTTGATAGATTACAATTTAGATTTTTGTACTAATATAAAAATTTAATAATCTTATTATACGTACTTAAATCATTTGAAGAAGAAAAAATAGACAAAAAACACATGAGTAGAAGGTTCGATTTGCAAATCGTACCTTGAAGAGGAAGCTTCTTTTTCTTTTTTTTCTTTTTTTTTTGCTTTCATTGATTTAGCGAAGATGTGAACTTATCTTTTGTAATTGTTCCCCGTAATGAAGAAGCTTTTGAACATGAGTCTTCTAAAACAATGTTATCTATTTTTAGACAACAGGAAGACTTGCTAGAAAATGTGTGGAAAAACGGTCAAGCGATAGAGACAATCATGTGGCACACACATACGTTCATTTAAATTGTGTGAAAGTTGCATCATTTGTCAAGTAATACTAAATTGATGTACAATTCAATTATATATATATATATATATATTAATAAAAAGGAACATGACACATATTTGCAGCATATACGAATCACAACATCCAACTAGCGATCTCAGTAAACAATTTGATGGAAGATTTTCAAACTATGTTCATGATCTCACAAACTATGTAGTTAACGAAGGATTAGGACATCTTGCTATTGGACCAAAAAGAACATAGCTGATAACTACTTATGAATTTACTTATGTACTATTCTGAGCTATGTAATAATAATGATGATGACTATTCTTAGCTATGAATTTACTTATGTTCTTTACTATTCTGATTTATGTAATAATAATAATGACTATATGTTATGCATTATTAAGAATTATGCATTGTTCTTTTCATGTACGATTATGTGTTGATTATGCCAAGTTATGATTGTGTGATGATTAATGATTATGTGATGCTTATGTGCTCATTATTATTTTGTATGCATTATATGATTGTGACAGATATGTCTAATAGAAGACGATCCAGGAGTATGTCTCAGCCATCTCCTTCACCATCTCCTACGGCTGGAGTAGGTCCTATAGCAGCTCAGAGCAAGATCTACGCCAGGTTGTAGAGATTGTTCCCAAAAACGCCGGGTAAATATCAAATTTATTTCAATTTAGATTATTTAAAATATATGAAATATCTACGTCAACATGTATACAGGGGTTTCTAGGTCGAGTTGGCATCGTTTATTCTAGAAGTATCGAAGGAATCATATAGGAATA
The DNA here is from genome assembly GCA_030737875.1 of Allium sativum. Taxonomy (NCBI): domain Eukaryota; kingdom Viridiplantae; phylum Streptophyta; class Magnoliopsida; order Asparagales; family Amaryllidaceae; genus Allium; species Allium sativum. The sequence goes on along the minus strand of CM060916.1, from coordinate 56,033,888 downwards.
GGATGTCTGGTTGTTGGCCGCATTGGGATAGTATCCCACCTCGTATCAAGAACGTTGTTTTGGTTGATTTGATGGTAAGTATATTTTTATATTACTATTGAAAATTAATATAATGTACATAATTCAGAATAAATTAAATATGCAGGTTGTTGTACATGTGGTGCCACAGGATATGGAAATTTTTATGTCTAACTGGAACATGAAAATGCATAAAAATTAGAGAGGCAATTTCAAGGACAAAGAACTCTGATAAAAAACCAATTTGGATGAGTGACGATGCTTGAGCTGCATTTCTAAGATACTGGAATAGACAAGCCAATAAAGTAAGCTATAATGAAAATATTCACATTTATGTTGATTGCACTATTTTAATTAATCGTGTATCAAATTTAATAGGATATAGAAGCAAGAAATAAGGCAAACATAAATAATCCAGCTTTACACCGCAGTGGCTCAAAATCTTTTCAACAGCATAGGAGAGAATGGGTATAAATTTTCAATATTTTTGTCATATGTACGTGTATATATCCTTATGTATATCATTCATTTTTATTTTCCATAATTTTATTACTGAATATACTCAGTTCGCAAAGTATAGAAGAGATCCTTCAATTATTACTGATCATTCATTTTTAGACATACACATGCGGTGAAGCAGACTGATGAAGAAGAGAATGTTTCATACGATTGGGCGAACCAAAAGGTTGCTGATGTAATGGTAAATATGATTATCCATAATTAAAACGTTCCATATTCGTTTATATCACAGTATATAAGTAAATTATAAAGCATTTGCATCAAAATATATTGGTACTGTATGAGAGATATGACGCAGACCAGGGAAGAGTGACACAGACTAGTGTACGAGAGGAGCTTATGCTTGCAGAGTCAGATCGTATATGGGATTCTATTATTGATCCGCCTACTCGAAAAAGGCGATATGGCTTTAGCAATCAGGAGGTAAACCTTTTCTAGACTTTTAAGATAACTATTAACTTGAATTATTAACTTTAATGTTAACTTGGATTATTTTGCAGGACGTTACTTTTCAATGAGCTTATAAGAGGTCCATGGATGAAGAGAATATAGCTCAGATGCAGCAGCACTTGGATGAGCTGAATGATTGCCAAAAATCCATCTGGCACTGCACATAGATAAGCGCATTGCAGTGTATTATCAAGAGCATGAGTCGATGCCTGGGGAGGGAGATGTTGCTGCTGACGAAGACGATGAAGACGACGACGAGGACGCATAGTTTGATTGTTCTTATGGGTATGTACATATTTTTACTGGTAACGTACTTGGTATTGTATATGCTTGATGCATGATGATGGTAGTTATTGTTTGGTTGATGGATTTGGTAGTGTTTCAGATTTTGTGGCACTTGAACGGGCAAGTAGTCGTTTTGTATATATTATGATGGAATGATATTGGTAGAGTTATGGATTCGGTATATTATGATTTGGTAATGTTATATTGGATTTAGTGTACATGGAATGATAGTGATGAAATATGGTATTGGTGAATCGATTATACGTTTGTTGTTTGAGGGAAAGGAATCGCCGCATAGTGCAGCAAAAACTATCCAGATTTGCAACGGTTTGCGATGGCCTACAGATCCAAAATTGCATTGGTTTACGATGACTAAATGTTCCAGATTTGCAATGACTTTTAACGACTTCCCGAAAAACAAACTACCGCCCCGTTCGAAGCCACGTGACAAATTGTCATTGCAAGCCATTGATAAATTAGCGACATTGCCGTTGGTGACGACTTAAATTGCAATGGCTATTTGCGACGGCTCCGACGCTTTTTTGCCATCGCAAATAGCTCTGTTCTTTGTAGTGTATGGACAAGTTCTTAGTTAAAAAACCGATGTAATTTAATGGTTAAATTCAAATCATAAACTTAGGTGTATGGTCAGATTCAAACTTAAAATTAACCAAAGGATAGATTTGAACCTAAGAGTTAATCTGATGGGTATGATTAAAGTTATAACGCGGCAGCATCAGATTAGATGAAGCCAGATCCAATGGACCAAGATCCTCAAACAAACTTATAAATAGGAGGCTGGACCTAACCCTCATTTCATTTCAAACATTCTTTTTTTTTCTCCATATCTAGTTTTCTTTTGAATTTTAGGAGTTGAAACTAAAATAAATATTTTCAAGAGTAAGGAGATAAAATTTAAATTTTACAAAAAGACCCTAAGGCAATGAGGATCAATGAAGGCCAAGGAACGTCAATTTAAAACCTCGGATGAGTGGAAAGTTAATACATTTTTAAAATAGGAAAGATTAAAGATATAGGCTTAAAAGTAGTTCTAGTTTACATTTAGTTTACAGTTAGTTTACATTTCCTTTACATATATAAAGAGGTTTATTTATTTTGCAATTTTAGATTCAAGAAAATTTTATATCCATATATTTGTTTGAAGAAAAAAAACTTCGCGTAAATTTGGATTTTAAAAGTTGCAGATTTATTAGAAAAAGTTTTGATTAATTCTTATGAAAATTAAATATACATGTAATTGATGTAAATTTATAAATAGGACAATGACTATTATAAAAAGTTATAATGAAGAAGTAAAGAGACAAGTTATATACTTGAAGTTATAACATTATGATTAAAAAAAGAACAATCTTATTATGATAAGTAGTTCATAATAGAAGAATAGCAAAGATTCAGCATAGTTTGGGATCGTCCTAATAACGAACGAACGGACAAATATCTCGGAGCCCGTCCAAACGACGAACGAATACATACGTCATAACAGAAAATATATGACCAATAGTTTAGAGACTCTGTGAGGACCGAGCAGGGAGCGTAACTAGATTATTGTTTACGGGTTCATCCTAACGACGAACGGACGCACACGTCGAAGCAGGAAATAAGTGACCCAATAAAAAAGGACTGGAGGTTGTGCATCCTAACGATGATTGGGTGTGCAGGCATCGAAGCAGAAAATAAGATTGCAACGACTAGCAAATTCATACAATTTGAATTAAACTATTTGAATTTAAGTAAAATTTGAAATTTAAATTCAAAAGAATGAGTTTGGGATGTTGGGTATCATGTTTGACCAAATTCATCAAATTACGAAAAATCAATTTTTGGTAAAAATTGATCGAAATTTGAATTTAAGTTGAAATTTAAAAATTTAAAAATTAAAAAAAAAAACCTTTTTTTCTACTCAATATTTTAGTATGGTCTCCCTTTTTCGTTTTGTGAAACCAATTTTTATTGCTCTAAATCCGTGATTTGCTGGAACCTCATATTTACATGTTTTGGCAACAACTATATAATTATACATTGTATACTACCCATTTGTGCAGGCAAAGATATCGTTCAAAAATAAGTTCAGCATGAAGATATACAATACAAAAAATGGAAGTATTTTTGTGTAGATACGAGAAGAGATATACAAAAAGGAGATGACAAAGGTAACAAAAGAAGTATTATTATTCATAGAATGTCATGTATAGAGTATACGTCCGTCTAAGAGTGGTATACACACAAACACAAAAATTTGCAAAAATGCAAAAATGCATGAAGCAAGTCTTAAACTCAAATCACCCGTTTTAAAAGCAAGTGCTCTAACCAACTGAACTATGATCGTTTTTAATTATAAATAGAATTCAGTCGACTGAACTCATACTCTCAATGGACTGAACATATGTACATGCACATGTATATTTCACATTACAAGTCATCCGACTAAGCATTCAAAGTCAGTAGACTACTCATCAAATTCAGCCGACCGACCTTAATATTCAGTCGGTTGAACTAGTCTATTTTTGAACTAATATTACTTTGTTTTATTTCAGTAGACTAAATATTTTTATTTCAGTCGACTGAACATATTACAACAGTCATATTTTTCAATATTCTTGAAGAGACGTTTCTCTTTGTTAAAAGGGATTTTTTTAATAAAAGGTTGCAACGATTTATGTTCATTAAGCCTTTTAAACCAAGTGTTGCAACTATTAAATCCCTATATATACATACAAGATTCAAGATCAAATTACTGAATTAACAACTCTATTATTTTTCTCTGGTCTTGCTTTCTGAATTTAAAAGGTGCATTCAAATATATACATTTCATTCGCACAATCACATGTGCATTTAAGTCTTATATCTTTGCGCCAACCATCTTACATATCTTCATGAATACACAATTATACCACTTAAGGAGAAGATTATAGGAACGATGTACTACAAGAGACAAATCAGTGTTATATCTAGAACACAAAGGTCAAAGAAAAAATCATTATGTCGTTGTATAGGCGAGTCAGTAGCCCTTTCATATCAGGTAAGTAAGTGTGACGGCCCGCCCCACACCAGCTGACATTTCCAAGAAAAGTGCGCTATGCCATTGTCCAACTAGCACGGGACGGTCGCCAAAGCAAGAAAAGGGAAGGGAACTTATCAGTGTACTAACAAAGAACCTGTAGAATGTCTCACAACGCATGGAATAAAATATAATAATAACATACTTTGACATAAAAACAGGCGAGACAGTGCATATTCTGAAAACTAATCATCATAGCAGCGGAAAATCCAAATACATCTTAACCTCATCATTATTACAATTTAAAAACTGACTTTAAAGCAAAATAAAGGAAAGGTACACTATTAATGCCCAAAGTAGTGACCAGCAGCGACACAGGGAGAATATATAGAGAATAGTACGTGTAAGCCTCCTGCTCGTCTCCGGACAGCTACTCGTACACAACCAGCTAACCTGTCTCTAGTCTGCCCGTTTAAGAGAACCCAGAGTAATAAGAAGAGACATAAAACTCTGGGTCAGACAAAAGTCTGGTATGAGCGATAAGCATCAAAACAGAACAATAACAGGTATACTAAACCATACTTGAACCTGGACCTGCAACCAAAGAGTTAGCACAACATACCGTACAATACTCTAAGGTGCCACTAACATATGGTGTAAAGGATAAGGGGTGGGGGTGTGCATGATATAGTGATGGCAAACAATCAAGCATAGCAACCATCCTCTCGAACCGATTTGTCAGAAGTGAGAATCTAACTATTGGTGCATGGCTGCTCTCTATCTTAAATCTACCTTAGGGAAATATACAAGAAAGAAAAAGAAAAAACCCACCAAAACCAGTACTCAGAACCCTACCAAACAAGGAATACCAGTAACCCTAACCATAGATAAATTAAGAGTCATGGGAACCACTACTCTTAAAATAACGGTAGATTCGAACATAAGTGAGAATACCCAGAACCATTATATACATCTCTCACTCAGTGCGTAAAGCATACGATATCCACCACTATGATCACCCAATACTTTGTTACGATCACTCTGCCCCATGGAGTCGTGACGGCTCCACTGCACTGATCCGTAACCACTCATAATTTGCTATGTCCACTCTGCCCCATGGAGTCATGATAACTCCATTGCACTGGCTCATAGCCATGCTACGATCACTCTGCCCCATGGAGTAATAACTATCCCACTGCACTGATACGTAGCCTAACATCCGTCTTGGTGGTGAATCAAAGTTATGGACGTCGTAACCCCTTAGCACACGTCCTACAACAAAGTCCAACTCATGAAGTTCACTCATTGGTTCCCATCTGGATCTTGAGTTACAACCTCCCATTCGGACTACCTTTGCATCTCGGGTTTTGGTCTCCTCCGAATTGGTTCGGTTCTCCACTTCTCCTCGATTTAGATCGTACTCCCGGCTTGGTTCGTGGTTCACGCCTCAAGTCCACGCTCTACGGTTTGGATCGTGACACTCCACCCATGTCTGCTCGGTTCGTAATTCCAAATCCTAGTCGTGATCCTCCTTCCTTGCACTGGATCGTGACAATGCTCCATGCTTGTGAGTCTTCAGTTGGCTCGTGGTGCATCGGATCGGAGCTTCTGGTTCGTGGTTGGCACTTTAGTTCGAGTCAGAGATCTTCAGATGCGAGCGGATCGTGACTAGCGGTTTGGGTCGTGGAGCTATCCAGGTGGGCAAGTGGGTTCGTATACTCTAATGAGAGCGGATCAGGGTCGTGGCCACCATTCACGATCGGTCGGGGTCGGGTAGGGGCGATCCGATCCGGTTTTGGGTCATTTCCTGCAATTTTTTCTAACAGCTGTTTTTACGCCATACGACGGCGTTCTCGACCATTCTAACTATTCTAAAAAATCACCAAGCATACCATACAGTCATAGCAACATGTAGAATTGACCACAAACACCAAAACCACAATTTGATATGTTAAAATGAATCAAACATACCCAAAAACCCATATTTTCCCCTTAAGCATGTTTAAGCAAATCTAATGGTAGAATTAGCAAAACTTAACCAAACCAACCCAAACTTCTAAAAAAGGTCTAAAATAATGTTTAAGAATTTCTAAACATTTTTCCAGAATTTAATCATGTTCAAATTCGCTAATAAACACTAATTACCCGTAATTAACCATAACTAGTGTAAAAATAAGGCTAATCACTCACCTTAGCCACAAATGAAACTTTCAAAACTGAAACTCCTCTGATTTGGGCGGATACCAATGTCTAACAGCAGCTACAACCTTACTTTGGTGCTATTCCTCCTTAATTTGGTGTAGGTTAGGCTAATCCTTGATTAAACGGTGATTAGAGATGATTCTAGATGTTGGAGGCAATTGTTAAGGTTTCTATGATGTATGTGGCAGTTGGAAAGTGAGTAAAAACCAAAATCCCTAACCCTAACAGCCCTTAAGTACCCCCAAATCCAGAAATCCCCCACTGGGCCTAGCTGTTAATTACCCAATTAAGTCCGGTTAAGCTGTTTTTCACCTTTTAAACCTTAATTCAGCCATATCTCTGAAACGGTAAGTCCGTTTGGTTAACGTGACCACTCTACGGAAAGGTAAACCATCATACGGACATAATGGAAGTGGTTTCAGGTCAAACTGCTTACCAATCAAAAGTTATGGCCGAAAAAAGATCAGCCAGGGGCAAAACGGTCATTTAAAAATCGGCAAAAATCATGAACATGGGAAATAACCCCAATAGTCATCTTCTAAAGTTACACGACTTCACATGAAAAAGAAATAAATATTCTACGATCCTCCGATGCGTAGAATGCGGGTCGTTACATTCTCCCTTCCCCCCTAAAGAAATTTAGTCCCCGAAATTCCTTAACCAAAACATACAAAGGTACCCCGCATGCCTTTCAATCATTAATAAAACAACAAAGCATACAAAACAACACAATAAGCCTATCCTAGCATGCGGTCTACTAACAAGGGAGTATTATACCGATATAAAAACCTTATCAGGCAAAGAGTTCTGGATACTTCCTCCTTATGTTCTCCTCTGTTTCCCAAGTACGGTCTTCCTCATCATCACCCCACTGGACTTTGACTAGTTTCACCGCTTTCCTTCGAAGCTGCTTCGTATCGTTCTCACAATACGCATAGGCCTGCGGTTCCCAACCACCTCGGGTTCAACCTCGATATCGTCCAATTGATCCGGTGAAATAGTCATATCGGGGTCATGCACGAATTTTCTTAACTGGAAAACATGAAATACGTTATGAACTCCTGCCATCTTCTCTGGTAATTCAACTTTATACGCCAAATTCCTAACTTGCTCGAGAATTAGGAATGGACCAACAAATCTTGGCGCCAACTTGCCTCTTTTACCAAAACGAATCACACTCTTTAATGGAGAAATTTTAACAAACACCATGTCACCAACAGGTAATTTCAATTCTTTTCGTCTCTTATCAGCACAACTCTTCTGCCTATCTTGAGCGGCCTTCATTCGTTGTTGAACAATCTTGATCTTATCTGAGGTTTCTCTTATCACATCTGGCCCAAGCACAAATTTCTCACCGGTTTCTAACCAACATGACGGTGGGTTGCACGGTCTTCCGTACAAAGCTTCAAATGGAGCCATACCAATACTGGATTGATAACTACTATTATATGCAAACTCTAGTAGATGCAAATGGTCATCCCATGATCAAAGAAAATCTAATATGCAAGCTCTCAAGAGATCTTCTAATACCCGATTCACCCTCTCTTTCTGACCGTCGGTTTGAGGATGATACGCAGTTCTGAGATGTAATTCTGATCCTAACGCCTCTTGTAAGCTCTTCCAAAATTCACTAGTGAATAACGGATCTCGGTCACTCATAATGCCTTTGGGTATTCCATGAAATCTCACTACCCACTTCATATACAGTTCTGCTAACTTAGCTGCTGTTCTATTTGACTTAACGGGTATAAACTTTGCACGTTTGGTCAATTGGTCCATAATCACCCAAATGCTATCATGGCCTGATCTAGTTCTTGGTAACCTATTAATGAAATCCATTAAGACTTGTTCTCATTTCCATTCTGGAATTTCTAATGGTTGTAACAAGCCACTAGGCTTCTTTTGTTTGGCTTTAACTAGCTGGCAGTTCATGCATTTGAATATAAACTTCCCAACGTCTCTTTTCATCCCTTCCCAGTAGTAGGTCTGCTTCTTGTCTCGATACATTTTGTTACCACCGGGATGTATAGTCAGTTTTGTGTAATGACATTCTCTAAGCACTTCATCTCTCAATCCCTTGACATTGGGCACAACTCGCCTTCTATTCTTTCTAAGTCATCCATCTCGATCAAGCCCATTCTTGTTCATCTCTTCGTCGATTCACATCTCTAACTTTGAGATAATTTCCAATAGGTTAGGATCGTCCCTCTGACTGGAACCAATCCGCTCAATCAAAGTGGGTCTGATCGTCAAACTTGCTAACATTTCTGGATCCAATTCACACTTTGGTCTAAAATCATACCCAACGATGTACTCCAGTTGCTTCCATTCCAGAAACATAGCATCTAAACTGGCATGTCTCCTACTTAAGGCATCAGCTACTGCATTGCCTTTTCCTGGTGTATATGCGATATGAAAATCATAGGAAGCCAAAAATTCTAACCATCTTTGCTGTCGGAGATTTAGATCCTTCTGAAAGAAAAGATACTTTACCGATTTATGATCGGTAAACAACTCGAATCTTTCTCCCAAGAGATAATGTCTCCACATCTTCAACACGAACACGATCGCTGCCAATTACAAATCGCGGGTTGGATATCTTTTCTCGTGCGGTTTCAGTTGCCGACTTGCATAAGCTACAACCCTACCTCCTTGTATCAGTACAGCACCTAGCCCGGTACCACATGCATCTGTATATACTGTCATCTCTTCATTCCCCTTAGGAATGACTAACACTGGTGCATATGTCAACTTTTCCTTTAGACTCTTGAATGCATTCTCGCACTTTTCGTCCCAGACGAAAGCTTGAATTTTCTTGGTCAACTGAGTCAACGGTGCTCCTATCTTAAAGAAATCTTGAATAAACTTGCGATAATCTCCAACTAATCCCAAGAAACTTCTTATGTCCGTTGCATTCTTGGGCGTAGACCAATCCTATACTGTAGCCACCTTCGCAGGGTCCACGACAATACCATTCTCTGAAACAACATGGCCCAAGAATCTCACTTCCCTCCTCCAGAAGTGACACTTAGAAAACTTTGCTTTCAATTGGTGTTTTCTCAACACCTCCATCACTACCCTCAAGTGTTCTTTGTGTTCTTCCTCTTTCCTCGAATAAACAAGTATATCGTCCACGAACACAAGAACAAACTTATTCAACTGATCTCTGAATACCCTATTCATAAGATCCACAAAATATGTTGGTGCATTGGTCAACCCAAATGGCATGACCAACCACTCATAAAATCCAGACGACGTCCGAAATGTTGTTTTAGCTATACTCTCAGCTTCCACTCTAAGCTGATGAAAACCTGTCGCAAGTTCTAACTGGGGGGACACTCTCGCGCCACTCAACTGATCAAACAAATAATCTATCCGCGGTAGAGGATACTTATTATTCCTAGTCACCCTATTAAACTCGCGGTAGAACGAAGGGAACCATCTGCCTTGGTAGCAAACACGACAGGTGCTCCGTGCTCCCCACTTGGAGACACTTCTTCTGATAAACCCCTTCTTCAACAGATCGCTTACTTGCACCCCGAGCTCTTGCTGCTCCCTTGGTGCCATACGACGAAGTGGCATCACTATAGGTCTGGCATCTTTCACTAAATCAATACGGAACTCAATCTCTCGGTGTGGTGGAAGTCCGGTCACTTCCTCGAAGATGTCCGGATATTGGCCAGCCACGGGCACATCTGACAACTCACCATGCGGGATGTCGAAGGAATTTAAAAAACTAACCATTACCCCATCACTAGGTAGACCACCAAACACTACCCTCCGCCCATCATCCGCTCTAACTGTCACCAAAAAGCCCTCACAATCTACCACCACCCCGTATCTTTGGAGCCAATCGACTCCTAAAATAATGTCAAACCCAGTAAAGCCCAAAACAAAGCAATCACAAACAAACATGCATCCATGACTCGAGAAGACCACATTATAACAAATCATGCTAAGGCTAGTCGAACCACCAATCGGGTTGTCACCGCTAAAGGTCTATCGACTATCTCAGGTTCCAATCCCAACCTATCTACCACGTCACTAGATATGAAGAAACGGGAAGCCCCGGTATCAAACAATCCTCGAACAGGAATATCATAAACAGAAAACATACCTTGAATGATGACATTCTTTCCTTTCTCCGCCGCGGTAGGGGAATTCGACGAAGAAGGAACAACATTAATAGCATATGCTTTCACAATCTGCTTATCTTTCAAAGGTTGTGGACACTTATCCTTTTGATGTCCAACTTGGCCACAGTTGAAGCAATTCCTGTCCACTTGCTTTGCTCGACATTCTTTAGCATAATGGCCTTTCTTGCAACAGCTAAAGCATTCAACATCTTTCTTATTCTTCTTCTTCTGGTCCTCCTTGGTCTAATTCTGCTTTCTCTTATTCTAAGAACCATTCTTGCCTCCACCGCTTGCTTGCGGTTTTGGCTCCTCTGCAGGTGCAACCTCAGTCTTCGACTTAGGGTAAAGACTTTCTGACCTCAATGCTTTCCCCACAATCGATTCAAACGTCTCATCGATGTGGTTAATAAGCCTTTCCCCCAAGTACCCATCCAAACCTGTTATGAACTTCTCGTTCTTCTTCTCGGCAGTATCGATAAGGGATAATCCATACTTCGGTAAAGTATCGAACTCCGCAACGTACTCTGAGACTGCCCTACCATTTTGCTTAAGCTCCAGAAATTTCCTAAACAATTCTGACTTCTGCGCAGCTGGAATGAACCTATTACTAAAGCGGGTCTTGAACTGATCCCAAGTAACTTGATCCTCAGGGGTTGCAGCCTTAATGGCATTCCACCAATTCATTGCCCGTCCTTGCAGCTGACGGGATGCTAGCTTTCTCTTCATCGCATCCTCAATACCCAAATCTTTGAAGATGCGCTCATAGCTATCAAGCCAATCCTAAACTTCTGTAGCCGATTCCGTTCCGTGGAACGGCTTCCCACCAAGACTAGTGCAATTCTTGCAAAGCTTGGCGAAATCGGCTCTAGGCGCCTGCACCGCTGCACCACCGCCATTTGCAGCATTAGGAGTTGCCCTATGAACATCCATAAGCATCTCTCTCATGAGGTCAGTGAACATCGTCCTCATATCAGGAGCATTCCCATTATTAGCTCCTCTACCAGTACCCCTTGTATATCGGCTCATCGTTCAATCTGTAAGGGGAAAACGATTAACCATCTCTTCAGTGGTGTTAGAGCAATGCGACTTCATCCTTAAATATACTAATAGTATATATATATATATATATATATAAAACTTTTGAAAACCAAAATACCACAAATACGTGCTCTCATATACGTACCTTCTCTCCCTGGTGTCTTTCCCTAGGTTAACTACGCAACTTAGAGCTCTGATACCAAATGTGACGGCCCACCCCGCACCAACCGACATTTCCAAGGAAAGTGCACTGTGCCAATGTCCAACTAACACGGGACGGTCGCCAAAGAAAGAAAAGGGAAGGTAACTTATTAGTGGACTAACAAAGAACCTGTAGAATGTCTCACAGTGCATGGAATAAAATATAACAATAACATACTTCGACATAAAAATAGGCGAGACAGTGCATAAGCTGAAAATTAATCATCATAGCAGCGGAATATCCAAATACAGCTTATGTTCCACTTCATCATTATTACAATTTAAAAACTGTCTCTAAAGCAAAAGAAATGAAATTACACTATTAATGCCCAAAGTAGTGACCAGCAGCGACAAGGAGAATATATAGAGAATAGTACGTGTAAGCCTCCTGCTCGTCTCCGGACAGCTACTTGTACACAACCAGCTAACCTGTCTCTAGTCTGTCCGTTTAAGAGCACCCAGAGTAATAAGAAGAGACATAAAACTCTGGGTCAGACAAAAGTCTGGTATGAGCGATAAGCAGCAAAACAGAACAATAACAGGTATACTAAACCATACCTGAACCTGGATCTGCAACCAAAGAGTTAGCACAACATACCGTACAATACTCTAAGGTGCCACTAACATATGGTGTAAAGGATACGGGGGTGGGGGTGTGCATGTCATAGTGATGGCAAACAATCAAGTATAGCAACCATCCTCACATCTCTCACTCAGTGCGTAAAGCATACGATATCCACTGCTTTGATCACCAAATAATTTGTTACGATCACTCTGCCCCATGGAGTCGTGACGGCTCCACTGCACTGATCTGTAACCACTCATACATTTCTATGTCCACTCTGCCCCATGGAGTCATGATAACTCCACTGCACTGGCTCATAGACATGCTACGATCACTCTGCCCCATGGAGTAATAACTACCCCACTACATTGATATGTAGCCTAACATCCGTCTTGGTGGTGAATAAAGTTAGGGACGTCGATAACCCCTTAGCACACGTCCCGCAGCAAAGTTCAACTCATGAAGTTCACTCATTGGTTCCCATCTGGATCCTGAGTTACAACTTCCCATTCGGACTACATTTGCATCTCGGGTTTTGGTCTCCTCCGGATCGGTTTGGTTATCCACTTCTCTTCGCTTCGGATCGTACTCCCGGTTCGGTTCGTGGTTCACGCCTCAAGTCCACGCTCTTCGGTTCGGATCGTGACACTCCACCCATGTCAGCTCGGTTCGTAATTCCAACTCCTAGTCGTGATCCTCCTTCCTTGCACTGGATCGTGACAATGCTCCAGGCTCGTGAGTCTTTAGTTGGCTCGTGGTGCATCAGATCGGAGCTTCTGGTTCGTGGTTGGCACTTCAGTTCGGGTCAGAGATCTTCAGATGCGAGTGGATCGTGACTAGCGGTTCGGGTCGTGGAGCTATCCAGGTGGGCGAGTCGGTTCGTGTACCCTAATGCGAGCGGATCGGGGTCATGGCCACCATTCACGATCGGTCGGGGTCGGGTAGTGGCGATCCGATCCGGTTCTGGGTCATTTCCTGTAATTTTTTCCAGCGACTGTTTTTACGTCACACGACGGCGTTTCCGACCATTCTAACTATTCTAAACAATCACCAAGCATACCATACAGTCATGGCAACATGTAGAATTGACCACAAACACCAAAACCACAATTTGATATGTTAAAATGTATCAAGCATACCCAAAAACCCATATTTTCCCCTTAAGCATGTTTAAGCAAATCTAACGGTAGGATTAGCAAAACTTAACCAAACCAACCCAAACGTCTAACAGAGGTCTAAAATAATATTTAAGAATTTCTAAACATTTTTCCAAAATTTAATCATGTTCAAATTCGCTAATTAATACTAATTACCCTTTATTAACCATAATTAGTGTAAAAACAAGGCTAATCACTCACCTTAGCTACAAACGAAACTTTCAAAACTGAAACTCCTCTGATTTGAGTGGATACCAATGTCTAACAGCAGCTCCAACCTTGCTTTGGTGTTATTCCTCCTTAATTTGGTGTAGGTTAGGCTAATCCCTGATTAAACAGTGATTAGAGATGATTCTAGATGTTAGAGGCCATTGTTTGGGTTTCTATGATGTATGTGGTGGCTGGAAAGTGACTAAAAACCGAAGTCCCTAACCCTAACAGCCCTTAAATACTCCAAATCCTGAAATTCCCACTGGGCCTAGCTGTTAATTACCCAATTAATCCCAGTTAAGTTATTTTTCACCTTCTAAACCTTAATTCAGCCATATCTCGCAAACGGTAAGTCCGTTTGGTTAATATGACCATCTATAGAAAGGTAAACCATCATCCGGATCTAATGGAAGTGGTTTCAAGTCAAAACTCCTTACCAATCAAAAGTTATGGCCGAAACAAGATCGGCCAGGGGCAAAACGGTCATTTAAAAATCGGCAAAAATCATGAACATGTGAAATGTCCCCAATAGTCATCTCCCAAAGTTACACGACCATACGACTTCACATGAAAAAGAAATAAATATTCTATGATCCTTCGATGCGTAGAATGCGGGTCGTTACAGTAAGCTTGTGGCCGACTCAAATCAAGTGGGTAAGCATGGATCCCGTTTAAATCAAGTTGTGTCTGCAAGTCTGTTCCTCAGCATAAAGAGAGAGCGTTAATAGTTAAAAATCAGAAAAGAGTTAGGTATTGGAAGTAGGATGATGTCCGAGCCAGTATAAAAATCTCTGGTGTCATTTATAATTTTTACTGCTATTTTGTTTATATTACGACTGTTGTGATTACTGCGCTTCAGTTCTTTATATATATTGTCTATCATTGATCCAGTGCATTGCGACTATTTACTCATCGCCGCACCGAATCAACACGATTTACACTGCAAAACGCACAAATGTAGACAACGTATGTATGTGTATTTCTCTTCTGTATCCTTCCTTGTATTTTTACTAGTATAAATATAATGGACTCATAGGTTTTGGTGACATGTTTGTTGGGCTTGAAATGGTATCCTGATTTCCTAAAAGTCACCTGGCTTACTTGTAAGTTTCATGGAGAGAAACTTACAGAAAGAAATTCATGTACCTTCTTTTTTACTCATTCTTCTCCTATGTCAAAATTTTCTCAACAAATTGATTACTTTACTCTCCAATTAAAAATCATAAAAACCACTATGTAAGTTTCATAGAGAGAAACTTACAGAAAGAAATTCGTGTATCTTTCTTCTTTCTCCATCATTCTTCTCCTCTATCAAAATTTTCTCCATAAATTCATGGCTTTTCTCCCTAATTAAAAATCATAAAAACCAATACCCTAATCTCCTCTTCTCTTTTATCCGGCATCACATCATTCTTTTGCCCTATCGCCATCCTCCTGACTTGCGCTGCCTTATCTCCACCTGCTCCCACCTTTGACCAACGTCCAACCAATTCATCGACCCTATAACACTCGGCCCCACCACCTGAAACTGATCCAGTTACCCCTCTTCCCAGAACTGTTGCATCCATTCAACAAAACGATACACTCGACCAAAGCTTCACCTAGTTGCCACAACAGTAGCCACTGTCCCTTAGCCCACGCTTGAACCTGCTGTGCCTTACCTGACCTTTGATCCGAACCCAGACGGTGCTGGTCGAAAACTGTAGTCACTTAGGCCGAGCCCTAAAACTCATTTCTTCCTCTTGTTTAATATAAAAAAAAGTTGCAAGTTTACAAAGCTCGGATGTTTGATCGTGTGTTGTTACTCGCTTGTGATCATTATGCTTGTGGGTTTTGCATTGTGTCCAGGTCATGTTCGTTCGTCATCGCTTGTCAATCTCATTTGTCACGAAAGGTGAGAATCACTCACTCGCGTCTAACATGATTGCTAAGTGAACTGAATGACGCTTGAATGTAAATTGAAATGTTTGTGTTGATCATGATATGCTAGAATTGGTACACGACATGATATTAAGCTATGTATGATACTTGACACATTAATGACACAAATGATATGATATGTGATTTGTTATGTGACATGTTTATTATATTATGTTAATTTTAATGTTCTCACACGACAAGTTTTATGTGGATTTATGAAAATCACCATGGGTTGAAATGATACATAACTGAATGACTATATAGATCTCAGGAGAAAAATGGAATTGACTTAGGATTCGAGTTGAAATGATATATACCCGAAATTTGAATTTATGCGGGTTAAAATGATACATACCTACATCACTTGCCATAGCATGGAAAACTATATACAGACACTGTGGTGGACTTGAAATATTTTGATAAATAAATTTGATTTCCAAAGAATTAAGTTTAAATATATATAAGTTAATTTAAATAATTCAATATAATACAAATACCTAATTAATATATTAATGTAATACTTAGTAAATAAAATAGTTTAAATTTAAATTTAATTTTAAAATGGTTTCAAAATTTATATTGATTTATTTTTAAAATTTATTTAATATAAATATTTATTTTAGTAACTATAATATAATAGTGTGAAAGATAAAGTTAAGTAAGATTTTATTAAGTTTTATTGGTAAATTTATTTTTAAGATATGATATTTTGAAAATATAATAATTTGTTTGAAATAATAAAACTTAATAACTTTACTTTTGTTAATTTAAATAAACTCAATTTTTAAAGTTAAATAAAATATATTTGAAGTTAATATTTGAAACTGATTTAAATGATAATTTGATATTTTTATATTAAGTATGTTTTATAAAAATGACCACAGTGTGAAATAAGCGATTAATTATAAAAGAGACCGGAGTCGGTATTAACTACTCTCTGTCAATACCGAAATCACTTTAACAACTATGTAAGTGAATGAGAATCCAAAACGAAGCATGATGAATTGGCGAACGGTACCAGAATAAAGTAAGAAAATAATGATGGATAGCCTTGACCTTCGAGTCATAATTAAAATGACTCAAAAAGGAGATATACCATGACCAAGCGGGTTAGCTAATCCGATCGAACACACTTCTTCGATACCATATCTATTACTTTGTGATTTAATTGGTGGTCACCCTTAATTATGGAAGTGTTGTCTCGAGGTGGAGGTAGTTGCACACTATTTGTTACCACCAATCCGGAAGGGCGATTAGTAGAATCCTACCATGGGTATTGTCTTGCGTGTCTTATCATATTATCTTAATCGATTCACTACGAGCTTGATTTAACGTTGTCTTATTACGATGCATCCATATGCACTAACGGTTTACTGGTGTTTATATGCAACTTATACGCCAACTTTTATGTGTCAAGGGTAAAAATGTAATGTCTTAATTTTATTTAATAGTATATTTCCCATAGACACTACTATTGTAGTGTATAGTATTATATGTTATATAGTTTAACAAATCCTTAATCGATGAAATTCCAAACATCCTTTAAATTATTTGTGTATTTCATTTGAACATTTCATTTGAGTTGATTTACTTACATAAAAATATTGTCCTGACTCGTGTGTTGTTTTTGTTTTATGCTCGGGTCAGCCAGAGTGTTCTTGTTAGGGATTGAGATGATGGTTTTAATGACAACAACCTTGCTTTAACTATTATTGTTATAAATATATACTAGCAACATTATTTAGAAATACATATATGTGTGTATACAGATATTAGATGCATATATTAATTATTGAAGACTGTGCAGTTTAGATGTTCAAAGATTACAAAGAAGAAGAGTTCAAGATTGGTAACTCGTGAGTAACAAGAGTTCAAGAAAACATGATGAGTTATAGAGTCTATGATTTTTTATTAAATGTAACGTCCCGTATTTTTGGCAGTCAAATATTTAATTTAATTTATTATTTTAAATATTATATTTGGAATATTAATGGATTTTAATATTTAATTCGTTATTTAATTGAAGTTTGAATGCTATAATTTATATATAATATAAATCGAGCTCGAAATAGCGCTGCAGTTCGTAATATGGAGTTTTGAACTTCAACTGAACGTACAGGATCCGATATAAGTCGGTTTTCTGTGAAACAAAAAACGTTGGAACCGTATTGATGATAATTTTCACACGAAAGAGAAAGTTCCAAATTTCATGTTATAGATTGTTAGTTATGGCTAAATCAAATTTTAAAATAGCCGCTATGGAAATCGTTACTTAAAATATAGGCCTTTAAAATAGCCATTTTGCAAACAGACTCCGTTTTCGATGAAACTAGTTTCATTGAGACCGTAGCATTAAATTATTGTATGGTATTGAATTGCGTGGCAAACCGATGTCGTATGTGACCACAGTAGCCGTAAACGCTCATTCAATTTCTATAGCGCGTAATTAAATTAATAGTGAGATATTTGAGTGTAACTAGAACATACGATCGAATCAGGCCACGAAACCAGTTCCATTGAGTTTGTATTGTCGATTAGAGTCAAGATAGCTATATAGTTTGTTGTTTTTGAAGACCCGGTAATTTGGTGTCCAAAATGGCATTGCGGTGCGTGTAAAAATAGCCTACCGGTAAACAGTCTCAGAATGCGATGAAATTGGTGCCATTGGATTCGTATTAATTAATTATTGTAGGATTTTAATGTTTCAAGTTGATTGGATTTATTTAGTGATCATGGGAAATTTAAACGCGTGTTTTCCGCTGGTTTTATAAAGGATTTTTTTCAAACTATGTCGGATTTCGATGAAACTGGTCCCACTGGGTCCGGAATATTTTTTTTATGCTATGATTAGCCTTTTTATCAGAAAACAGAAATCGTTTGTGGTGGTTTTAATTAATTACTTCACACTAAAGTTTCACAAACATTATTATATTACTTTGTCCACAATATAAATACCCCACCACCAAAGAATCTCGTGCGACAAAACCCTATTCTCAGAAGTCAAAGTGGCATTCGTGGTCAACTTTCCCGTGCCTCCATTAATGGATTGAACAACCAAAATTCTTGCAATTTCTCCCTTAAAATTCCTACAAATTGGTCATCGTTTCTTAAACCCATTAACTACAAAATGGACGAGTTCATCGAGATCCCTGTATTGACCGGCGAAGATCATTTTTAGTACGCCTGGTCGACCAAAAATTGATCACGAAGTCGCGGAGTTCGAGGCAATTTTCTGACAGTTGGCAGCGTCGAGTTGAGCCGCATTCAGGGTGGAGGCGTGTCGAGGAGTGGCGCTTGCGCCGGTGGCGGTGGATGGATGTCTGGGCGACGGTGATGAGGTGCGCGGTCAGTGATTTAAAGAATGTGTGGTTTACTGATGCGAGCAGAAGCTGTTGCTTTGCAAGAGGAAAGGGGATTGATCCATTATTTTTTTTAACGTATAATTAATTGCTGATTAATAAATGTCAAATCATTTTCCAGCAGTTGCAATGGGAAAGGGAAGCACAGTTTATGATTTCTGGAGCAACCAGATAACAATATAAAACGGGAGTAACCGGATCAGAGGGGGGAAGAGTAGCGGATTCCATCGGCCAGTATTTGTTTTAAAGTTTAAAGCGTAATTATCGGTTAAATAAAATGATAATTATTTAAGTTATGTAACTAACTAAGACATGGTCCTTTTTGTCGGCAGCATGATCTGGAAGCGAGGGAACGAATCTGCAAAATGGCTTGGGTCAAAGCAATGTTATAACAAAAAGGGTGGACTCAATTCTCTTAACGGCAAAGTAAAACATAATTAATTTTCTAAAGCGATAATTTAATTTGATTGACTAAATGTTTAAAGATAAATTAGCTTAAGTAACTTATATTAACAAAATCATAATCTTGAACAGGCATGTATGGAAGGATCTGAAGCCGGAACTAACGTGAAGAATGAAACGAAGAGCCGGCTTTATTCTAACGAAAAAGTAATTAGTTTATATAAATCTAACCAAGGAATTAAATTAATAATTTAAACAGTGACTTATATTGTTAATGCCTCACTGGTATTTTACCAGAATGTGACAAACCAGATGTCGTTGGAACCGTCTTGCCAAAAACTTCTAGTTGGAGCAGAAGTGGACGGAAGTGGAATCAACCGGAATTTTTGATTAAATTAAACGAACGGTTAATTTAATTAAAACGAGCTGTCGACAACAGAATCAAATAAAAGGTGAGTTAAACTCACTTAGTTCTTCCCATTTATATTTTATATAAATTGGGTTTTTATTTTGTGTGCTCTGATTTCTGATGGTTGATTATTTGCTAGTTATATATTTATTTGCTGATTTAACCGATTAAATTAAACTGTCGTTTAATTTCAGTGAATATACCAAATCGTTATTCTAATGATTGGTTCTAATAAAGGTAACTTACCTTATTGGTCACGTTTATAAAATAAACGTGTTTAAATGGTTGAATTGCTTGTGGTTTAGATTAAATGGTTGTTAATTATTTTTATCAGTTAAATGAAATTGAATGATCTGTTTGGAGATAACCATTTGTATACAGGGAAGAACAAGTTGGAGGGATCCAACCAGATTCCTCAAATATATTATTTATTTTCATATTATCATATGAACTGTCATGTCGGGTAATTGATTTGATTATTGATCATTGATTGGAAATTCAACATGTGTTTGGTTTTAACCAATAGGCAGTATTGGTTGAGTAATCGGCAGTAAATGGCCTAAAAGTAAATTGTTTTATTTATATCGATTTACCGTCAGGTAAGTTGATAGAACTGAAGTTATAAAATTTATTTTATAGCTAAAGATAGATTTGAATATATATATTTTGAATAAAGGTTTGTTAAGAGGAAATAAATAATTATTATTAATAATTTAAGTTTATAATGAGTTATTAATTGATTTAATAAAGTAAATTCTGGTATTAATCAGTATTATAAACAAGTGATTAGAGATTAACCTAACGATTAAATTTGGATAATTGTCATGTTAAGAATAATTAAATGGAATTATTTAAATTAATTATATTATAAATCAATTTAAAAGGGAAACGAATTGGGATTGGTAATGAGATAATTATGGTTGGAGTTAACTAAGTCGACCGTTTTAATTTAAGATTTATTAATAAGTTAGTGCTTTGTGAATAAAATGGTTAAAGAATATTTGTTTAATTTTAATAAGAGTTTTCAAATGGGCATTACTATTTATTTTAGTTAATAAAGAAATTAACTAAGGAAGTGGTTAATAATCGAAGTGAATTATTATGTTAATTAATAATAATTTAGGGAATTACTTTTTAATTGGAATTTAATTAAAAAGTAATCGAGTGGAAAAAAAATCTAATGCGTTGGTGAAAGGAGTTTATAAACGGGTTTTATATTTAAAACCCGAATTTTTATAACGACGTTATAAAGAGAATTTTAAGCGGATATTATAGCTTAAATAAATGTCACTTACTTGAATTAAGTAAAAAGAAATTTAGAAAAAAGGTTTGTAATAAACCAGAGTTATATAAAAGAGGTTTGAGGTGTTAATCGCTTATTCTAAATGAACGTAACTTAATAATGTGATTAAGTAAAAGTGGGAAAGTTAAATAAGGATTTCAAAGTGGGGAAGTTAAATAAGGATTTCAAAGTAGGGATGGTTGAATAGATTGGAAAGGAGATTGGTAAAAGTGAATTTGGTAAAGAAATGGGGCATCAGATTTTGTAAACAATTCCGAATTATAAATAAAATTGTTTAAAAAGAGGTAAAGGGATAAAAGTGGTGTTCTATAAGGAATTACTTAATTATTAAGGAAAAATGTTATATTCAAGAAAGAGATTTTCAAAGAGTAAGAAGGTTTTATGAAACCATATTTTGAATAAAATAGTGAAATGGAATTTGTATTGATATTGGAATGAAGTATCGAATTTTGAGTTACAACTTGTGTCAATCTTAAGATATAAACGTTGTTGATCAAGGTCTGAGAGGTAATTAAAATACCCCAACTTGAACGACTTCAGGATTATCTGAGGATGATATTAGTTGTAATGGTAAAAGAGGATAGTAAGGATTTATTATTTCATTAGAGAAATAGTAACGCAACCCATTTGTGAAAATTTGGCAAGTATGTATATAATGAGATTTCAAAGTAAAAAGGGAAATAAAAGGAGATTGGATTACGTGAATTACGATGATATTTTCGAGCTAGAAATGAAATGTAAAAGTTGAATTTTATTCATTAAGAATAAACATGGATTATGGTTTTTAAGTAATAAATAAAAGATATCTTGTAACGTTGTTTTCCGAGTAATAAGTTGAATTGATTTCCCAATATTATATAATAATATGGCTAATGCTTTGTAAATGAAAATAGACAACTGAATATGATATAGGATTTCCTAAGTATTAAAATGAATTGGTTTAAAGAGAAAACTTATGTTAAATAAGAAGCGAGAAAACTATATTTATAATATTGAAATATTTAAGAGTTTGAATTTACATTAGTTTTAATTAAAAGGCCAAGTGGTGTCGAATACTGAACCAGTGAACTCATTGGATTGTCATGATTGAAACACTATTTATTTTGATAGTTAAATCACTGACTATCAAATCTGTCCAATACGATTGTTGGTACGGAAAGACTGGAATTGAATTTCTATTCGAAAACCATTCCGACCAACAAATACGTGAAGATATCAAAAGTTGATCGAGATGGAGCATTGAAGACCGTAGATCTTCATTACACGGAAGAACTACTAATAATCTCTAGTTTAGTGTCCAGAGATAAACTGTGGTTCTGTCGTGGTTGGAATCTACGTGTTGCAAGGACTTCTCACTACTGATCCATGGGGTGATTCCTATATTGGATGCAGTAAGAGAGTACCTTCGGTTCATCCTGTTCCTGAATGACTTGTATGGATGAATGTCTGACAGAGTATTTCCTGAAACCACGTATGTTGATTTTTTTACAAATATACCGAGTGGTGGCAAAGAGGGGCACTTCTTTTATACCCAGAGTATATTTGTGGACGTCAATTAGTGACTTGACAGATCTGACGATGTGGCAATCAAAGTGGATGATGACCAAATATCCCAAAAAGAGATTCAAACCTCAAGCCTCATCAACTGGGAAATGATAAAAATCGGGTAAGCAACATGGCTATATGGGTCGCTCCCATTAGGGTGTATAATCACCTATCTAGAGAAATTCCTTTTGCTTCTTTAATCTATTTCGATGCTGTCCCTTTTCCGGAAACGGTGGTTTGAGCCCAACTGTTGGTGATGTACATTCGATACACTCAAGCGAAATGAGTGGTCGGTTATGTGTGGGCCGGGTTGCAAGACGTTCTTGTTGAACCCAGTGTATTCGCCTCTAGAGATACACTATCGGCTGGTGGTCCCATACCTTGTCATAGTTGGAATCCAATCTCCAATAAGCGCCCGTGGTTTTGATTATATATATATATATATGTGTGTGTGTGTGTGTGTGTGTGTGTGGAGCGTGAAATGCAAGCGTTCCGCTAGATTGATATTTACTTGTATTTAGACACTATTATAATATCAGAAAAGATATTGATTTAAAAAATATTTTGGGTTATCGAAAGGTAAAACCGTCTGTATTTATGCGTGGATTTGGTCTTACGATTACCCTTTTCATTCAAAAAGATTTTTGAACTTTAAAATCAAGTTGGATGACTCCCCTTAATACTGTGCGAGTTTTTCTCACTCTGGTTCACCAGACTGACTCGATGTTTATGAAATGCTTGGGTTAGCCTGGGGTGTACAAGTCCAGGTTATCAGATGCTGCGAAGTCCCAAGACAAGTTGGAGATGTTCAGACGTATGATATTATATTGCTTCTATTCCGCTGTGTGTTGTGCACGGGATAAATTATTATAACTGTCCAGATATGTGATATACTCTGATCTTGTAAGTATTTTTCAAAGCTCTCAATAAAGATTTATTTCTGTATTATATCTTATTCTGCTGCGATGTGAGACTCTGATTCTGTATTGTGGTGGTTCTTCTTCTTCTATTCTAATATTTCTTTCTTTCTTATCTCACCCTCTAAATTCTTTCTAATAACGTTCCGGTGTTTGGAAGGTCGGCATGAGTTACGGTAAGGGTATTTATGTCGATTTTCGGGGCCGAAAATTCCTGGTCGTTACAGTGGTATCAGAGCTATTGGTTTAGTAATAACCTTGGCTCTGTTGCGTAACTCGATAGAGATTGGGTTAGTAATACCCTAGATAAAGATTGAGCGTATATATATGAGATCATATTTGTAAATTTTATATACAAATGTTTTGTATTGTGTTGGTTGATCGGTTCAAGTGTTGAGAAGCACTGAACTGACAATGGATACGATATTATTTTGAAAAGAGGGTAAATGAAATAATTTTACCCAAATTATATTTTTGTATAGAAAAGAAATAATTTTATCAGTTATTTAGATATCAGTGTGTTTGATCGATTTGAATGGAATTCAAATCGAATTAAAAAGTTGAATTGATACTTAACTTGGTTAAGTGTAACTAAATTAAGAATGATATCGGAATTAAATAAAACGGAGTTGGAAATTGGAAATTTGATAAATAAATAATAATCAAATGGAAATTAATTGGATATTAATCGATTGACGTTCAAATACGTGAACCAAAGTAAATGTTAATATTGAATATAAATTAAATTGATTTGGTTGATTTAGTTTTGTATTAGTTGATGATTGTGAAATGGTTGTTATTGGATGATAGTTTTTTTGAATGGTAAAAAAAATCAACAGTTTAATGGAGCTAAATGATTTATAAACTAAAAGAATAATTTCCGGTATAATTAAACCAGAATGAAACTGCATATGAACTGGAATTTTTGATTTAACCCTGTATTTGATAATGAATCGAGGCTATCTATTTGATTTTGGAATTGGTGCAGTTATACTTGTTGATTAGTGAAATATTACTTGAGAATTTCGTATATTTATCACTTATATGCGAATTGAGTTAAGTACAGGTGCCAGATGGCTAGGCAAATAATTATTGATTGAGTAAATCGTATATATGTTGAGCAGATATGCTCAATAGCGCTCGTAAAAGGTATGCTTGCGCGAAAATATAAAATTTTGGGATTTTGATTTTTGTTTTCCGACCGTATGGGTCGATGTATATATATATATGTTCCTGCGATACTGCAGATGTCACTCTGTACAGGGGAGACTCTGCCAAATTTTTCAGGGAATTTAACGTGTTAGAAAATTTTCTATATTTTTGAAAATTTATATTGATTATAATAAAATGGTTTTGATTTAAAATAAAATGGATTTGGAAATTAATGGGTTTGTAACGTTCTTTCTCACCTTAGCAATTTCGAGGAAGAAATTATTTTAAGGGGAAGAATGTAACGTCTCGTATTGGCAGTCAAATATTTAATTTAATTTATTATTTTAAATATTATAATTGGAATATTAATGGATTTTAATATTTAATTCGTTATTTAAACGAAGTTTGAATGCTATAATTTATATATAATATAAATCGAGCTTGAAATAGCGCTGCAGTACGTAATATGGAGTTTTGAACTTCAACTGAACGTACAGGATCCGATATAAGTTGGATTTCTGTGAAACAAGAAACGTTGAAATCGTATTGATGATATTTTTCACATGAAAGAGAAAAATCCAGATTTCGTGTTATAGATTGTTAGTTATGGCTAAATCAAATTTTAAAATAGTTGCTATGGAAATCGTTAGTGAAAATATAAGCCTTTAAAATAGCATTTTGCAAACGGACTCCATTTTCGATGAAACCAGTTTCATTGGGATCGTAATGTTAAATTATTGTACGGTATTGAATTTCGTGGCAAACCGATGTCGTATGTGACCACGGTAGCCATAAACGCCCATTCAATTTTTATAACGCGTAATTAAATTAATAGAGATATATTTGAGTGTAACTTGAACATACGATTGAATCAAGCCACGAAACCAGTTCCATTGACTTCGTATTGTCGATTAGAGTCAGGATAGCTATATAGTTTGTTGTTTTTGGAGACCAGGTAATTTGGTGTCCAAAATGGCATTGCGGTGCGTGTAAAAATAGCCTATCGGGAAACAAACTCAGAATGAAATTGGTGCCGTTGGATTCGTATTAATTAATTATTGTAGGATTTTAAAGTTTCAAGTTGATTGGATTTATTTAGTGATCATGGAAAATTTAAACGCATGTTTTCCATTGGTTTTATAAAGGAAATTTTTTCAAACGATGTCGGATTTCGACGAAACTTATCCCATTGGGTCCGGAATATTTTTTTATGTTGGGATTAACCTTTTTATCAGAAAACAGAAATCGTTTGTGGTGGTTTTAACCAATTACTTCACGCTGAAGTTTCACAAACATTATTATATTAGTTTGTCAACAATATAAATACCCCACCACCAAAGAATCTCGTGCGACAAAGCCCTATTCTCAGAAGTCAAAGTGGCATTCGTGGTCAACTTTCATGCGCCTCCACTAATGGATTGAATGGCCAAAATTCTTGCAATTTCTCCCTTAAAATTCCTACAAATTGGTCACCGTTTCTTAAACCCATTAACTACAAAATGGACGAGTTCATCGAGATCCCTGTATTGACCGGCGAAGAGCATTTTTAGTACGCCGTGTCGACCAGAAATTGATCACGATGTCGCAGAGTTCGAGGTATATTTCTGACAGTTGGCAGCGTCGAGTTGAGTCGCATTCAGGGTGGAGGCGTGTCGAGGAGTGGCGCTTGCGCCGGTGGTGGTGGATGGATGTCTGGGCCACGGTGATGAGGTGCGGTGGTCAGTGATTTAAAGAATGCGTGGTTTACTGATGTGAGCAGAAGCTGTTGCTTTTCCAGACGAAAGGGGATCGATCTAGTATTTTTTTAACATATAATTAATTGTTGATTAAATTATAATGAAGTGATTAATAAATGTCAAATCATTTTCCAGTAGTTGCAATGGGAAAGGGAAGCACAGTTTATGATTTCTGGAGCAACCAGATAATAGTATAAAACGGGAGTAACCGGACCAGAGGGAGGAAGAGTAGCGGATTCCATCGGCCAGTATTTGTTTTAAAGTTTAAAGCGTAATTATTGATTAAATAAAATGATAATTGTTTAAGTTATGTAACTAACTAAAACATGGTCCTTTTTGTCGGCAACATGATCTGGAAGTGAGGGAACGAATCTGGAAAATGGCTTGGGTCGAAGCAATGTTATAACAAAAAGGGTGGACTCAATTCGCTTAACGACAAAGTAAAACATAATTAATTTTCTAAAGCGATAATTTAATTTGATTGACTAAATGTTTAGAGATAAATTAGCTTAAGTAACTTATATTAACAAAATCATGATCTTGAACAGGCATGTTTGGAAGGATCTGAGGCCGGAACTAACGTGAAGAATGAAACAAGGAGCTGGCTTTATTCTAACGAAAAAGTAATTAGTTTATATAAATCTAATCAAGGAATTAAATTATTAATTTAAACAGTGACTTATATTGTTAATGTCTCACTGGTATGTTACCAGAATGTGACGAACCAGATGTCGTCGGAACCGTCTTGCCAAAATCTACTAGTTGGAGCAGAAGTGGACGGAAGTGTAATCAACCGGAATTTTTGATTAAATTAAACGATCGGTTAATTTAATTAAAACGAGCTGTCGACAACATAATCAAATCAAATGTGAGTTAAACTCACTTGGTTCTTCCCATTTATATTTTATATAAATTGGGTTTTTATTTTGTGTGCTCTGATTTTTGATGGTTGGTTGTTTGCTAGTTATATATTTATTTGCTGATTTAACTGATGAAATTAAACCGTTGTTTAATTTCAGTGAAAATACCAAATCGTTATTCTAACGATTGTTTCCAGTAAAGGTAACTTACCTTGTTGGTCACGTTTATAAAATAAACGTGTTTAATTGGTCGAATTGTTTAAATTGCTTGTGGTTGAGATTAAATGGTCGTTAATTATTTTTATCAGTTAAATGAAATTGAACGATCTGTTTGGAGATAACCATTTGTATACAGGGAAGAACAGTTTGGAGGGATCCAACCGGATTCCTTAAATATTTTTTTCTTCATATTATCATCTGAACTATCATGTTGGGAGATTGATTTGAGTATTGATCATTGATTGGAAATTCAACATGTGTTTGGGTTTAACCAATGAGCAGTATTGGTTGAGTAACCGGCAGTAAATGGCCTAAAAGTAAATTGTTTTATTTATATCGATTCACCGTCACGTACGTTGATAGAACTGAAGTTATAAAATTTATTTTATAGCTAAAGATAGATTTGAATATATATATTTTGAATAAAGGTTTGTTAAGAGGAAATAAATAATTATTATTAATAATTTAAGTTTATAATTAGTTATTGATTGATTTAATAAAGTAAAATATGATATTAATTAGAATTATAAACAAGTGATTAGAGATTAACGTAACGATCAAATTTGGATAATTGTCTTGTTAAAATAATTAAATGGAATTAATTAAATTAATTATATTATTAATTAATTTAAGAAGGAAACGAATTAGGATTGGTTAATGAGATAATTGTTGTTGGACTTGACTAAGTCGACCATTTTAAATTAAGATTTATTAGTAAGTTAGTGCGTTGTGAATTAAATGGTTAAAGAGTATTTGTTTAATTTTAATAAGAGTTTTAAAATGGAAGTTACTATTTATTTTAGTTAATAAAGAAATTAACTACGGAAGTGGTTAATAATCGAAGTGAATTATTATGTTAATTGATAATAATTTAGGGAATTACTTTTTAATTTGAATTCAATTAGAAAGTAATTGAGTGGAAAAAAATTGTTGCGTTGGTGAAAGGAGTTTATGAATAAGTTTTATATTTAAAACCTGAATTTTTATAACGACGTTATAAAGAGAATTTTAAGCGGATATTATAGCTTAAATAAATGTCACTTAATTACTTGAATTAAGTAAAAAGAAATTTAGAAAAAAGGTTTATAATAAACCAGAGTTGTATAAAAGAGGTTTGAGGTGTTATATCATTTATTCTAAATGAACGTTACTTAATAATGTGATCAAGTAAAAGTGGGAAAGTTAAATAAGGATTTCAAAGTGGGGATGTTAAATAAGGATTTCAAAGTAGGGATGGTTGAATAGAATGGAAAGAAGATTGGTAAAAGTGAATTTGGTAAAGAAATGGGGCATCAGATTTTGTAAACAAATCCGAATTATAAATAAAATTGTTTAAAAAGAGGTAAAGGGATAAAAGTGGGGTTCTATAAGGAATTACTTAATTATTAAGGAAAATTTTTATATTCAAGAAAGAGATTTTCAAAGAGTTAGAAGGTTTTATGAGACCATATTTTGAATAAAATAGTGAAATGGTATTTGTATTGATATTGGAATGAAGTATCGGGTTTTGAGTTACAACTTGTGTCAATCTTAAGATATGAACGTTGTTGATCAAGGTCTGAGAGGTAATTAAAATACCACAACTTGAACGACTTCAGGATTATCTGAAGATGATATTAGTTGTAATAGTAAAAGAGGATAGTAAGGATTTATTATTTCATTAGAGAAATAGTAACGCAACTCATTTGTGAAAATTTGGCAAGTATGTATATAATGAGATTTCAAAGTAAAAAGGGAAATAAAAGGAGATTGGATTTTGTGAATTATGATGATATTTTCGAGCTAGAAATGAAATGTAAAAGTTGAGTTTTATTCAATAAGAATAAACATGGATTATGGTTTTTAAGTAATAAATAAAAGATATCTCATAACGTTGTTTTCCAAGTAATAAGTTGAATTAATTTCCAAATATTATATAATAATGTGGCTAATGCTTTGTAAATGAAAATAGACAACTGAATATGATATAGGATTTCCTAAGTATTAAAATGAATTGGTTTAAAGAGAAAACTTATGTTAAATAAGAAGCGAGAAAACTATATTTATAATATCGAAATATTTAAGAGTTTGAATTTACATTTGTTTTAATTAAAAGGCCAAGTGGTGCTGAATACTGAACCAGTGAACTCATTGGATTGTCATGATTGAAACACTATTTATTTTGATAGTTTAATCACCGACTATCAAATCTGTCTAATACGATTGTTGGTACGGAAAGACCGGGATTGAATTTCTATTCGAAAACCATTCCGACCAATAAATACGTGAAGATATCAGAAGATGATCGAGATGGAGCATTGAAGACCGTAGGTCTTCATTACACGGAAGAACTACTAACAATCTCTGGTTTAGCGGCCAGAGATAAACTGTGGTTCTGTCGTGGTTGGAATTTAAGGGTTGCAAGGACTTCTCGCTACTGATCCACGGGGTGATTCCTTTACTGGATGTAGTAGGAGAGTACCTTCGGTTCATCCTGTTCCTGGATGACTTGTACAGACGAATGTCTGACAGAGTATTTCCTGAAACCACATACGTTGATTTTTTTTTTTACAAATATGCCGAGTGGTGGCAAAGAGGGGCACTTCTTTTATGCCCATAGTATATTTGTGGACGTCAATTAGTGACTTGAAGGATCTGACGATGTGGGATTCAAAGTGGATGGTGACCAAATATCCCAAAAAGAGATTCAAACCTCAAGCCTCATCACCTGGGAAATGACAAAAATCGGGCAGGCAGCATGGCTATGTGGGTCGCTCCCATTAGGGTGTATAATCACCTATCTAGAGAAATTCCTTTTGCTTCTTTAATCTATTTCGATGCTGTCCCTTTCCGGGAAATGGTGGTTTGAGCTCAGCCGTTGGTGATATACATTCGATACACTCAAGTGAAATGAGTGGTCGGTCCTGTGTGGGCCGGGTTGCAAGACGTTCTTGTTGAACCCAGTGTATTCGCCTCTAGAGATACCCTATCGGCAGGTGGTCTCATACTTATCATAGTTGGAATCCAATCTCCAATAACTGCCTACGGTTTTGATTGTATATATATGTGTGGAGCGTGAGATGCAAGCGTTCCGCTAGATTGATATTTACTTGTATTTAGACACTATTATAATATCAGAAAAGATATTGATTTCAAAAAAAATTTGGGTTACGGTAAGGTAAAAACCGTCCGTATTTATGCGTGGATTTGGTCGTACGATTATCCTTTTCTTTCGAAAAGATTTTTGAACTTTAAAATCAAGTTGGATGACTCCCCTTAATACTATGCACGTTTTTCTCACTCTGGTTCACCAGACTGACCCGGTGTTATGTAACTTGGGTTAGCCTGGGGTGTACAGGTCTAGGTTATCAGATGCTGCAAAGTCTCGAGACGAGTTGGAGATGTTCAGACACATGATATTATATAGCTACTATTCCGTTGTGTGTTGTGTATGGGACAGATTATTATAACTGTCCAGATATGTGATATACTCTGATTCTGTGTTGTGGTGGTTCTTCTTCTTCTTCTAGATTCTAATATTTCTTTCTTTCTTATCGCACCCTTTAAATTCTTTCTTATAACATTCCGGTGTTTTTCGGTGTTTGGAAGGTCGACATGAGTTAGGGTAAGGGTATTTATGTCGATTTTCGGGGCCGAAAATTGCTGGTCGTTATATTAAAACTCCGTTATAGCACTGAATCTCTATTTCAAATCTCTTATCATTTTTATCTTATTATTTTCTTATTCATATTGATTTCAAATTTACTTCCTCTTTAAAATATATATCTTTTGATTTATTTTTTTGGATTTTAAATCTAACACCTAGTTTAAATATTTTAGATTTGATTACTTATATTTTAGCTTTAACTAATTCTATTTGCTTACTTATATTTTAGTTTTAATATATAGTTTTTACTTAAGTTTTAATTTCCTTATACTCATAGTTATAGTTTTATATATCTTTGTTTTAAAAACATTCCATGTTTAGTTATATTTATAGATTTATATAAGTTTCAAATAATCATTTTATACATATTATAATTGTTAGGAAAATTGCGTCTTTGCACAAGCGACCAGGGTCTTATTCACCCAATTACTTAAAGATGGTTCAATGGAAAAACAACATAGATATGAAATTATATGCACAAACACAAGATATTTCATCCAACTATCCTCCTTATTGATTCGCAAAAAAAAAACGAATTTTGTTTTCACTTAGTGGATCAAAAAGCAAAAGTAAACAAACTACAATTGAATCAATAACCTTATTGAGAAAGAGAAAGAATATCGGGATGACTAAAACTATTGTTGGAGAAGGAAAACAATGAAGAACGATGACAAACCCTTGAATCAACTATTTCAGTCTCAATCTCATAATTATAGTGTAATCCTCGATGATGCTTTTATAGTAGAATAGAAGGCTTAGGCAAAATATCTAATTTGCCCCTCAGAAATATCATAGGTTAAAGATGAGAAAAACTACATTAAAATAATATTCTTCGGTCTCCAATCTTCAAACTATCTCCTCTATCACAAAGCACTTCCACGCACCGTCTTCTTCAACATACATGTGATTTTATGTCACAAACCACAACATTAAGTATATGTTTTGAACTTATATTTTTACTCTATTATACTATTTTAATATATATAACAATAGTATGTTTAAACTTCACAATTATCTTGATTTATTTCAACATCATTTACATTATTCTCAAAAAAATTCAAATTTCAAAATTTCCCTTAGACACGTTGATATCCCCTGCCCCCCATGTCGACATGGTTACCATTTTTTAAATTTCAAATTTTAAAAGTTGTGCCTATTGGTATAAATATTTTTTTGAAAGAATTGACTGTTGAACCAGTATTAACAGGCTTCTAAATTTGAATTTTCATAATTACTTTCGTTCATCTTCTTCTCTCTTTTCTCATCTCCATTATTTCTCTTAAATTTCAAATTTCTATAATCAAACTCTGCCTAATTTCAACGAGAATTAAACCAATTCAATTCTATTTTGATTCTCTATCAAACTCTCTTAAAGATTCAAGTGTTGTTCAAAGTTGTAAGAGTTTCTATAGTCAAAGATGGCAAGATCAAAGTTCGATCGAGTTTTCCATCCAAATTGATATAGAAAAGGTGTGGTTGTAGCCCGTACAGATCAACAGGGTGTGATTGTAGCCCGAAAATCAACTGAGTCTCACTGTACTTCGGAAATAGGTAGGGGTGTACCTCGTGGCTTGTGAAATTGAGGATTGTAATTTGAAGAATATATTGAAAAGAAATCTGCATCAACCCAGAGTTTTGTGGGACTGGATGTAGGGTAACTCGAACCAGTATAAAAATCCAGGTGTGTTCTTTCCTTTGCTGCTGCATTTATTATTTGCATCTGCGTTTGGTTCTATGATTGATTTATATCTGATTTGCATTTGATTTTGTTAAATTCAAAAAAAAATCATAAATTTTATTAAACACTATTCACCCTCCCCCTCTAGTGTTAATTTTTTCTTAAGATCAATAATCCGCATTTCCCGACGATTGGTATCAGAGCATTGGTTTTCAAAGTATTCGTAATCTGATTTTTGAGAAGTTTAAAATGGCAAATTCAGAAATTAATTTGACCACTAGTACAAGAATGTTCAACTCATCATTGTTTCGTGAATCTCCATTTAAGTATTCTGAAAAATCGAGTTATCTACTGAATTGGCGTGTTGTACAGAAACAAATGTGATATATGGCTCTTGATGATTCAACAATCAATGGACAAATGGTGCAAATCTAGAAAAATAAATGGATACTTGTTAGTGGTTTGTTCAAGGCATATGACTAGAAATCTAGAGATACTAAAAGATATAGTTTAAGAAGATGGAGGAATGATAAATTTTGATGATAACTCAAAAGGATATGCAATTGACATCGGCAATGTTGGTAATTCTAAAACTCCTATTTCTGATGTTTTACTAAATAGAAATTTGAAACACAACTTATTTAGTATAAGTCAACTATGTGATAAAGGTTATTAAATTAAATTTGAAAAAGATAAGTGCTACATCAAAGATAATAATTCTTTTTTTTTTTTTTTGAAGGAATTAAAAAGAAAAATATTTATGTTCTAAGTATGAAAATCTCAAATGACAACTTATGTCTTTTGGCTAATACAAAGCGATCCTTGGATTTGGCATAAAAGATTCGGCAATCTAAATTTTAAACTCCTTCCTCAAATTTTCAACCATGTTTATGAATTAAACAAATCCCTATATGGTTTAAACAAGCTTCTAGAGCCTGGTATGATAGACTAAGATCTTATTTGTTACAATCAAATTTTGAAATTGGTAAAGTAAAAAATACTCTTTTTATTAAAAGAAATAAAAAATAATATACAATTAGTACAAATTTATGTAGATAATATTATTTCCGGATCAACAAATAATAAAATAAACCAAGAAATTTCTGGAATTATGACAAAATAGTTTGAAATGAGTCATGGTAGAACTCACCTTCTTCTTTTTAAGATTACAAATAAAACAATTAGATAATGGTATATTTATTAATCAACAAAAATATGTTAGAGACACAGTCAATAAATTTAATATGGCTAATATCAAAGAAAAACCCACACCCATTGCAACTAATGAAGCCTTAAGCAAAGATGACTTATCAAAAGATGTAGATCAAAAATTACATAGAGAAGTGATAGGTTCTTTAATATATATAACTACATATAGACCATGTATAATGCATAATGTTTGTCTTTGCACAAGATATCAATCTCAACCTACGGAAAATCACTTAAAAGCCATCAAATGAATTCTACGATATGTCACACACACACTAGATTTTTTTTATTTTAACTTAAGAGCAATTCATTCGATTTGATTTCATATTGTGATGCGGACTGTGCCGATTGTAAGCCGGACTGAAAAAGCACAAGTGAAACTTGTCATTTTTTGGGCAATTCCCGGTTTCCTGGTTTAGTAAAAAAGCAGAAAACGATTTCCTTGTCAACAACTAAAGCAGAATATCTCTCTCTTGATTTGGCTTGTTCTCAAGTAATTTATATGCAACAAACTCCAAAAGATTTTGGATTAAATATAACCAAATCATCGATCTACTGCGATAATACGAATGCGATAAATTTATCTAAAAATCCAACTCATCATGCTAAAACAAAACATATTGATGTAAGACATCGTTTTCTAAGAGATAATGTACGTAAAAAAATATATTTCACTAGAATTCATTAAAGAACATTTTCTCTTAAAGGACAAACTTAGCAAATTCTTTGGTCAAAAGTATGCCAAGTTTGTTTTTTAGGCAAAAGTCCACCTTTTAGTGTAAATGTGAAACTCAGGGGCCCACTGTCATTTTCTATTTTACACTAAAATGTAGACTTTTGGCTAAAAAACAAACTTTCCATACTTTTGGCCAAATTTTTTGCTAAATTTGGCCTTCTTCCTATTTTCCACTTCATCATTAAATAGAGAATCAGCATGCATACTTTTGGCTAAACCCTTGAATGAAGAAATGTTAACTAAATTAAGAAAAGAACTAGTTATTTGCTCATTAACCGAAATATAATAACTGGATATATTAGTATATATATTAAAATATAAAGAAAAATCAAAAAATTCAAAATTTACATAGACATGTACTACCCTCTATGTCGACATGTAATAGTAAAATTTTGAAAATTAAAACTCCGTTCAAAATTAGTTTTAATACTTACTTAAACCTCTTAATTCAAAATTTCCTGTCTCTCTCTCTCTTCATTCATTCTTCTCTGTAATAAACTTCTGAAAACTAAAATTTAATGGCCTCCTCATTCAATATCAACCAAGACAACACTTTCTTCGTTCATTTGTCCTCAAAAGGAACATTCCAACATACTAGGATTGCACGAGTAATCAAAGTGGAAGAATCTCTAAAGTATTCTTCGCAATTGCTCGCTGAAATCCAACAATGGGATGTTTTGTTCATCTAACAAATATTTTCCCTTAAGTCGGAATTAAATATGAAACTCTATTCTGTTCCCCTTCTTTTCTCTCTTCTAGCTCTTTTCTTAGGACTTTATGCTTAAGTTACCATTCTCGTTTTTTGTATGCCTCAAACAAGCAATTGATTTCATGTTTAGAAGCTAAATCTTTATTACTGGTTGGAATTGATTTTTTTTTTATTCAACTGTAAAGCTACATAAATACCCTTATATGGAAAAAGAGGTCATGAGTTATAATCCCGCCATGAGCAAAAGTTACCATCTATCTTCTAATGGAAAATCTAAAACATAAACAGTCATACAAGTTGAAATTCTTTTCCAAGAGAAAATTACATGTTTGTCTGGTTTCAATTTGAGTTTTATGTTTTGAGTTTTAAATATAACTACAAAATACGAGAAAAATGAAGGGATGATGAAGGAATTGGAAAGAAAATGGAGGGAACGATGAAGGAGGTGGAGGAATGACGTAAGGATGGATGATTTCTCATGTCACATTAATTTTCCAAAACACAATAAATTATTTTCTATTTCTTATGTTAAGTTCGTTTTTTAAATTGGTTGTCCTCCACAATGTTTATGCGTCATGAGCAATTTTATACCAAATTAAAAAAACGCAAACCAATCGCAACCCACAATTTCTGTTTATAATTTTTAGTTTATTTTTATCAAACTAGATATAAATTTTAAATTTAATAATTTTTGAGGGACTTATACAGGCATGTGCTTTGCAAATGCCAAAAAAGAATCTCCTAACAATAATTCCAGTTAGGCAAAAGTGAACCTGGGTTGTGATGAAAGAAAGACAATGTAAAGACAAGATGTGGCTAAGTTTGATGACGATGGTAGCATCAGAAATAATTTTACAAAACACAGATCATTCAATCCACGATGGCACAAACTTAATATGGATGGTACATCAACCAAATTTTTGCTATTATATTGGTTTAGAAGTGGTACCACTGTGTCTTAGCGGAATCCAAAGTTGTTAATACTTTTAGGTCTCGGGGTCGGTCGACATTGATGATCTCCTTCTCTTCCAAACTTTCAATTGTCTGCAATTATATATTGAGAGAAAAGAGCTTAGTTTCTTTATGCAGAGAACGGATTTACGTGTATGTAAGCTATGTGATAGGGAGGGATATGGAACAAATTTCGTATGCATTCTTCATAGAACTTCAGTGTACTTGTTATCAACTGAACTATTGTCATTTTATAGAAGTTTGTTCCATATCCCTCCCTATCACATAGCTTACATACACGTAAATCCGTTCTCTTCATAATAAACTAAGCTCTTTTCTCCCAATACATAATTGCAGACAATTGAAAGTTTGGAAGAGAAGAGATCATCAATGTTGACCAATCCCGGCCGGGGACCTAAAAGTATTAACAGCTTTGGATTCTGCTAAGACACAGTGGTGCCACTTCACAACCATTATAATTGCAGGAATGGGTTTCTTCATAGAGCATCATCGTTCAGAAGAAATTCTTAGTTATGCACAAAGGCATAACCAAGCTTCAAAAGCGGCAATATACATCAATTTGATGGTAACTGA
The DNA here is from genome assembly GCA_030737875.1 of Allium sativum. Classification (NCBI taxonomy): domain Eukaryota; kingdom Viridiplantae; phylum Streptophyta; class Magnoliopsida; order Asparagales; family Amaryllidaceae; genus Allium; species Allium sativum. The sequence goes on along the minus strand of CM060916.1, from coordinate 55,996,743 downwards.
TACACTAAATGACATAAGCAGATTGTAATAATCCATACCATTCCGTTATTGGGATGTACTTGGGAACTGACCGCATATTCGTGCTATCTGAGTGACTGTTTGACTTCTGGATTAATTGTTGATTGGTTGAAAGGTTCGCTGGTAGTGAACTTAGGTCCTTGGATTCATCTGATCTTTCTTGATATAGAGAAACGATTGATTTTCTAAATCATCAAGAGTTTGATTTTTAGAATTATCAAATGAACAAACATGATTTTGAACCAGCAACTCGAAGAAAAGAAGCGACAGTTTTCCTTCTTCGAACTTTCGAAGCTTTGGGCTTTTCCAGAAATGACGATGGGAAAAAAATAAAATTAAAAATTGTAGATATTTTTAGGTGAGGCAAATTCTACTTCAGTCATGGAGTTCCCCCGATTTTTCAAAACCGGAAAAGCCTGTTTTCTCAAAACCCTGGATGGACCGTGCACTAGGCACTAGCAGTGCGCGGTGGACTGAAAACATGGAAAAAAAAAAGAAGTTTTAAGTCAAAATTTGGAAAAAGGAAACTTTTAATATTATAAATTTTGAAGAAAAGGGAGAGCAACTTAGTATTTTCTGAGTGGAAATTGAATCTGCTTTTAGCTGAAGCTAGCTTCCTAGTTAAATCCACCTTAAGTTACTGATAGCTACTACACATGCCAACTTGAAGTAAGCTTTAATATTCATGTAATCGGTCGACTTTCGATGAACTGGAATAGAAGATTAGGCCGAGATACAAGGGAAAGTGAAATAAGTTTCTGAGCTTCAAATGAATATTTTAAATGAATTTCTTAAAATGTTTATATTTTGAAATAAAATCAATTTGTATTTAACTAACCGTACAACGATGAAAAACCAACTGTTCAAATTTGAAATTTTTTAAATAAAATGTTTGTTACGATTTGTGGTTAAGTTTAATTAAGATGAAAAAATGTTTGATACAAAAAACTGATTTATTATTAGAAAAAAAAGGTATAGATATTCAAAAAATAAACAATAGCACTGATTGTGATGAAAAACCGAACGACTTTGCCAAAATGAAAGTAATATTGATTCTGATACTAACAAAATAAGAGATCAAACTATTAAAAAATTAAATAACCATCAAAGTAAGGAAACAAATGCATTACTACATAAGAAAATAAGTATCATAGTTTGTAAAACATATTATGGTAATTGTAACCGTTACTGATAAAGAAACACCATTACCATATCAATACTATGATATGTCCAAAATGACTATCGAGATTAATTGTTATCATTGTTATCGCGATAACCGTTAATTTGTAAGGATATTCTACCAATATACTAAGATATCAAAATTACTTTTCATTAAGAATTTGATGATGATAAAATGATAATTATTTTTGTTAGAGATATCTCCATCAATGGTTATATCAAAATTTGATTTATTTTTTTTGGTATAGAAAAAAAAAATCATGACAAATTCCTTACAATAGCACGAAACAATATATTATCACCCTTGAATTTTTGAAGTTAATATTAAAAATTTCTTCTTAAATCTAAGTCATACTCTATACAAACGTAGTCCAACCTTTTTTAGGTAAATAGTTAATAACGGTTTTTTCATGAATTCATCGTAAGAATTGACATCAAAGTTTTGAAACTAAATTTGCATAAATAGTTCATTGTTCATACGTAATGCATTCTGGAAAATACTCAATACTAAGTACACTACAATTTCAATAATATAGGAAAATGAAAATCAATGATTACAACATGTCACGACATAGTTAGCACAGCTCATTATTATCAGTGACATAACTTCATACATTTGAAAGCATGAACCCACAATGGCATTGCTTCTATAGTTCACATCATATCATTAGTTGAAAGCAAGACTTGAACAATACAAGCAAGAGCATAGCTTTTGGTGGAACAGTGGGGGCCATGCCTCCTCCCTTACCCCCTCCCCCCCCCCCCCTTCCCCAAAGATTTTATTTTTTAACAAAAAATCAAATACAATTTCAGTCAACAAAACCAGTACATGCGTGCTTTTCTTCCTTCTGTCAATTCACAAAATGCAAATTTTGTTCTTCTCCAAACTACAATTCTCCCAAAAACAATTGCAGCCTCTAATCTCCTATCTATACAAATTGAGACCTTCCTCCAACGGCTTAGCCTCTTTTCTTCCTCCTTTTTGTGCGTTGCTGATTGCGGGCAGCCATCAGTATACTTTCTTCTTCTTATTTTTCCTTTTTAAATTTTAATGTGTAATTCCGGTTTAAGAATTAATTTGTTATGTGTGCTTGTGCAAATTGCAGTTGTGCCCTAATCCTGATTTGCTGCATTTGCTAATTTTTCTTTTGCATTTGTACCATAGTTTTGAATTTTGAAGGATGAATCTTAATTTCATAATTCTACCTTTGTCAATTTCCATTCAAAAGTTAAAATAAACCAAATGTTAGTTCTCAAATCATACCACATGATTTTTTTTGTTTGTTCTGATTGTTTATTTAAGTTTTATCTCATATTTTATTCATGTTTTTCTATGTATATGATCATAGGTAAACTACTATCAATGTGAGCAAAACCTATAACCGACTTTTTCACAAGAAAAAATTTCACTACTTTAGCTTATGTTTCCACCTCTAGTCTTGAAGTTTCAACCCAAGATGAAACCGAAAAGCTTCCTACTAAATTTCCAAGAGTTGAACTGATAGAATTTAATGTTACTTCTCTAAAGCGTGATACGGGATTACGTCGACAAATTTTGACTATCATGTTAATCAATAAAATGAGATTCGAAGAGCTTATCTTCAATTAGGACCATATCAAATAATTATGGATTATCCATGGTTCGACAAAATACACGGTCATCGATTTTAAGAATCTTAGTTTAAAGACGTAGTTGGTTGGAATGCTCTCCTTCAAAACACTACACAGAAATGCCAATAAGGCAGTGATTTGGGCCGTATCTACTGTGATTAGGCGGTGCTTTGGGCCATACCAATTTGTTGCGTGCATATCATTTAGATACGGCCTTAAGCGATATTGAATGATGAATTAGATACGGCCATGAGCCGTACCTAATGATGAATTAGATACAGTCTTCATTAGATACGGCTTAAGACCGTATCTAATTCATCATTAAATATGGCTCATGGCCATATCTAATTTTAAAAAATATATAAAAAAAACAATTTCATTCTCTCTTTTTTTGGATAATAAACGGTAAATCTAAATTCGTCATAGTTAAACAATACATAAAATAACATTATAAGAACATAGTTATAAAAAGTTTAATTAAGTTGAGAAATGCTATTCTTTGCCTACATAATATAACACCACCTTGAATGATTTACTTTTGACTTGAGCATTCGAAGTTCCTCTTCAGTTCCGTGATCCTCCTGCCCAAATCCTTCATCCCGACTTCTGCTTCCTTAAGCTTTGTGATCCTCCTGCTTGAATCCTTCACTCGACTTCTACTGCCTGAAGCTCGTCTTCCATAAGTCTACTATTGACTTTTGTTTTCTAATGTTCGTCCTCATAGTAGCAGTATAAGATCCATTCAAGTGCCAATTTCATCGTTATGGACCTTAACCAAAATCTATAGAAATCAAATAAGTTAGTGAATTAAACGGTAACAGCTGAATGAATAAAGTTGCACATCAATTTGAGTATGAGACAAGATCACACGCAAAACATATGTCACGATCACATGCGAAATATGTGCCGTAACGGTCGCTTCTATAAATAGGGTTACGTGTCTATTTTGTATACTTCTCTTCTCTACTCTACTTGCGGTTCTGTTTCAATTTTTTCTATGTCACTACGTTCTATCACTCGAGCACCACCCTCTCTTATCTTCAAACCCCCAATATAGGTTCCAACCACATCATTCCCCTCCTCATTAACCACCCATTACGACCTGTAACTACTACATCTGCATTCTTCTTATCCACTTCAACAAACCTTCCAAATAATTACTCTGCCACTCTTTAACCATCACCTTCAACCAATACATCAACCATTATCACTTGTATACTCCATCCCTTTCATTGCAGACCCAAGCTTTTCATGTCATGTGTCTGCCTCTAAAACTGCCTAATTTCATTAAAGCAAATGCTCCTTCAAACACTGCTTTAACCTCCTCAATCACCGGAAAACACATCAGCCAATGCTCCACTACTACCTTATATTCCACTTCATCACACACTAAACTCAATGAACACCACTGATTAAATAATTTTTATGTCTATTAGTGCCTTTATCACCCTTTTTCAAAGAACAAGGGTAAAATATACACAAAACTAAAAAGTATATGGAACTAAAATGTATATGTCAGTATACAGAATTGGAAGCCTTGGAAGTATTGCGGAAAACTATTTTTCTCAACGTTGCACTGGGCCGAAGGCCGAGCAATGAATCAATTTATGCATGCAGCAATTTACCTGCAAGCAATGCAGCATCTATATGTAGTGATCAATCGCAAATCTTATAGAACTAAAATATAATTACAGTTAGACGATAGAAATCCTTCATCAGAATCCACTTATATGGACATGGAGAGCAAAGGAGTCATATAAGAAAATTGTTCAATAGTTTCAGTACTATCAGCATATTGAACGGTTTGAGCAAAAAAACTCAATGCTTACGATGTCATAGATACTGCATTATTGATATTTCCAACAATAATCTTGTTTGACACTTGAAAACTCTCATTAAGTAAATAATGAACAAAGGTAACAAAATAAATATAGAATATAACCAATAAAAAAAGGACTACGTTTTAGATCAAGGTATCAATTAGTTTACCGCAGTTAATATATATATATATATGTATGTATGTATGTATACATATATCGGATATAACTAGTATTGGCCTCAATTCCGAATTCAACGCACCACTTGAGTCGTTCTTCCATCTCATGTTAACGAACTTACATCAAATCCGAGTATAGATATATTAGATTGTAAGTAATGTTGTGTAACGACCTAAAACTTCGGGCAATAAATATTTAAATATCAGGGTTATTTAAATATTTAAAACTTGGATTTAATGGTTTCATAATCTTAATTAAGTCCCTTTGTGAATAATAATTAATGAGGAGAAAACATGTTTACAAACATATGTTGTTCGAAGGAATATCGACAATGTGACCGAAAACAGTTTTATCGATATTAGAATTGTTTTGCATTAATGGTGTTAGCTTAAAAAGCTGCTGAAAGATCTCTCAGCAATTCATTCATAACTATTGATTCCTTGATTTGGGTTTAGACGAAGTTAATCTTATTGGGAAGCTAGATTAATTATCTAGAATACTTACATCATATTTTGTAATTTTGAAAGTTTGCTATCTCAAAACATTTTTGCAAGTTGAATTATGTGTTTGACAAAAAAGAAGAAGAAGAAGGAGGGGTTATACTTAAGATGATTTTCGAAGTTGAAAGTATGGATTTTCCAAAATAAAAAGGTTATCCATATGAAAGTAATGATTACAAAGTATAAAAATACTTTGAGAATACTTTGCTTAAACTTATAAAAAAAATTTAGGGATTATTTCATCAATGATGGATACCTTCGGGTGACGATGATGATGTGCGGTATAAGACATAGATCTTGGATAGTTCACTATTACTCTATGTTGGTATCGAGCCGAGTGTACATCCTATCTGATGACGGGATGCCGACATAAGATAGCAGATCTTGGATAGTGCAACTATTACTCTATGTTGGTATCGAGCCGAGTAGAGTATATCCTATTTGATGACGGGATGTCGACCGCAATAAGATAAAATATCCTAAATTGAGTGTGGATCCACTTTGATGAATATGATCCTACTTTTGACAAAAAAAATTTATAAAACTTATTTGACTTAATTAAAATATTGATTAGAGTCTATTATTCTCTGGTATATTTTGATGGGTACTGCAACAAGGAGAGTACAACATAATTGATGAGTTGACTTTGATGAATATAATCATTAAAGATATTATTTGAGATGTCTATTTTGAAAATATTACTCTTTAGTACATTTCAATGGGTACCTAAATATGGAGAATACATCCTTATTTAATGGTGATGAGGATGCTGAGTCGGATGAGCTGGAGTATGATGAATCTCTGGTACATTGGATGGGTACCGCACAAGAAGACTTGCAGGATTGCTAAGATATTGATCACAAATTGAGAATTCCAGGTAGGTCTTGAAATTTCGATTTATGAAATTGTTTCGAAGTATACTTTCAATAAAATGCTCTGCATACTAAGAGTTTTAGTTGTGGAACAACTGGTTTTCTTTTGATCAAGTATTGCATATAATTTCGGGGACGAAACTCCTTTTAAGGGGGGAAGAATGTAACAACCTAAAACTTCAGGCAATAAATATTTAAATATCAGGGTTATTTAAATATTTAAAACTTGGATTTAATGGTTTCATAATGTTGATTAAATCCCTTTGTAAATAATAATTAATGAGGAGAAAACATGTTTACAAACATATGTAGTTCTAAGAAATATCGACAATGTGACTGGAAACAGTTTTGTCGATAAACAATATTTTACTTGTAAAAAGTTGTTAGGACATCATGTGCATGTAGCAATATTAGAAGAACACATATATGTGTACGTACATATCATAGAAGTAACATACATGATATATGTGTACATGTTCTAGAAAATGAAAAATGGCTTAACATGATAGAGACACGTGTCACCAAAAGAATGGAACACATGTCTTGTAAGTAAATAATGTAATGACACATAACCATATTAGGTGTCCATGTGTAGAAAAATCTAAAGACACCTAAATAGACATGTGTCTTCATCCTAAAGCATGGTTGTTAAACAAGAATATATGTATTCATGTACGGGAAAAATAAATTTAAAATAACAAGCTTATCATGTAAGCTAAAATAAAAAGATAAGAAAAAAAAAGACAAGGACACATAACCCTCTTAGGTGTCCATGTGTAGAAACATCTTAGGACACCTAAGTAGGCATGTGTCATCATCTTGTAGTTTGCATGTATGATGAAGGACAAGTGTCCTAAACTAAATTACCAAATTAGCCTTGAAAATTTCTTTGTAAAGAGTGGAAAGGTTCATTTCATTTCATGGATTCACAAACATAAAACCATGATAAGAAAAACATGAGAGGTTTGGGAGAAGCCTAGAAGATAAATACAAGATCAAGGCACAAGTAAAAGGTGAGAAAAATTATTTAAGTTCAAGTATTCATTTCATATTTTGAAGAAAAGTTGAGAAATTTATGATTGAATAATTGGACTTGAAACCCTGAAAATGACGTTCGGTATTTTGGGCATAACTTTTGCAATTCTTAATGAAATTTCGACTTCTCTATCAATTTGGAAAGATAATTCAAAGGGTTACAACTTTGTCTTCGGCCACTTTTTCTAATTCGGCCGTTTTCATACTCGAAAACTGGATGCAAAGTGAGGTAAAAATTAGCCCGAAATTGACATGTTAAAAATGCCTCATGATGTTTGATTTTATATATCAAATTGATAAATGTTTTGTGGTTTTATTTTGATGATAATTAATTACACTAAGAGAGCCTCTTACTGCAGAAAAATTGGAGTCAAATTCTATTTTTATCATAGAGAAACAGCGTGAAACATTTTGTCCAAAAACAGGTTAAAATCTGATTTTCGGAACTTTTTAATAGCACTCTGAAACGCTTTCTTTTCTATTAATGAAGCACGAAACCAAGCCAGAACCTTTCTATAGTACCCAGAAACGCTATAGAAGCTGATTTTAGTCTAGAATCATTATAAACCTTCCAGCACTTGTCATAGCACTTCTGAAAGCATTGTCTTTTCTCTGAGTTGACTATGAAGTATTTTAAACGAGTAGAACTTTCATAGCATGACTAAAATGTTGTTATAGATGTTTTAAGTATAAAATCATGGTATACGAGTGTAAATGAAGTATGAAGAGTATTTAAAAGAGGTATGGAGAATGTTTAAATGAGATATGATTAGTGTTTCAACGAGGTATGAATAGTGTTTAAACGAGGTATGAATATTGTTCAATCGAGAAATGAATAGTGTGTGATTAAACGAGGCATGATTAGATGTTTTCAAGGTAATGAACGGTATTGAACTTAACTATTTCAGTTCAATCTTTATCTTTCCAAACATATATTAGAGAGATACAAAGGTGTTTTGGGATTGTTTATAAAGGAGTTTGTTTTGCATAAAGAAATGGATTAGTATTTAAAATAAAAGATGTTATCATTTGAAAGGAAGTTCTATAAGAGATATGTAGATATTTTTCAAAATGAAAGACTGGAACTTTCTAGGGTGACAGAGAGGATAGTGTCTAGGCTTGGGTTTGGAAAATATAGTTTCCTGCTCTCCCTGGCTATCCCTAACTGATCCAACGAACGGGATGGTTAATTCAAAATTATTTGAAAAGTAATTTAAGATTACTTTTGAAAATCTGTACACGATACAAAGAGTATTTCGAAAGTAAACAATGATGATGATTTTAAATGTTTTGTGTAAAGAAGAGCTACGTTGGCTTGATCCTATATCTAATACCCAATTAGATAAAGGTACGTAGGCAGTCACAAGGGGTAGTGACGCAGTTGCTTTATTATTATTATTATTATTTTTTTGATATTACAAAATAGAGCTATCATAAAATGGCAATTCGCGTATTTGAGTTACAAACTTTAAACGTTTATAACTTTTGGAATCTAAATCAAATTTTCACCAAACAAAGAACGTTTTATTTATATTGACAAAAGCATTCAAATGAGTGAAAGCAGATTTTAATTTCGGTGTATAATTTTCAAGTTATGTTTCAAACTATTTCGGAAAAGAACGCTATAAGTGCAATTATCGATTGTAACCATAAATTGTTATTTTTTTTAATGTTTTAAAAATATGGAAAAATATTGTAAAATTATTATAAATTATGTAAGAGTGGATTGAATTGGATTGGTGCATTTTTCATGATTATTATTTAAGTCATGTTAATGTGTTTATCAAGTGTGCAGGAATGAATATCGATGACCATCTCACTAGAGTCGCATAATGGTAGATTTATGGTAATTGAGTTTAATTCGTATTTGAGTCTACCTTGTGAATTAGAAGAATATTTATTAAACGGAATCTATTTAAATTATATCCAGTGCATTTAGTGATGTAATTATACAATATGATGGTAGTTGTCATTATTTGTTTTTGGACGCATGGGTCATATTTAAGCACGAATGATTAATTAGATAAGTGATATTTATTAAAAAATTATCCAGAGCATTGAGCGATATCGTATACTTCCAAAATAAAATGCTAACTGTCATTGTTGATTTTTGGAATGCATGGGGTTTTCGGCAATTTTGACTGGTCGGAAATCCCGGGGCGTTACATGTGGACTATGTACAATACATTTCAACTTACATTTCCAAAGTGAACAAGAAAAATTATGCCAAATATATCCGGTTTTAAATATTATGAAAGCCTGGGATGTGGTTCCGAACAAAATAAATCAAGGAACTAAACAAATGTCAATATAATTCTCAAAGTTTTCAATGTTTGCTCACTTGAAAATGGTAGTTATCTGTAATTTCTAAAAGCATAATGACACATACATACTTAAATTCATTTAATACATACCTTTCGCAACTGGATCTATGCTAAACTTCAATTGTTTTGTTTTCGAGCAATATTTTTTTTTGAATAGGCAAGTGGAAATTATTTATTTACACAACCAAGAATTACATGAGTTTATGATTTACACTAACTTAAAACAAAACTTGACCAAAACTGAATTTACATGGCTAGTGATTTAACCATTGAATTATGAATCGGAGAGAAAAGCTAATATGAATTCAAACTTCCAATGCCAAAAATTCGATTATTCCTTTTTATTAAGGGATGAGGAGGAGAGTTATTAGAGAGAAACAATTGCAATTTTTATTGATACAAAACATGATACAAACAGCACATATATATAGTGCTATGAGCCCAACGGCTAGTACAAAATATACCAAATATATATGAGCCTAACGGCTAGTATTAAATATACCAAGTATGCATGAGCCTAACGGCTAGTAGATAATGACAAAGCATGCTAAATATGATAAAAACGTGTTCACACTCTAACGGCTCTATTGTAACGGCTCTATTGTCTTCGTTACTTTCTCTCCAAACTCCTGAAATAAATTTCTTGAGTAGCTTCAATAGAACACAAGTCTTCTTATTCTTCCATCTCGTTGCCTTGAAGATATTGTACCATTCAATTTCATTTGAAGATGAGGGACGATGGAAACCACCAATGGCTAAAAGTCTGCGCCAAATCCGATTCACAAAAGAGCATTCAAAGAAAAGATGAACATTAGTTTCCGACGCATTGTGACAGAGAAGACAAATACATTATCAATTATTCCATGTGAAATCAATTTGCTTTTTGTATTGACTGCTTTAGCCATAATTTTCCAAAGGAGAAGGTTATCTTAGGCCGAACTTCCACAATTCCAAATTGTTAAGTGCCATGGAAAAGTATTTCTAGGTGGAAGAAGAAGTTTGTAGACCGTTTTGTTGGAATGCTCTTCCCTCCTCCAAAGAGTAGATTTTTCAGATGGAAAGCAATATTAATTAGATATTGTATTCCAAAGGCCTCTCAATGTCGTTGAACTACAATAAGGTAGTAATATCGTTCCATCGTGAACGTAGTCAGTAACTATTACTGAATAAGGTATACCAGAGGTAAAAATCACATTCTCCTCCACTACGTCACTTAGACTCAAGCCTAGGGAAACCCATAGGCTATGCCAAAAAAATAAGTTTGCAACAGTTCTATAATTACATTACATGAATCGCCTGAATGTACTTCTGAGCTTTAGAATGATTCTCCAACTCCAACTGCAGCTATTCGAAATTGGCATTGTCCAGAAATTTCTAGTGCCTATAAGATTAGGTTGAACACAACTAGCCCAAAGCCCTTTGTCTACCGCAAATAATTTGTCATAGTAAGAAGATATTGCTGCTTGACTCCATAGGTACAGATTAGTAATGCCTTGTCCACCATTTTTTTATCATCATAAAGTTTGTGAAAAGCAAATGGTATCAACTTTTTGGAGAATGGATCACCATGCCAAAAAAATTTATTCATCGCACTTGTAATCATATCAATTAGCTTAGTCGGAAGAACACAGTGCCTCATCCAGTAAGTGGTCATTGCTCGAACAATAGATTGAATTATAGTTAGTCTACCAGCTTGTGATAGACTGGAATTCGGCTGTTGTTAGAGTCTAGAAATGATCATTTTATAAAGCGGTAGACATTGTTGTTTATTTAGCCTAGAACCGATTAGCGGCATACCCAGATAAAATGTATTAGGCGGCAATTTCTCAAGCCCGGAGTAATTGATGATGTCAACCTTAGCACATAATGACAAGCCAGCAATTAGAATTTGAGATTTGATCATATCGATCCTTAACCCAGTAATACTGTAGAATCTCTCAAGAGCATGGAAAATACAGCTAATGTTCTGAAAAGTTGGCTTTGTGAATAAAATTAGATCATCAACAAAAAGAAGATGTGAGATAAGCGATTTCTTGCATTTTGAATGGAGCTGAAGGTTGCCGCTGTGCACTTGTTTCATAATTAATGGGTTGAGCAATTCCATGGTGATGATGAAGAGGTAAGGAGAAATTGGATCCCCTTGTCCTACTCCCCTCACCCCCTTAAAGAGACCATGCAGCCTACCATTCCTCGAAATAGAATAATATGGGGACGAAATATAGGTATGAATCTAGGCAATGAATGGTAAAGGAAAATTCATTCGTGCTAAAATTGTTAAAATAGCATGCATGAGATGGAATCAAAAGCATTTCTAATATACATTTTGAGCATGCATCTTGGCGATATATTTTCCTTTTGTAACCATATAAAAGCTCTTGAGTAATCAAAATATTGTCACTTATACTCTACCCTTAATATAAGCGGATTGATTCGTCGATACAATATATGGAAGTATAGCTTGTAATCTATTTTCCAAAATCTTAAAAATAATTTTGTACAAAACGTTGCAACAAGATATAGGCCTGAAGTCAGAAACTGAAACTGGGTTATCAATTTTCGGAACTAGTGCAATGGCAGTTGACGAGAGACTCTTAGGCATATGATTATGAAGAAAGAAATGTTTCATTGCACAAATAATATCATCGCCAATTGTAGCCCAACATCATTGGATAAAGAAAGCATAATAACCGTTAGGTCCACCACAACTATTTGCGTCAAGACCGAACACATCAGCCTTTATTTCATCACCAAAAACTTCTCTTACTAAATTAGCAGCTTGATCCTCATTAATGAATGGCATACTTATATGAGAAAGAGGCCACACATTTAAATTAGCGTGGTCTGGCGCAACAAGAATAGAAGAAAAATAATCCACAAAAAATGGTTCATATTGTCTTCATAAGTTTGTATTGAACCGTGAATATCCGTGACCATGGGAATTGAGGTGCTCTCCTTTTTGATTTTGATAGGATTATGGAAGTGTATTTATGTCCGCCTCTAACTCTCTTTTGAGATGAAAACTTTGTCTTAAGGCATGTACTTCAAAATCTAGAGCTGCATGCAACTTTTTTTTTTTTTGTAAATTCATTTCATCATGCAGAAGCTCAATGTTATGTAGATAAATATGAATTTGTTCCTGAATGTTAGTCAGTTCCATTCTAATCTTGGATGACTGTTTTGAACCAGCACCAAAATTCAAGGCAGACCAAGCCTTCAAAGTTATTTTGAGAGATCTAAGTTTACATGATAGTTTCTGCAAAGGGTTACTGGGGTATTGTTGAGACCATACCTGCAGTAAAATGAAGAGAAATCTACATGTTTAGTCCAAAAGTTAAAAAATTTAAAAGAGAAGTTAGCACTGCTAATAGCCAAATACTTTCCCCAATGGAATAACAAAGAGCAATGATCAGAAAGGGATGAATGAAGAATTTGATAAAAAGAGCTAGGCCATTGACTAAGAAAGTGGATGTTGGCGAAAATGTGATCTAGCTTGCAACGAGTTGGATGACCAGATGAATTCTTATTAGACCAAGTGAAGTCAAATCCAAAGCTTCAAATAGGTGTAAGATGAGATTGAATTAACGCTTGATTAAGTGGTGCTATATCTTTGACAGAGAGACCGCAACCACCAAATTTCTGATGACAAGAGAACAGAAGTTGAAATCACCACCAATTAACCATGGTTCAGATGAAGAATTCAAAGAAGGGAGACAATCAAGAAAGTTTTGACGTGAAGATAAGGAGTTTTGAGTGTAGACTGAAGTAAGAAAGAAATAAGAGTTGGTTAGCAAATGACAACATTTGAAGTGAATGTACTGATCCGAAGAGGAGACTTTGCTCATGTGAAAGAATTTCAGATTCCACATCGTTAGTAAATGACCATAATTAGCTTCGGCAAGACTATGTTCCATATTCCAACCTGGACACATAAAGGAAGCAACTCTCATAGTTAGGTTATGGTCCAATTTTGTTTTCGATAAGCAGATTACTTGGATTTTATTTTCATTAATAAATGCTTTTACATCACTTTGCTTCGAGGTCAAATGAAGGCCCCTAACGTTCCAGAAATCAATGCTGTGATTTATCATTGACGAAGTGAGTTAATGGGGGTGCTTTCTTGTATGCCTCTTGGATGGATGTTTTAGTGCTAACAGAGGCATAGTATCACTGGGTAAATATTCTTTTCCTTCGTTTAAATCATCAGTACCATTGGAAGAAATACATTGCATCTTTTTCTTTTTTCTGTTCTTACTTTTTTTACTACCACAAGAGCTTGATCGATCTACTGATCTAGAAAGGGATTGATGAATAACATTTGACATTGGTGGAGGAAGAGCGATGTGAGGGGGTAAAGACAAGTGTGAGTATAGAGAAGATGCTGGAGAGTTAATTTTGCAACTGAATTTGGAGCTAGGAGGAACATCAAACTTAAGGGATAAATCAGTGGGGTTCTCCTGAGAAACGGGAATGATTGCGGACGAGTTTGCACCCTTAGTCACTAATGTCGATGCCATATCATCATTCACTTCCAAAGAAGATAGGTTTTCCAGAATAGAAAATTATTATGGGGACTGATTTCTTCATTGGCTATGTCATTGGACAGTTCATTTTCGACAATAACTTGTTTCCCTTTGCTCAGATTTGACTTTGTGGCTGAATTGCACTTAGATATATTCCTATTAGTCTCCACGTTTTCACCATTGACCTCACTTTGCACATGAACTAAACCATCCGTGTCTATGATTAAAACATTTCCAACATTTTGATGCTCTTTTCCAGGATTCCTCTCGTCTGCATCAACCTGAGCCTCTTCTTGCATCTGTTCAAAATTGACTTTCCTAACCCATACTTGTTTCTTCTTATTAATCACTTCTTTCCAAGCATTCTGATTGTTTGGCACTTTATTATTATTCCAGTTTCTCTTAATATTAGAACTTCAATTTTCATAAACTTTTCATCCTGCTTGAAGCGATGAGCATCCTCCATTACCTAAAGATTAGTGTTATGCTCGCACTCCGCTGCGTTGTGGCCAAAAATCTTACAGATAGTGCATATAGATGGTCTCCAATCATAAGATATTTTGACTGAGGGACAGTTAACCCCAAATTACTCCACTTCAATGCGGTTTGGTAGCTCGATGTCTGGATTAATCTCTACTAGCGCCTTTGCGTATATAAAACGTTGCATTTTTTTCATGCTCTCATCAAAACAGATAAGTCGACCAATGTGACAAACTAGCCAGTTGATCCCATACAATGTCAAGAGTATCAGAGGAATTCGATGAAGGTGAATCCAGATCGGGACTTTTCTAATTTGAGACTGTGAGTTTCCGATAGTGGGATCCCATCTAGTGATTATAAACATGCGACCCCTGAAGAAAATAGGATCTGCATGCAACACCTCTCTTTGTCTTGCTCATTTGAAAATTTGAAGAAAAATTTGAAACCATCGGACTTAATATCCACATCACCCTTCAATTTCCAATACTTGCGTAGGAAGTTCACAATGGTAATATATGATAGAATACATTCTAGAATTACATACCTTCTTGTTTGACCACATCATGAATTCTGTTTTTAGACGGCATCCCTTGGAATATTGAAATGGATGGGTTTGTAACTACCAACGTTACATAGCAGAGCCTTGAACAACGATGCAAAATCGGATTTAATTGGGGGCGGTATCTAATTCGAAGAGTTTGAAGGATTTTGTCGTGATGACGTTGAAGTGTTTGAAGGAATGTTGTTCAGAGGGAAAGAGCACGAATTGGTTTTTGCTAAATCTGATGGCAAAGTTGTTGAATTTGCAAGATTATTAATATCAGTGTTATTAGATCTATTGTTTGATGGCAACGCCAATTCAATATTTGGAACGATTGGAGATCGGTTGTTAAGATCAGATGGCATATTTGGGCGATTTATTGGGTCATAAGAGATCTGGGCAGATGAACTAAAAAACAGATCTGGATTAACGATTTGATTTTGATGAGATGAAATTCCAGAGGTGGGATTTATCAATGAAGGTGGATCAGGAGTACGGGAAGGTAGAGGGGGGAAGGCTAAATCAAAGGTGAAAGAAGAAGAGATCGGGGATGAGGGAGAAGCCATTAGCGCTTGGTTTTGTGTTTTTCTTGATGCTAGACATCTCAAAGTTGTTCGGAATTTTTTTCACCATGTATGATAATAAATGCTAAAAATTTCAAGAGTAAACATAACATAATTTCCTATAAGCCTGAAAAGAATCAAAGTTTGCACCAATTTTCAATTCTACGTTCCTTTTCATATAAATTTGTATGGTGTACATACAATAAAGATATTATGTAATGATATCTACATAACTCACCAAACATACATCAACTAAAGCCTAGATTAAATATATTCTACACCCCTAGATAAATAAGCACAAAGTTAAACATTCATCAATAGAAAAAGATATCCCATAACTCAAACTCATGCCTATAAAAACACTATATTTTCCAGAAAGAACCACAGTAGTGGGCAATAAAATTCCTTCTAGAAAAACTTGTAATTGGATTGTTGTCGCTTTTTACCTTCTTAAGTTGAACTTCATTCAGCAGGAGTGGGCATGATTCTTCAAAAACTTGTTTTGTCAACAGTAGTTTATTGCTAGGCCAAACAAAACCATTTTTGGGAAACTGGTTAAAGTAATAAATCCAAACATTTTCTGGTTTTATTCACTTATGAATTATTATATTTAATGCAACCGTAAGCCAAAAAAATTATCATGTCCTCTATAAAAAACAGGACAACCTATAAAATGACAAGCACGTTCTAGTTATAGATTTTTTTTAACATTAACTAAAAAATATTGTTTCAATAAACTATTTTGTCTCTCCTTATAAGATTTCAGCGAAACAAGACAATGATAACATAAATGCATCAAGAGAAAACCTAACCAAAGACTCTAAAATATCATCCACATAAACAATCAAAGGATCATCCAAACCATGTTCGAAGGTAGGTGATGGAAGAGGTCTGGTCTTCCGATTCAAATTTATTCCTTACGCGTAAATTAATCGAAGTATAAATAAGTTATTCAGACAAAGTAAATAAACAAAAGTTACGCCACACTAGTGATGAGAGTGTCGAACATAAATTACATTTTGATTTTTAACATTAATTATGGGAAAAAGAAATCGTAAACGACTATTGTAGGTTTCAACAGTGGTACTAGTGTAAGTCATTCAAGCATCGAAGAAAAACAAATCAGAAATACTCACATTGATTTTCGATCAATTACAAAAGCCAAATTGGTTGACCAGAGAGCATCTATCAATCCAAGCATCAGAAAACAAATTTCAGACCAACACTAGAGTCACAATTTAGGATGAAACCCTAATTTTATTTTTCGGTCACCATAGAATTCAAAAAGAGGAAAGCCGACATTTTTATTCTCAAAGCCATATAATGCAAGGACTGTGAAAAATGAAAAATAGCGAAGGCGAAAATATGATGCGGCTTTTGATATGGCTCAAAGCCCTATCAAATGAACTGATCCGGAGCTTTGAAGATGTAGGGTTAGATTTTAGGTGTTGGGAGTGGTGCGGATTACAATGGAAATTTGGTACGGCTATGAGCTATAGCAAGTTTGATATGGCTTAAAGCCGCATCAAATCTCCACATCCTAATGTGCTAAAATTTCTAGGTGTAGTGAAAGATTTTGCGTTTTGTTTGCCTTGCTTTCTTTTCTATAACAAAAATACCAGAAGATATGGAGAGAATACATTCACCGTTAAAGGATTTAGAAGTTGGAGAAAGGTTAGAAATGGGAAAAAAGTTCCCTTTTGGTATATGTTGAAGAACCATGTTCTCCACATAACAATGTCGTAAGATCTTCTAATAATCTTATGAATTAATCTAGATATATTGACAAAGTCATAAATCGACAAAGTGTAGATGAGATGGAAAAGAATAGAATGCGGTTAAATACATCCATTCATTCGATTTGATTTCTTACAAAGCAAGGATGTGCTTTTCGAGGGCATAATGAATGTGTAGATTCAACAAATCAAGACAATTTCATTGAGTTTGTAAAAGTTTTAGGAGGGTATAATGAAAAAATTGGTGAAATTACTTTAGATGCTCCAAGAAATGTCAAGTATACTTCACCACAAATTCAAAAGGAGATTTTAAATATTTTTGCTAATAACGTAAGAAACAAAATTCACGAAGAAATTGGACAGTCGAAGTATTGTATTCTTGTCAATGAAGCAACACATGATTCTTGGAAAGAGCAAATGGCTCTTGTCTTGAGATTTGTTTATGAAAATGGATTCATAAGAGAGCATTTTATTTGAAATTATTAGTGTTGAAGACACTTGTGCATCAACTCTTAAGAAAGAGTTGTCTTCTGTTATCTCTCATCATAAATTAGATATTTGCAACATCCAAGGGCAAGGGTATGATGGTGCCAGCAATATGTGTGGTCAATGGGATGGTTTGCAAGCTTTACTTCTTAATGATTATCCATATGCATATTATATCAATTTTTTGCTCATCGATTGCAATTGGCTTTGGTTGGAGCGGAAAAATATATACCATGAGTTCACAAGTTCTTTTTATGCTAAATTTTGTAATCAATGTGGTTGGTACTTCTACCAAGCGCAATAACGAATTTCAATTGGAACAAGAAAATGAAAAAGAGTTCATGGTTGAAATTGGTGAACTTATGACCGGTACGGGGGCAAATAAACTTGATACTTTACAAAGACCAGGAGATACTCGATGGAGTTCTCATTATTCTTCCGTTTCTAGTTTCATAAAACATTTTGGTCCTACATAAGTAGTTCTTGAGAATATTCAAAAAGATGGAGCAAGCCCAAACATCAAAGGGGATGCTTTAACTGCTTATGAAGCTATTAAATTATTTGAGTTTATATTCACCTTGCATTTGATGAAGGAATTGATGGGTATTACTGATATTCTTTGTCAAGTATTGTAGAAAAATCTCAAAATATTGTAAATGCTACGGATCTTGTTTCATCTACAAAAAAACTCATTCAAAAATGAGAGAGAATGGTTAGAAGATTTTACTTGAGAGTGTGAAAACATATTTTCAAAGATATGACATTGCTATCCCAAATATGGAAGATGCACATGTTGTTGGTCATGGATGTTATCAACATTCTCATGTTACAATTGCACATCATTATCCATTTGATATTTTCAATGTTGCATTAGACACTCAAACAAGCTCTTTTAATGAGAGATTCGATGAAAATGCTTTGAAGCATCTCATTCTTAGTTTGATACCCCCACCATATAATTCCTGGATATACCCCTGAATTCAAGGTTAGCAAGTCGCATGTACTGAAAGTTGATACAATAATTATTTGTTTTATCAGCATAATACTTTCCAAACTACATGAAATATATAACTAATCTATTAAATCCCAACAAGTAACAGACATTTATTATGATAGCTGATATATTGAATATAAGCACTTGATAAATGATTGATCTGTTACCAGTAAACAATGTCACAATCACATTATTCTAACACTTTGTAAATAGTACGGAATGAAATATGGTAAATTCAAAAAAATACAACGTTAACTATCAACATTGATAATGCAATATAACAAATAACTGTACATGAAGATTATGAGATAAAACTATTTTATTAATAACTTGATAAATTTTTTGTACATGGTGATGTATATATATAGGAAGCTACCTACGGTAACTTTTGACTGAGTATACAAATTGCAATATGGGTTATGAGGTAATACCAGCCCAACGTACTAAATGAAAACGGTTCAGCCAACAGGGCTTAGTGTGAAGTGCGGATGAAGCTACATGCTTTAACATTCCCCCTTAAACTCATCTAGGGTCCCCATTGTTTTCTCTTTCTTCTTTCTTCCTCTCGTTTACCTTCTTCAACACGGAAATTAGCTGACTGGTTGATGAGTTTGGCTTATTTGTTGTGCACTTGTTCTTCTCGCAACTTTGTACAACTCCTTTCTTAGTCTGATGAAATTGGTAACTGATAGAGAATTTGTCAAAATGTCTACTTTTTGAAAGAAGGAAGATACGTGATTTACTTTTGTTTGACCATTGATAACTCCTTCGTGAACGAAGTACAAATTAAGGTCCATGTGCTTTGTTCATGAATGAAGTATAGGATTTGCTGTTAGTGAAACCTTGCTCAAATTATCACACCATATTACTAGTTTTATTCTAGTTTTAACTTTTAGCTCACTAAATAACGATCGATCCAAATGATTTATGATGTTGTTCTAGCTATGCTTCTGGATTCTGCTTCTGTACTTGAATGAAATATAGTTGTTTTCTTTTTAGCACACCAAAAGATAGGATTATCACCCATATAAATGCAGTGTCCAGTAGTGGATTTTCTATCATCTAAATCGTTAGCCCAATTTGCATTTGCAAAGCTGGTAATATTTAAGTTGTTGCTAGCTCTCATGGATGACCATAGTTCGCTGACCATTTTAGATAGCGTAAAGTTCTCTTTACTGCTTTGCATTGATCAATTGATGGATGTTGCATATACTGGCATACTTTTTTTACGCTGAGTGTTATGTCTGGTCTTGTGATAGTGACATATTGTAGTGCAACCACTACACTTCTGTACTGCTTGTCATTATAGATTGCTTCTTCCTGATTTTTTGATAGGTTTAAACTGCTCATTATAGGTATTGGCAGTGAGTTTGATTTGTTTATTCCAGATTTGTTGAGTACGTTTGATATATATTCTCTTTGACACAAGTGCATATCTGAGTTTGAGTTTCTTTTGACATTTATACCTAGAAAGTGATTCAGCTCTGCCTGATCTTTAATAGAAAATTGGATGTCAAGTTGAGTAACTAGCTTGTCTATTTCTTCTTCATTGTTGCGTATCACAATAAAATCATCCACATACATTAATATATAAACTATAGTGTTATTAGAAAATTTAATGAAGAAATAATTATCAGATCTGGTTGGTTAAAAACTCAATTCAATAAGAACTAATTTGAGTTTACTAAACCAAACTCTAGCAGCTTTTTTTAATCCATAAATGACTTTATTAAGTTTGCACACTAAGTTGTTGTTGCCATTGCTGAAGCCCATGGGTTGTTTCATGTATACTTCTTCTTCAAGAATTCCATGGAGAAATGCATTGTTTACATCTAGTTGTTTGACCTTCCAGTTATTGTGCAATGCTATTGTCAGTACAATGTTGATTATTGTGGGTTTGACGACTACAGGAAAAATTTCATTGAAATCAAGTCCATGTTCTTATGTATAGCCTTTTACTATGAATCTTGCTTTATACTTTTGTATTGTGCCATCAGGATTTTTCTAGATCCTATAGGTCCATTTGTTGCCAACTATATTTTTATCTTTTGGCATTTCTACTATTTCCCAGGTTTTGTTTTTCTTGAGAGCATTAATTTCTTATTTTTCTTGTTTCTTCTTCCATAATAGTTTTCCATTTTGTATTACTCATTGCTTGTTGCGATTTTTCTGGTTCTTCATGTTGGGGATTTACTATATATATGTTTTGCTTGAAAGTTCCGCTTTTTGATCGTGTAGTCATATGGTGTCCAGGTTTCTCAATTTATGTTACACTTCGGTCTTCAGTTTTGCCTGCTTGGTTTTTAGATATCATTTCTACATCTTAGTTATGCTGTGTAGAACTATTATTATCATTGAACTCTGAAGATTCAGGTATAACTCTGATCTCATGACATGTATTGTGTTCATGAATGTTGTGTTGAAGACCAGATATGCACTGATCTTCCTCCCTATTTTTTTGACATAATGATATGTTAAAGATAGAAAAACGAGGGTTGTAAACTTTTTTGGAGGATTTAATTGTTTTACTAGCAAATGGAAATACTTTTTCATTGAATACAACATGTCTTGATACAATTATTTTTCCATTGCTAGTTAAACTTTTGTAACCTTTTTGAAAGGGAAGACCTAAATTCTAACTTACGCTTATTATATTGTCTTAGATGGGAGGTAGCACAGGCAACCAGATAATTTTAACATAGAGTAATTTGGTTTCATACAGAATAAATTTTCTATGGGCTTTGAACCATTCTACACTTTACTTGGTAATTTATTAATGAGATATTCTGCTGTGTTGAATGATTCTGGCCAGAATTTCAAAGGTAAATGAGCTAGTGATAGTAATGTAAGACCAGTTTCTACAATATGCCCGTGTTTCCTCCCTGTGAAGCCATTTTTCTCAGATGTATAGGGATAACTTACTCTGTGAATTATCTCCTTTTATGGATATTTTCACTGAGTGGTTTGCACTATGCTCCTTCATTTGATTGGAGCACCTTCAGTTTATGATTAGTAAGTCTCTCTACTTGACTGATGAATTGCACAACTATTCTTCATGTTTCAGATTTGTTCTTAAGAAAATATATCCAGGTGTACTTGGAATATGCATCAATAAAAGATATATAATATTTGAATCCAAAGTCAGAATTCACTCGTGCTGGACCCCAAAGTTCTGCTGCAACTAGCTCCAGTGGATTATGATATTTTGTCGTTGAGTCATCAAAGGCAAGTTTGTGACTCTTTTCCATTTTATAGAATGTGCACACATAAGGTAAATCAATATTTTTGACATATATAACTTGCTTCATAATTTTTATATTGGGATGATCTCATTTGTAATGCCTAATGTCAATAGTTTTCATAGTGCTCTCATCACATTTTAGTTCCAAAAAATTGCTACTTATGTCCCTATTCCTAGTTTCTCTCGAATGATTATCCGAGTCTTTGGCTTTTGTATCTTGAGATCTAATGAAACTAAATCTGTATAGCTCAGTCCACGTTTCACCTGCAATAGTGTTTCATTAGTCTGTATGTCTTTGACAAGTCAATACTTCAGGTAAAATATAAAGTACACATTGTTGTCACTTGCAAAGTTTTTTTTTTGAGGTACCATTAATAATTTTTTTTAAAATAGTTGTTTTTCACCTCTCATCCAAGAAATCCTAGTGTGTGTGATCTTAACTGACTGGCCATTACCGATGGAAATAAATTTGTTACCTCGATATTCTTCGTTTCCTATGTTAATGTTTTCAAGGTTATTTGTTACGCGATTTGTTGCTTCACTGTCTGGGTACCAAGCTTCATCATGTATATCATGAATACTTATTGAGTTATTGCCATTGGTTTGAGTCCTTATGTCATTATGTATACTTGCCAAGTTTTCACTGTAGTTCTTTGCACTGTTTGTAGTTTGCTGGCCCAGACCATTGTTTACACTATTATCAAACCTGAAGTAGAATTTGTTTAATATGTTCCCTAGCTTTTCAAAAAACTGATGTCTGGTCCTGTTGTTGTTTCCATATCTTCCACCTCGTCTTCTGCCTCTTGGGTTTTGACCACCTTAATGAAAATTCTGACCGCCTCTTTGAAAATTCCAATTGAAGTTTTGGTTATTTCTTTGTGTATTTGGGTTGAACTTTTTATTTTTGTGCTGTAATTGTGTAGCAAAATTTATTAACATGTCCATATTGTATTTCTTCTGCTCTATTATTCCTTCCTGAGCAATTAAAGTTGAGTGCACATACTCTATATTGGGTATAACTGGTAGAGACAGAATAATTGATGTTATATCTTCATACCCATCATCCAAACCAATCACGATGTGTAGTACTTACTCGTTTTTTGGTACTTTATTGCCAGTAGCTTCCATTAGATCATATAATGAATTTATTTTAGTCAAGTACTCCTTCATTGATAGATTGTCCTTCCTTAAGATTTGATTTGCCTTTCATAATGCAGAATCTTTGCTGTTGATTGAGTATTAAAGATTTGTTCCATTTTTGTCCAGATTTCTTAAGCAATTTTGCACCCTACTATTTGTGGCAAAAAATTGGATCCAATAGATGACAATAGCCAAGCACTCAATAAACTATCTTGTTTTATATATTTAATGTAGTCTTTATTACTAACCATTCTTCCATCTCTATGAATCTTGGTGGTATGGAGGCAGTCCTTTTGATGAACTCGGTTAGGCCATAGCCATTAATTGTTGTTTCCACTTGATACTTCCAGGATAAGTAATTATTCTCTTCTAATTGATGTGTGATCAATTGGGTATGCAGATTTATTATAGTCTTCAGACTATCATCAATACTTGGTACTTGATTGTTTTCATTCTGTAATTGTAATAGAGGATTTGTCCATTGTTTCTTCTACCAGGATAAAGGAATTAAGATAGAGGAACTTTGAAAAATCAACAAAGTATGGAGTTCACCAATGGTAACAAAATTAGGAGCTTGAGATGAAATCAAGAAAGCTAAAGCTGCAGCCTGGCGGTATATTCTCTTATCGAGACAGGGGAGTGAAACTATGGCACAACACATTGCTTTTCTTGATGACCAAAAAGAAAATGGGTATGAGAGAACTTTTCAAGAAATTTGATCTCTGATGGTTCAAAGATTGCAAAATATACGGTTTTCACCAAGCGATGAAGTAATCTGTCTCTGTTTATCTGATACTGAGGCCACTGTGCAGCAAATTAGGTAATGAAATCTCTCTGATGATTCAGGCATGGCATAACTTCTTTGATCGATTGAAAATTTGAATTTCAATAGGTTGCCTTTTGGCTTTCAAGCTCTGATACCATATCGAGATTATGAGGTAAAACTATTTTGTTAATAGCTTGATAAATTGTTTGTATAAGGTGATGTATATATATTGTATGTTACAATAGTAACTTTTGACTGCGTATACAAATTGTAATATGGGCTATGAGATAAGCCCAGCCCAATGTACTAAATGAAATTGGTTCAACCCACTGGGTGTATTATAAAGTACGGATTAGATTATAAGCTTCAACATGTATATCAAGATTAACAAAACAAAATAATAAATCTAACGATCATAATATATCTCAATAACTATGATATATAAAAACTGGTAATACAAATTACTTAGCTATCGTGCTGGTATGTAGAAAATATAAAATGTAATTCTGTTAATGGCACGTTTTTGCTTTACCAATCTTGATAAGAGATTGTTTATACATATTGAAATCACACAATATGGTATGAAACAAATGTACAAATACATATAACTAAGTTAATAATTGCTTTTGTATACTAACCTCAAATCTTCTTTACAAGATATAAGCAACGATTTTTTTAAGTATCACTTATTTCAATTTTTACAACTAAAATTTATTACCATTTTATGTTATTTAACCATTTTTTTTATATGACTTGTTTGCTTAAAAGTGCCTGAAAATCACTAACTGAAATGAATTTTTAAGTAGAAAAGGCAACAATTACTCGAGCTCTTACTTAAAAACATTAGAATGCTTTACAAATATATTTTTTGGAGGTAGACGAAGGTTAACTGTCAATAATGTAGGATCATGCATGACCCAGTCAGTTTT
This sequence comes from Allium sativum, assembly GCA_030737875.1. Taxonomy (NCBI): domain Eukaryota; kingdom Viridiplantae; phylum Streptophyta; class Magnoliopsida; order Asparagales; family Amaryllidaceae; genus Allium; species Allium sativum. The sequence goes on along the minus strand of CM060916.1, from coordinate 55,971,811 downwards.
CATACCTTTTAGAAGACATCATTTGTAAATACTAGAGACTTCATGATGTCGATGCAGCAGGACCCACCTGATATTGTAACCTTCCTTGTGATAGGCCTAAATTTCAATCTAGAAATGACCCATTGAAACTTATACCCACCCTAAAGTTAGTCGTCGGTTAAAGGAAAACAATACAGGGTAAGAATCTACACTTTCAGAAACGCATGGAATAAAATATAATAAGGAAACCTGTACCCATTTAATGAAGTTTCTCAAAATATTCAATATACAATATCGTGTCTTCAAAAATCAATCCCAAATTACAACCATTATTTAGAAGGTATATCATGCGTACAACTAATGAAAGTACAAATAATAGTTAAATTATTGCCTCAAGCAATTCTCAAAGCACCACACCTGCATCTTCCCTACCTAACTTGTGTTGTAATCAGGAGGAAGTTAAAACAATAAGCGTTTAATGAGTAAAAAGTTTGATTTTTCATATAATAGTCCTTGTTTGGATAGTATAATTTGGAATAAGAATATGTCTTATGGAAGCATATATCAAATTCTTAATTCATTTAAGGCCATAATAAAAGTAGGTACCTCATTAGGACCTCATATTCCCAACCTATAACCCCAAAACAACAAATGTCCAACAATGCGAAAAATAACACCGTTAAATCATTTAATACATTTTAATAAATATAGGCAGATTTTGACCATTTAATACCTTTAACAAGGTAAACCCATGTCATCTATCCCTAAGTTTACCCGAAGGGATACTATGTAGCTGACGCTATATGAATATCATTCTGGCCACTTATATGTACCGATATGAATATCATTCTAGCCACTTAATACTTCTCATCAGAATGGTGAGTCCTCAATCATCCACTTATTACCTTACCTTATAACAGATTGAAACACTAAATAATTTTAACGATTGGGTATTAAATAATTAATTTAAATATTTAATCGTTAAGTGATGGATCGCTTCTTATACTTAATTTTTTAAATTATTGAAGTAGGACTTGAGGCCATTTCCACTAAGTCCAATCGATGTTACAATTGAGCATGAGCATCAATGTATTTTGACTAATGAATTTTTTAGGTAGTAGTCCGCGATCAGCTCCGTGGATCGATTCAAAATGCTAACCTTTTTGTAAGATAAAATTATGTTCTCAAAACCTTATCTATTGTGTTTGGAATGGCTTCATGGATTTGTTTGAGTATAGGGTTTCAATATGTTTGAAGTTCGTAGTTTTCGAGAATGAATAGTGTTGGATGAAAAGAATTAAGCTAAGCTCGCTAGCTTACCTCTGACTTGCTTATATTACGCTAAGCCCTTCATTTATGTTCATTCCTTCTCTTATTCCCTAATAGTCTCTTAATCACCCTTTAGTCTTCCTTAATCCTCTTCTAACCCTCGAGCCATAACATCTTGAAATAAATATTCCTAAAAGCTAATAAAAATCATAATATATCTTTTCTCTTCATCCTCTACAAAAGCCATAAAGAAATTAGCTTCGACCATACTTTTAATAGGGATTTTAGCTTTAAAGAAGCTTGGAATTGGATTTTGTTGATTTGGATCTTTCTTAGGGGCAGAATATGCGAGATTGATGATTCTCCGATTTAATTTACATGTTATACTTCATATATTTATTTATATATTATGAATATGAAATAATATAGGATGATTTGGAGAATTTTTGTGAGGCTTTAAACATGTTTACATCATCCCATTATCAATTAGAAATCTTAGAGATCATATTTTGGAAATTTAGTAATCTTTGAATTTGGACTTAGGTTAATTAAATGATTATATGTAATGTTATCTGTGGTGGAGGCTAATTACATGTTATAACTTATGGTTGTCATTTGTCAGTGGTAACCAAACTTACGCAAATGATTTTCAAATTAGTTAGTAAATTAATTTCACAAGTTTAGATTCTACACTTATCATTATAAGTGATTAGAGGGTTAAAAAAATTAAATTGGTGTTTATGAACATTGTTTGAGTATAATAGTAAATTTCATACGAAAAAGTATGCATTTTATAAAGCAAAATGATATTGTGTAAAATAGCAATTAAAGTTCAAATAGATTTTTCCCATTTGAATGTATGTGTATGTATAAGTGCACAAGCGGATATACACATATGTGCATCTGGAGCTAAGTGGCAGATAGAAACTATATTGCATTATTTAGAACAAGCTCTTTGTAGACATTTCGCATTAACATAGCGACTTCCATGTGCATTAAGTTTTATGAAAATCCATCAAGCTGAGTAATTGCTCCGAAAGATAAAAAAAAGTGTGACTTGTTTTATGTATTTGGTCGTGAAATCGATCCAATTCCAAAAGGTTATCAAATGAGCGCAATCAAGTACTCAACTCTCCCTTTCTTGAATATAACAAAAATGTAGATTCGTGTTAAAAGTAGGTTCGTGTTATATCCAAGAAACCATTTTTTTGACATTAACGTTAGGTCATCAATTACAAATGGATATAATCAATGAATCCGTGTTGAAAGGTGTATAAAACACCCCACCTCCGTTAAGATCACTTACAAAGGGAATGCCTTAACTTCGATGGAGCATTATAGGTAAAAGATACAGATAATTTATAAGACAGACATATAAACAACGGAAAAACTAAATTTATTTCATAAGTACATGGTTTAGTTAAAATATTACAACAACTATCTCAAACCAACTTCCAAATTATTACAACAAAATCTCTGTCTTGAATTAAAACGTAAAGAAGCATTAAAACAACAGTAAGACAACATAAATCCCCAATAAGGGAGTATCCAAAGCCATAACCCAAGGAAAGAGATTCCAAGCAACACATCTACTCTCTTCAAGCTGAAAATGATCCGAACTAAGCTGAAGTATTCCCTCCCTGCGGACCTGGCGGGGGGAAATGGAAGAAAAGAAGACGAAAGAAAATGGGTCAGACATGAGTCTGGTTAGTCCTGTGATCATTTAGCATGTAAAAAAGGAAAAGGATTATGACATGAATAAACTGAATCTAGGACAGCACCCTAGAAATAAGATAATAAGACTGAATATGTTATCGCACTCATTACTATTTCTCTGCACCTACTTACAAGTGTTTCAACTAGCACCACGTGTTCAAGACAAATGATCCCCTTTTTATCTATCGGCTCGTACTCGTATACGTTTACCACTTGTTTCATTCGAACCCGCTTGATTATAGATACCTGTGCTGGTCCCACCATGGGGTGTATCAAACCCTATGGTGGCAACCCGACACAATTCAAGATGCACAGAGTATAACTACTGATGCCCAGTGCCTGATTTTTCCACTCCAGAGTAAGTGCACGACCGCACTCCGTCGGAACCTACACTGATGCACCACCCGCCGTTGTTTTGACCACTTATAATCAGCCCAGTAATCGTGCCCCACCCCGCCTAGTTCAGGGTACCATGATACATCTAAGTGGGTTACTGCTGAAATGGGTACTCGTTACTAGGATTTCCTAATCAACATGTTAAAATGGTTAAGTGTTCTCAAATTAACCTAACCCCACCCATCAGTCTAGTTAACATGTTGTATTGGTTAAGTGTTGCCTTAATTAACTTAACCCTACCATTCTTGTCTTAGCTTTAATTCATCCATTAAAGCACCAACCACTCACATTATATATGTATTGTTGCGGTTGCTAGATATGCTAGTCGGTTCCAGGCAGTCTTACACCGCAACTCAATCTGACCTCGGGTTCTTTTGGGCTGGATGCACTAACCTCTCACATTAGATATATATTGTTACGGTTGTTGGATGCGCCGGGCGGTTCCGGACAATCTTACACCGTAATACAATCTAACCTCGGGTTAGGCATATTCGTCTTTTACTTAATTTACATATTTACCTTTCATATTTATATGTAAATTATCCACAATTATTGCCATTTAAGTCATGCCCATTTTTTTCTTCTAAGTCATATTCATAATTTTTGGTACATAAATTATACCATTTTCATGCCACTAATCATTCATATATTTATGGGCCAAATTATGCCAATAATATAAAGTTAGGGTTTTTCCCAACGTTACCCCCGTCATACGTTCGCAAAATTCACATAGAATGTTAGGCTCGTAACTTAGCCTAACTTATATACAAAAGGGAAAAGAAGGGAGCATGTACCATTCATACAACATAAAATAATAAGGATCTAACTAAACATGTGTCATGTAATTTTGGCATAAAATAATGAACTTGCATTTTTGGATCCAATCAACATGAGTCTTAAGCATATGAAATTACCCAAATCCAACTAGGCACGTAAATGTAAACTTGTAATTTGGATCCAATAAATATGAATCTTAAGCATATAGAATTACACAAGTTCAACTAGGCATGTGAATGTGAACTTTTATTTTGGATCCAATAAACATGAATCTTAAGCATATGGAATTATACAAGTTCAACTAGGCATGCGAAATTGAACTTTTATTTTGGATCCAATAAACATGAGCCTTAAGCATATGGAATTACACAAGTTCAACTAGGCATGTAAATGTAAACTTTTATCTTGGATCCAATTTTCATAGATATAAATGTAGATCTAAACATAATACATGTCTTAGCCTAACAACTTGCATGTAACATAACATGAAAAATTCACCAAATTTACATAATACATGATCGGTTTAAGATTAACATAATAACCACAATAGCCTAACAACTTGCATGTAACATAACATGAATAAGTCACCAAATTTACATAATACATGATTGGTTTAACACCAACATAATAACCACAATAGTTTCATAAGCATATACGATAGAATAATTACAAGAATAGACATGAATCAACATCATCATTATCTTACAACTAGGAATAATGCTAGTTTTCACTTTATTACAAATCATAACTTTTAATCGTTCACATCTAAATAATAACAGGACATACAAACAAAAGAAAGTCTTGTTTTCTAGGATCTGTTTTCTGAAACTAAAAAGCAATCCCTTGAAGAAAACTATCAATCCTCTAAGTTAGTTTTGATTCGTAGCTTTTAACTTGTTTTCTAATTGAAGAAGAAATGGTGGCTGGGCTAGGACGATCATGGACAGCATGGTGGCACCTTGGAATGAATTTGTGTGATATAGGGTTTGAGGACTAGGGTTGCTTTTATAGAAGTTTAATCTTATGTGAGCCGTTAGATCATTCTAGGAGCAATCACAACCGTCCAGAATAGATAGAGTTATCAAAATTGCTGCCTATGCTCTAGTGACTCAGCAACAGGTCAGAAAAGACTCAGCAACAAGTCAGAATCATCACTGTTTTGGATCTGGGCGAGGGGGGTAGGTCGATCCCCAGGTCGACCCCTAGGTTGACCTGTATAGGGGAGGTTGACCCCTTGGTCGACCCCCCGGTCGGCCTGGCCTGGGGCGGGAAAAATCCCGCCTTGCCAGCTTCTTCGTTTTTCGTTTGAATTTTGAATTTCAATCTAAGCTGTTTTATTTTATTTAAATTTCTGAAACTTCTAAGGGCCATAACTTCTTCATATGAAGTCCGATTTATGAAAACTTGGACTCTATTCCAAGTAGAATTTCGAGACGAACGCAATCGCATAACCCGTTTCCCTTAATTTTCATTTTAAAAATTAAGTATTCTTTAATTCGTACTTTTAATAGACACAGAAAATTCAGGCTGTTACATTCTCCCCTCCTTAAAGGATTTCGTCCCCGAAATCTTCAAGTCACGAAGAAAGTATATCCTACCATCCAATCGTCCATCTGCTCAACCATCAAACACAGGCGTCCATTGTCCTTAAAAGACTTCTAATGCTTTCATGATCATATGCATAATGTGTGTACATGTCCTTATCTAATGCAAAATCAGGTGGTACTTATTCAGTTGACCTCGTTAATGCAAATTATGTTAGTGCCATGAGTCCATTATGCATGCAATTATTCCTAATCATACTTTCTACATGAGTGCACAATCATTCATACAAATGCAATGTCCATATGATAACATTCTGAGTTTCAATCCATATACAAATACATATATGCATATGCAATATGAAAATGACTGAGCCGATCTAGTACCTAATGTGTGTGTATATGCATCCATGAGCAACCACTAGCAACCACTCGCAACCATCAATCATAACATGTTTCAAATACATGTTTATCTCCATTGGTTTCGACCTAAAGATAAAGAATAGGACCAAAAAGATAGATATAAGCATGTATAAACTTATGGAAAAAGAGATCAAGGAGTACCCTCAAAAAGAAAAGGGTAGGCAACACGTATTTTTCTCTTAGTTACCCAAGACGCGTCTTCCTCAGCGTCACTCCATTGAACTTTAATAAGCATGACTTCTCGGTTGCGTAGCTTTTTGACTTCCATACCCAAGATTTGAGTTGGAAATCTTCTTACATTCGCTTCTCGTTCCACTTCTACTTCCTCCAGTATACTTGGTTGCACAACTTCCTCAGACTCATGTCAACACTTTCGTAGTTGAGAAACATGAAAACAAATCAGTCTTTCGGGTAGCTCTACTCTGTAAACCATCGTCCCAATCCTTTCAATGATACGAAATGGTCCTACATACCTTGGTGCCAACTTTCCTACGGACCCAAAGCGAATGACATTCCTCAAAGGAGATACTTTAAGGAACACCCTATCTCCGACCTCAAACTCAAGGTCGGTCCTTCTTTTGTCTACATAGGATTTCTGTATATCTTGTGCGTTCTTCATTTATCTTCTTATCAAGTCCACCTTCTATGAAGTTTCTCTAATCATGTCTGGCCCAAGTATGAGCTTGTCTATAGACTCCTACCAACAAGTTAGTGATAGGCATGGTCTTCCATATGAAGCCTCGAAGGGTGCCATGTCTATGGTGGCTTGGTAGCTATTGTTGTAAGCGAATTCCACCAAAGGAAGATGATCTTCCCATGTTCCTCCGAAGTCAAGAATCCACAATCTCAGGAGTTCTTCTAATACTCTGTTCACCCTTTCCCTCTGACCATAGGTTTGGGGGTGATAGGCCGTGCTTAAGCATAGTTGTGTGCCTACAGCCTCTTGTAAACTCTTCCAAAACTTGCTCGTAAAGATAGGATCTCGACCACTCACTATGCTGGATGGTATCCCATGGAGTCGACTATCTTCTTAAGATAAATGGATGCTAAAGACGAGGCAGACCTTATACTCTTAACAGGCATAAAGTGAGCTCTTTTAGTGAGTCTGTCCACTATTACCCAATACTGGTATTGCCCCTTCTTGACCTAGGCAACCCATCAACAAAGTCCATCGAAATGCTATCCCATTTCCATTGTGGGACCTCTAGAGGATGAAGCAGACCACCAGGCTTTTTCTTTTCCTCTTTGACTTGCTGGCATATCAAACACATAGCGACGAACTCAGCTACATCCCTCTTCATGCCATTCCAAAAGAAAACCCTTTTTATGTTTTTATACATCTTGTCTCCGCCTGGGTGTATGGTCATCTTAGAATGGTGTGCTTCTTCGAGAACCGCCTTCACCAAATCCCTTGCTTGTGGGATGCATAGCCTCCCATCCCGTCTCAACCAACCCTTATCATCGATGGAGTATCTATTTAGATGACTAGAAGTCTCACCCGTTATTAGTTTATCCATCATATCAACTAGCTGAGGGTCTTCACGTTGCGCGGTTCCTATTGAGTCCAAAAGAGTAGGACGCACCTCTAGAGATGCTAACAAACCAGGTACAAATTCAGAGGAGGGTCTTAAGTTAAAGTTTGCTATGTACTCCAAGCTTTGCCTTTCTACAAAGAGAGGACTAAAGGTCAGCTTCTTTCTACTCAAGGCGTCTACTACTACATTTCCCTTGCCAGGGGTATAGGAAATCTCAAAATCATATGAGGCCATAAATTCCATCCGCCTTTGTTGACTTAAGTTAAGATCTTTCTGTGAGAAAGGTACTTTAACGATTTATGGTTAGTAAACAATACAAACCTTTCTCCCAGCAGATAATGACGCCATGAATTAAGAGCGAAAACAATGGCAGCTAGCTCCAAATCATGAGTTGGGTAGTTCTTCTCATGTGTCTTCAATTGCCTTCCCCCATAACAAACTTCCTAGCCTTCTTGCATCAAGACAGCGCCTAGTCCTGTACCGCATGCGTCTGTGTATACGTTAAACATTTTGCTCCCATCAGGCAATGTCAGAACTAGGGCTGTTGTTAGAGCCCTTTTCAAACGTTGGAAAGCAATATCGCAATCCAAATCCCAAACGAAAGTTAGGTTCTTCTTTGTCAATCTTGTGACTGGGGCTGAGATTTTCGCAAAGTCTTTAATGAACTTTTGGTAAAAGCCCACTAGCCCGAGAAAGCTTCGGACTTCGGTTGCATTCCGTGGAACCTTCCAATCTTGCACCACAACTACTTTTGCGGGGTCCACAGCTATTCCCTCTTTGGACACCACATGTCCAAGAAACCTCACTTCTTCTCTCCAGAAATGGCATTTGGAGAATTTGACTTTCAGTTGATGTGCACGAAGAGTATCCATGACTTCCCTTAAATGCAAAGCATGCTCTTCTTCATTCTTCGAGAAAACCAAAATGTCGTCTATGAAGACCACTACAAACTTATTAAGGAACTCCCTGAACACACTGCTCATCAAGTCAATGAAGTAAGCGGGTGCATTTGTCAAGCCGAAAGGCATGACAAGCCATTCGAAGAAACCATATGGGGTTCTGAACATGGTCTTATCAATGCTATCTTCATCCACTCTTAGCTGATGAAACCCGATAGCCAGATCTAGTTGGGAGAAAACCGACGCACTTACAAGCTGATCAAACAAGTCGTCTATTATTGGAAGTGGGTGCCTATTCTTATTGGTTAACTTGTTTAGCTCCCTATAGTCAACGCATAAGCGAAATGAACCATCCGCTTTGGTTGTGAATACTACTAAAGCACCCCATTCAGAAATACTCTGCCTTATGAACCCTTTTTCGAGCAGCTCTTTGACTTGCTTGGTGAGCTCTTTCCTCTCCCTTGGAGCCATGTGTCTCATAGGTAGAGCTACGGGTTTTGCGTTATCAACAAGGTATATGCGGAAGTCTATCTCCCGCTTCGGAGGTAAGCCCTTCGCCTCTTCAAATACATCTGAGTATTCATGGACTACTCTAACAGACTGCAAGTTTTCAACAGACGCATCAAGAGATTCTAGGTAGCTAAGCATAACAGAATGTATGGGATTACAAGAGATTTCGAGAGTGTTACCGAGGCGAGTCATAAGTCTAACCACTCTCTTTTCACAATCGAGGATGGAACCATTACTGGATAACCAATCCATACCTAGAATCAACCCATAACCCGTGAAGCCCAAAACATAGACATTACATCTAACCCCAACGCTTAGTATAGAAATTTCCAAATCCAAACAAATCATTGACAAGTAGGTCGAGCCCCCAATTGGATTTGAAACAACCAAGGGATCCTCTACTATATTGGTGTATAGATGCAGAGATTCAACTAAAGCAGTGGATATAAAAGAGTGCGATCCCCTAGAATCAAAGAGTGTACGAACAGGATGATCAAAAAGATAAACTAAACTCTCAACAGAAATATTTCTACCTCGTTCTTGCGTAGGTGCCATGAGAGCGTGAACCTGCCCTCTAGAAGTAGATCCAGTCCTTTACCCTTGCCCTTGCTTTCTTGGGAAGTCCTTAGCCATGTGTCCTGTCCCGTCGCAGTGAAAACAACCACCCATCTTCCGCTTTTTCTATCTGCAGTCCTTAATCAGAAGTCCATGAATGCCACAAAAATTACACTTCCTCTTGTCACAGGGTTTGCTATTCTTCCTGCCCTTCTTTGAGTCTGTCTTCCTATTCTGCGATCCCTCTACTTTCTTATTTTGAGGTACTTCCACCTTTTCCTCTTTCTTGTCATCCTTGTCTTCCTCCTGTAGCAGTGCCATGTCCACCAGTCTCTCATAAGTTGCACCCATAGGTATATGGGACATAGCTAGGCTGTGCAATGGCTCATCCAACCCTTTAACAAAACAAAGAGCCTTCTTATGGGGGAATGTTTACTAACTCCGGTTCGAATCGAGCCAACTGGTTGAATTGGTTGACGTATTTATTTACCGACATACTTCCCTGTTTGAGAGCTAAGAATTTCTCCATTTGTAGGCTACGTTCAGCTTGTGAGATGAATTTCATTTCAAACCTCATTCTGAAATCCTCCCAAGTTTCAACTGGTCTCTCAGCATTAGTAACTTCCCACCAATACGAGGCTTCGTCTTTAAGCAACCATACAGCCAAGTGTATCTTCTGCCTATCGTCCACTTCGAAGATAACAAACAAGTCCTCGGTCTCTTTGAGCCAGTTTCTTGCTTCTACAAATGACTCAGTCCTATTAAAGTTCTTTCCATCCATGGCTCAAAAATCCCTACATATCTTGGAGAAATCATTTGCACGAGGAGGAGGAAGAGGAACAACTGCAAATGGGGGAGGAGTAATGTCTGCTGGGCCTGCACCATTGGCCCTAGCCTCTAGGTACCTTCTGAACTAGCCAGGTACCAGTACACCCTCTGAAAGGTTAAGATCCCTAAACATGCGGAAACGAAAAGAAAAGATACAAAACAAAGGATAGGAAGATAGTGCATATGGCTTTGGGGGGAATTATGCCTTTTAAAACAACAATTTTTCTTGAAAATGCTTCTTTAAACTTCTTCTTGAAAACTAGTTTCCAAAAATTTTTATTTGATATGGCAACCATCAGCTCTGATACCAAGTGAAACACCCCACCTCCGCTAAGGTCACTCACAAAGGGAATGCCTTAACTTCGATGGAGCATTATAGGTAAAAGATACAGATAATTTACAAGACGGACATATAAACAGCGGAAAAACTAAATTTATTTCAAAAGTACGTGGTTCAGCTAAAACATTATAACAACTGTCTTAAACCAACTTCCAAATTATTACAACAAAATCTCTGTCTTGAATTAAAACATAAAGAAGCATTAAAACAATAGTAAGGCATCATAAATCCCTAATAAGGGAGTATCCAAAGCCATAGCCAAAGGAAAGAGAATCCAAGCAAAACATCTACTCTTTTCAAGCTGGAAATGATCCGAACTAAGATGAAGTATTCCCTCCCTGCGGACCTTGGGGGGAATGGAAGAAAAAAAGACAAAAGAAAATGGGTCAGACATGAGTCTGGTAAGTCCTGTGATTATTTAGCATATAAATAAGGAAAAGGATTATGACATGAATAAACTGAATCAAGGATAGCACCCAAGAAATAATATAATAAGACTGAATATGCTATCGCACTCATTACTATTTCTCTGCACCTGCTTACAAGTGTTTCAACTAGCACCACGTGTTCAAGACAAATGATCCCCTTTTTTATCGATCGGCTCCTACTCGTATACGTTTACCACTTGTGTCATTCGACCCCGCTTGATTGTAGATACCTGTGATGGTCCCACTATGGGGTGTATCAAATCCTATGGTGGCAACCCGACACAATTCAAGATGCACAGAGTATAACTACTGATGCCCAGTGCCTACTTTTTCCACTCCGGAGTACGTGCACGACCGCACTCCTTCGGAACCTGCACCGACGCACCACCCGCCGTTGTTTTGACTGCTTATAATCCGGAGTAATCTATGTGGGTTACTGCTGAAGTGGGTTCTTGTTACTAGGGTTTCCTAATCAACATGTTAAAATGGTTAAGTGTTCTCAAATTAACCAAACCTCACCCATCAGTCTAGTTAACATGTTGTATTGGTTAGGTGTTGCCTTAATTAACTTAACCCTACCATTCCTGTCTTAGCTTTAATTCATTTATTAAAGCACCAGCCACTCACATTAGATATGTATTATTGCGGTTGCTGGATGTGCCGGTCGGTTCCGGGCAGTCTTTCACCGTAACTCAATCTAACCTCGGGTTCTTTTGGGCTTGATGCACTAACTTTTCACATTAGATATTATTACGGATGCTGGATGTGCCGGGCGGTTCCGGGAAGTCTTACATCGTAACTCAATCTAAACTCGAGTAAGGCATATTCATCTTTTACTTAATTTACATATTTACCTTTCATATTTATATGTAAATCATCCACAATTATTGCCATTCAAGTCATGCCCAATTTTTTCCTCTAAATCATATTCATAATTTTAGGTATATAAATTATACCATTTTTATGCCACTAATCATTCATATATTTATGGGCCAAATTATGTTAATAATATAAATTTATGGTTTTTCCCAACGTTACCCCCGTCATACGTTCGCAAAATTCACATAGAATGTTAGGCTCGTAACTTAGCCTAACTTATATACAAAATGGGAAAGAAGGGAGCATGTACCATTCAAACAACATAAAATAATAAGGATCTAAATTAACATGTGTCATGTAATTTTGGCACAAAATAATGAACTTGCATTTTTGGATCCAATCAACATGATTCTTAAGCATATGAAATTACCCAAATCCAACAAGGAATGTAAATGTAAACTTGCAATTTGGATCCAATAAATATGAATCTTAAGCATATAGAATTACACAAGTTCAACTAGGCATGTGAATGTGAACTTTTATTTTGGATCCAATAAACATGAATCTTAAGCATATGGAATTACACAAGTTCAACTAGGCATGCGAATGTGAACTTTTATTTTGGATCCAACAAACATGAGTCTTAAGCATATGGAATCACACAAGTTCAACTAGGCATGTAAATGTAAACTTTTATCTTGGATCCAATTTTCATAGATTTAAATGTATATCTAAGCATAATACATGTCTTAGCCAAACAACTTGCATGGAACATATCTCAAAACAGTCACCAAATTTACATAATACATGATTGGTTTTACATCAACATAATAACCACAATAGCCTAACAACTTGCATGTAAAATAACATGAATAAGTCACCAAATTTACATAATACATGATTGGTCTAACACCAACATAATAACCGCAATAGTTTCATAAGCATATACGATAGAATCATTACAAGAATAGACATGAATCAGCACCCTCATTATATTACAATTAGGAATAACGCTAGTTTTCACTTTATTAGAAATCTTAATTTTTAATCATTCACATCTAAATAATAACAGGACTTACAAACAAAAGAAAGTCTTATTTTCTAGGATCTGTTTTCTGAAACTGAAAAGCAATCCCTTGAAGAAGACTATCAATCCTCTGAGTTAGTTTTGATTCGTAGCTTTTAACTTGTTTTCTAATTGAAGAAGAAATGGTGGCTAGGCTAGGACGGTCATGGACAGCATGGTGGCTCCTTGGAATGAATTTGTGTGATTTAGGGTTTGAGGACTAGGGTTGCTTTTATATAAGTCTAGTCTTATGTGATCCGTTAGATCATTCTAGGAGCAATCACAACCATACAAACTAGATTGAGTTATCCAGAATTGCCACTTATGCCCAAGTGACTCAGCAACAGGTCAAAAAAGACTCAGCAACAAGTCAGAATCGTCATTGTTTTGGATCTAGGCGAGGGGGGTAGGTCGACCCCCAGGTCGACCTGTATAGGGGAGGTCGACCCCCTGGTCGATCCCCTGGTCGACTTGGTCTGAGGAGGAAAAAATCCCGCCCAGCCCGCTTCTTCGTTTTTCATTTGAATTTTGAATTTTAATCGGAGCTATTTTAATTTATTTAAATTTCTGAAACTTATGAGGGCCGTAACTTCTTCATACGAAGTCCGATTTATGAAAACTTGGACTCTTTTCCAAGAAGAATTTCGAGACGAACGCAATGGTAAAACCTGTTTCCCTTAATTTTCACTTTAAAAATTAAGTATTCTTTAATTTGTACTTTTAATAGACATAGAAAATTCAGGGTGTTACAGTGTATCTCATAAATACAATACCGTACATTGAAGACATTAATGCTGAAACGATTTTGTTGTCAAGTTGAATTCCAGAATGATTCATCGAATCACGATCATAGGAGTTCATCTCATGGAAAATTCATTGATTATATAAGCGTAATTACAAATGAATATTTTTTAGTGCTAGGTCATCAATTTTCCATGTTCATAAAATGTCCAAAATGATATTCCGCTGTCGCATCTCGCTTACATGAAATCTTATATCGACGAAGTTTTAGAGAAGCACCTATTCCTAATGTTATGAAAATCCATAGTTTGAAATCTCTAGATTTGTAACATTCCTCATTTTATAGCCTAGGAATAAGAGATATTGATGTTGTAGTCATCACTAGTATAATTCTTCGGTTACAAAATGAGATCCATGTTAGCTAAAAATATCAAATGCATAAGAATATGAAAAATCATAAATTTTGTTAACTAATATAATTTATGATGTATTCCCATGTGTAATCCATGTTTAGCGAAATATAATTATTATAGAATATCTTTAAGAGCGACATATGAAGATTCTTCTTTGGTTGATCAAGTATATATCAGGCACCAATATAACTTTTCCTTTACATCCAAAACTCAAATAAAAGCACAACAATAACTCCTAATTAGCTAGAAACTACTCCTGCATGTCTCCAATAGCTTTCTCGTCTAACATGGATACCTGATATCCCTTACTCTCAATCTACTCAAAGGAGTATGAAAAAGTTTAGAGGGAGAAACAAAAACTTCGGTTCAGACAACAATCTGGTATGAATAATAACCTACCATATCAAACCAACTAGATATCTAGTGAGACCACATAGCTTACATAACATGTTTTCACCTTACTAGTATCTAATTAGTAAAATAATCAATCTTGTGCTCATACACTCACAATGGTCAAAAAATAATCGTAAACATGCATCATATAGTGGATTAGCCATCTCTATGTATGATTACATGTTTTAACATATTTTATGTTTACCCATCATATTAAAGTGACTAATCATCATAATGCAATTATGATTACCCATCATAGTTAAGGCCATCTTAATATCATCTGACTACCTATTATATTTTTAAATGATTACCTATCACAGAATGATAGAAGTTATCCATCCCCTACCTTCTAGATTACCTATCCCCTTTGTATTTTAATATTTAAATAGATATGGATTAGCTGTCACGCACCTCGTAGCTTTATCCTTATGTTAACTATGAACCCATAACTTATCATATTCGAAAGACTACCCATGCGTGGTATCTTGTGGACTATCCATCTCACAATCTATAGTTTTCTCCTTCGGAAATTTCATATTCCAATTTTGTACGTAAAGAAGTTAATTTATGTTTATTATCATACTCGAAAATTTACCTTCCACGGGTGCCCCAAATTAACTTGTGTTTCCATTAAGTGATGAACATGATAAAACAACGATATTCTCATTGACTTGAAACAAAATGTAACCTATGTGTTTGGCTTCTCCTTTAAAGCAAAATGTATCATTGTCCAACATTTTATAAATAATATTTATTCAAAACAAAGGTTTTTGGTTAACAACCATTTTTTTAAGCAACATTAGCTCGAAGCAAAGTTAATATTTCCCTAGCCCGTGTCGAATCCCTTTACACAAGACAAAACACAAAGCATTGTTATATTCTTTAATGAAAATGACAATGAAACATTAACATTTAAAACATTGATTTGCTTCATCTTCTCTGATGTAGTGCTAATTAAAACAACAATATAAAGCAATGTTTCACACTTGCTTATCTAGCTTAGGCGAAGCAGTGTTTCAAGCCTTTCGAATGAAGCAACAAAAGAGTGTTTCTCATCCGCTTATCTAGCTTAGGAAAAGCGAAAAAAACACTACTTCGAGCCTTCACTACTTTTGGATAATGGAATTTTGATAACAACAACCTTGTTTCAGTTATTTATATTATTGATTATAAAATATATACTAACATCTTTGCCTATAATATATATATATATATAGGATATAAATATTGAAGACTGTACAATATTAGAAATTCAAGATGACAAGAAATTCAATATCTCAAAGGAGATTCAAGACTCATGAGTATCAAGATTTCAAGAGCTCAAGATTATCAAAGTAATAGAGTCTAGTTTATATGTAAAACTCCGGTAAGCATTTTCAAATTGATATCAAAAATATTTAACCCCTTTTCTAAATGACTTCAAATTATTAAGTTTTTGCTTATGATTTCAAATATATACGTAATGACCCAAATTTTCAACCATTTTGTTTTAACATTTAATTTGGTTTTAAACGTTGATTTGGAAATATAAAACGATTTTTATTAACTTATTTAAATGATTTTGAATGTATAATTTATGTATTAATTTAAAACAGTTTGTAACATCGCGGTAGTTCGTAATATTATGTTTGAACTTCAATTGATTATGCAGAATCCATTTTAAGTCAGAATTCTTTGAAATAAGAATCACCCGAATCTATTTAATTATAATTTTCTAATGAAAGGGAAAAATCAAGTTTTTATGTTATAGATTGTAAGTTATGTCCAATTCAAATTTTCAAATAGTCGCTATGGAATCATTTATAAATTAATTATAATGTTTTATTTAATAAAATAAATGGGGTTCTTGATAAATTGAAAATCATTTTAACCTTGGTTTTAATCAAAATGGTTTCTGAATAGTTATATATGCCAATGTAATATAATGGAAGTTAATCAAGTTTTGGAATATTTTATTTTAATGTTGTTTTGGGGAAAATGTGAATTTTATATTAATTTAATTTATTTAAAAATAGTCAATTCTGAAACAGTCATGGATTTCAACGAAATTAGTTTCATTGGATCTGTAATGTTAAATTATTGTATGAAAATAAATTATGTGGCAATCTTATGTCATATGTAACCTCGGTAGCCATAAACACCTAGCTAGTTTGCGTAGAACTTAATTAATTGAATTTTATAAATTTAATGAGGAATTTGGTTATATTTTGAGCTAACAACCGAATTAAGACGCGAGACATATTCGATGAATTCTATTAATGTTTAGAGTTAGAATATGTAACGTATTAATAAGTTATCATAGATTTCAATTTTCGCATCGATCAGACTTACCGTTTGATCATAGCAGCGATAAACGCCTTTATTTTTGTTTGATTGTTTTATTCAATTTAACATGAATATTAAGAATAACCAATTTTTAAATGAGCTCAGAGTAAATTTTATTAAATCCGTAATGATTTATTATTGTAAGATTTCACGTTTCCAGATTTTTGGAGTTAATATGTGATCATATGAAATTTAAATGTGTATTAATTTACATTGTGACATTATAAAGAAACTTTTACAAACTACCATGAAATTCGATGAAACCAGTTCCATCATATCCGAGATATTTCATTATGCAAGAATTTCAATTTTTATCCCAACCGGAGATCATACAAGGTAGTTTTTGTGTGAAGCTTACATCGTAAGTTTCGTAATAATAAAATATTATTAAAATTCTTCTATATATGCATCTATAACCTTAGCTCTTCGCGTCAAAGAAATCACGCACGGTCAACAGACCTGAGCCCCCACCATATACGAAACCGACGGCTAATTTATTTAATCATTCTCCTCCGATTATCATCCAATCCATAGATCATTAGAAAAAACTTTCTTCTGGAAATCTGCAGATCTAGGGGAGATCTGAAAATCATGACTGGTGGTGATCGGGTAATTCGCCATGAGTTGGTCGGAATTGGGGCAGAGATGGCCGTCGTTCGAAGGTGGAATTCGGGCTATGCGAGGCATCGAATCGCAGGGCAATTCGATCGAAGGGGGAACGAGGAAGGGAACTCATGTCAGTTCCTTCAGATGGGGCTCCGGCATCAGTTCATCGGTGCTGCAGGCAACGAAGCTCGGTCATGGTACTGGGTTATGACGTCGAACAGGAAGAAAAGGAATGAAAGAAGAAATAAATGACCAGTGAATTGAAATTTTAAAGTAATTGATTTATTAAGAACTTAATTAGTTATTGATCTGTAGTTAAGGATTTAATGATTTCAGTTCAATTGGTGTAGGAGTTTCGAAGTTCGAACTGAAGCCATACACAATTGGGAAGAATGAACGATGCAGGGGGAAATTTTAAGTTGGCCCGTATATTTTCCTTAAGCTATAATTAAGTATTAATTTAAACTAAAGGAAATAAATTATTAATTTAATTATACTAACTAAGACGTGAATTTATACAGGCGTTGTGTGTGATATCGGGGACATCAATACATCATTGGAGTCACATTCTATGAACGTGTACAGAAGCAGTGTGAAAGGAAATAGCCGGCTTGTGAACAGTAGTTCAAAGTTATTAACATTATAAAATATCGACTAAGGAAATGAATAATATAATTAAATCGTGAATTTATATTAGTTATAACCGATGCATTTATATTAATTATAACCTATGCGTATATTGACAACATTGAACAAAACAAAAGGTCTTAGGGATCACATCAATGGACCTACGTTTTGGAACTGTCCTGGACAAATCTATAGATAATGAGGATTTTTCGTTAAATTGAACGCCGTTTAATTTAACTGAAAAACCAAATTGCTTAAGCGATAAGAAAATCAAGGTGAGTATAACTCACTCAGTTGTCCCACTTATATTTTATATAAGTTGGGTTTTTATTTCTGGATGATTGCTGATTATATATTCAAATACTGACTGTACTTATTATTTTAAACGTACGTTTAATTTAATTGAAAACCGAATCATTATTTTTAACGATTATTTCTAATTGAGGTAACTTATCTTGTTGGTCACGTTTATAATAATATAAATGTATAAAATGAATAGTTAGATGCTTGGACTGCTGTTATTTGTTGATTGTTGAAAATTATTGATTGAATTGTTTATTTCCATCTATAAATGAAAAATATATTGTTACATTAAATAGAAAATTTTATTTGTCGTAACCTACTTGGATGCAGGAAAAGACAGGTTATAGGGATCCAACAGAATTCCTTACTTATATTAATAATGTTTTATCATATATATTGATTATGTCTGATTGGATGTGAAATTTGATAAAATAAACCCTTATTTCACAATTGGGTATTTTAGTTCTCCTATGTCCCTTTTATAACCATCGATAAAACAAAAAAATTATTGAAATCGATTTTAGATCGAGTCTAAAATGTTTTCAGATTATATTCTTTTAGGATGTTGAATGCCGTTAGGCAAATTGACGAAGTTAAATTATAAAAATTATTTTTATACTAAAGCTAGATGTTTGACTTATATTTTTTTTTTAGAATAGAAGTTTTATAAAGAAATGTTATACTTGGTTTTATAAATATTTTTAAATGATTTCATAGCGATTTCTTATGTTTTATAAGCAAGGAAATTTGAAATTAACCTGAGAGGTGAATGATTTGAAATAATTATTTTTGAGAAAGAAAATTAAGCGAGATCATTATAAATTAATTATATTGTTAATTAATTGGAAGAAAGATTAGTTAGAATCAGTTAATAAAGTTGATTAAGTCAACTGTTTTTAATTGAAAGTTGTTATTAGATTAAAAATGTCTTCAATTAAAATAAGTTTAACAAATGATGGTTTTAAATTAGTAAGATTTCTTAAATATTAATTATCTATCTATTTAACTATGTTTAAAATGATTATTGAATTAATAATCATTAATTTAATTAATTATTGTTTAATAAAGTGATTTACTAATCTATTTTCAATTAATAATGAAGTAACCTGCTTTTACTTCAGTGCAGGATGAAGTTAATTATTTTTAATAATTAAAGTAATTAACTCTTAAAAGGAATTCATTTAATAAAGAAACGAAGTTGGTAATGGGATTTAAAGTGGATATTCATAAACGTTTTATAAAGAGATTCTCAATAAAATCCCAAGTGTTAAGGATAAAAAGAAAGGTAAAGCTAAATATATCAAGAGGTATTTATCATTTGAATTAAGAACAAATAATTAGAATTAGAAGGAAATGTCGAAAAAGAAAGAAGGAATATTTTTTAATGATTTTGGTTAAAAAGTTGATAAATGGATTTAGTCTGATAATGTTAAAAGGTTTTGGATTAAAGTTTTGGCAAACGTATTATCATAATAAAATCCAAGTTGTGAACAAAGTTATGTAGGAGATTTCAAATATAAGAAATGGTTTATAAGACTATATTTGAAATCAAATGATAAATAAAGATTTTATGATGGTTTAATATCGATTTTAAAGTTACAAACTCATATCGATCTTAAGATAAGAACTTTGTCCATCAAGGTCTAAGAGGTAATTAGAATACCCCAATTCGAATGACTTCGCTATTATCGAGAGATGATATTGGTTTGTAACTGTAAAAGATGTTGAAAATAGTTGGTTATTTCTATAAAAGAAATATTGCAACATAATTGCAAGATTTTGAAATGTGATTAGTAATATTGGATTTCGTAGAAATATAAGAGATTGATAAATAATATTGTGAATGTTAGCTAAATTGGTAAATGAATATATTATGGAAAGAAATTATTAAATATAAATGATATATTCTAAGGAAAGTTGATGACATTTGAAGTGAAATTCATAACGTTGTTTTTACGAATGTCAAGTTAAACTGATTGGCTAATGAACTTATATTTTACAAACGGAACTATGTTCCAGTTTTGACAATGAAAAAAGGTTTTGGCGAATGTTATGCAAATGATAGTGAACGGGAAGTTGCATATGGTTATGGCTATTTTCTAATTATTGAAAATGAAGTGTTTTAGAATATTCTTATATTAAAATGAGAAGTAAAATATCGAGTTTTAAATTATTGGAAGATTTGAAGTTAGGTTAATGAAAGGTAAATTAAAAAGGGGTCAATTGATGCTATATAACGAACCAGTGAATTTATTTCCTTTTTATGGTTGAATAACCGACTATCAAATTTATATTCGATTGTTGGTATGGAAAGACCTGGATCAAATTTATATTCGAAAACCAACTGATCTAGCAAATACGTAATGTGGAAGATGCTGATTGAAGATGGAGCAATTGAAGACCAAGGATCTTCATGAGTAGAAAAACTACTCATTGGATTTCTAAGGGTAGCTCCCTAGGATATTATGACTTGTGATTTTGTCATGATTGAAATATATGGATTGCAAGGACTACTCGCTACCAATCTATAGGGTGATTCCTAGGGTGCTGTAGGAAGGTGCCTTCGGTTTTTCCAGTCTTAGGACAACATATATAGACGAAAGTCTGATGGAGTATGCCTAACAAATCATGTACGGTTGATTTCTTAAAGGTATTAGGTTAGTGGTGGAGGAATTCATTCCTCCTAGCATTTCATACCTGTTATAATTTTAGTGGGATTCAAAGTGAATGGTGACCAGATGTTCTAAAAAGATAAATGTAGCCTCAAGCCTCATCAATCGGGAAATGACAGAATTCGGGCAGTCAGCATGGCTAGTTGGGTCGCACCCAAGCAGGGTGTATTATCACCATTAAGAGAAAATCCTTATTTGTTCTTCTTTTGTTTCTGTATCTTCATGGAGGACGGTGTACTAATACATTCAGTCCACTCAAGATGAATGAGTGAACGATCATGTTTGGTGGGCTGCAAGATGTTCTTATTGAACCCTAGTGTATCGCCTTTGGAGTACACTGATCGGAAGGTGGTCTCATACCTTGTCATAGTTGGAATCATTCTCCAATATGAGCCCTGCGGGTTTTTGTTTATATACAATGCATGTGGAGTATGAGATGCAAGCATTCTTCTATATGGTTATTTATTTGATATAGACACTATTATAATATCACCGGATTTCATATCAAAAATGTTTTGGGATATCGTAAGATAAAAACCGTTCATGTTATGTGTGGATTGGTTCACCAGAGTGATCCGTGGCGATTGCAATGCACGGGTCAGACCGAGTTTTACAGTTCAGGTTAGTGAGCAACGAACTTCTGAAGGCATGCTGAAAAGGTCCAGGTGTATTAATGTTTATTCCGCTATGTATTGTATATAAGGACAGGTTATTATAACTGTCCAGATGTGTTGGATGTTCACTGTACTATGATAATTGTAAGTAATATGTCAAGCTATCAATAAAGATTTATTGTTATATTATATTTTGTTTCGCTGCGATGTGAGACTTTGATTCTATGTTAGTTTTTCTTTTTCTTATTCTTCTTTTCCAATCTTCTTCCTTTATTCTCTCACCCTCTAACTATTTTCTACTAACTATCTGCTTTTTCGTGCAATTTGGTTTTGACGTGAGTTAAAATTGTCAACTCAAAGGGTACACAAAAGTCAGTATGTTACTATATATATATATATATATATATGTGTGTGTGTGTGTGTGTTTATAGTTTATAAATTTTATAATATATGTTTTGTAATTTTATATCATAAATATGTTTATACTATATACTACTATGTTTTCACACTTTATAAAATTCATTAAAGCACTAGTTTTGATTCAAGAATTTTCAGAATATATATTAATTTAAAAACTTTAAATTTTTTTAAAAATTCAAAAAACTATATATATGTCGACATACAGTTTGGACTTGTCGACATATAACTGTCATATTTTTTATTTTTAAAGGAAGTGTCTTTTCATGTTTTGAAATGCTTCAGAAACATTGCAACCTTTTAAACTCCGTAAATAGGTGTTAATTTTGAATTTTTATTATTATTTCTTCTCTATCTTCATCCTATTTATTACCGCCATTATCATACTTTAATTTCTTGATTTCTACACTTATACTCTGTCGATTTCTACTTAAATTGTATCAAACTTCTCCACTTCTCAATTTCTATCGAATACTCTCTGAATGGAAGTGCTATTGAAGAGTTCTAGGGCTATTATAATTGTTGGGGAAAGTGTGTGTTCCTTGTATCCCGAAAATCAAGGAAAGGGGGCTATGTTAACCTTGTACCCGTGAAATCAAGGGTGTTGGAATCGGTGTTAACCTTGTAGCCGTGAAATCAAGAGTGTAGTAATTGGATTTTGATATTAATAAAACTCTGCACAATCCAACGTTGCGTGGGGCTGGACGTAGGAGTAATCCGAACTAGTATAAGATCCATGTGTTCTATCCTTTTCTGCATTTTTTATTTACTTATATTTGTGTTTGTGATTGTTTCTATGTTTGTGATTATTTCTAGTGTTATAATTATTAGGTGATTCATATAATAACTCAAGTTAGCTAAAGATTTCTTTGAATTTTTTATAAACACTATTCACCCCCCCCCCTCTAGTGTTAATTCTACCTTAAGATCCTTAATCCGCATCCCTAACAATTGGTATCAGAGCATAGATTTTCAAAATTTTATCATCTGAATTTTCGAAATATTAAATGCCAACCAACACAAGAATTGATAGTATTAATAGTTCTTTATGTAGAGGGACAGTCCACAGTTAGACCAACACTGTTTAATGGAAGTAACTATTCCTATTGGGCATGTAGAATGAAAATATATTTGCAATATGTAGGATTAAACCCTTGGAATAGTACACAAACTGCATATGTTGAACCCAGTACTAATTTTACATAATGGACTAACGAACAAAAGGCTGCTGTACAAAGTACTTTAAAGGCTATGAATATGTTATTCTGTTCATTAGATAGAAATTAATTTAATAACATATCAGTTTGCAAATTTGCTCATGATATATAGAAAATATTGCAAGTTACTCATGAAGAAACCAATAAAGTTAAACAAACCAAGATTTCAATGTTAACTAATCAATTTGAGATATTTAAAATGAATCAGAATGAATCTGTCTCCGATATGTACTGCAGGTTTCAGGAAATCGTGCATTCATTAATGGCTCTGGGAGAAACCTATTCTAAGGAAGATCAAGTCAGAAAACTTCGTAATCTACTAACTTCAGAATGGGATCTGAAAATGCTAGCGATTGAAGAGGCCAATAATATTAGTGAAATCAAAATTAAGGAGTTAATAGGAAATCTGATGTTATTCGAAGTACAGTTACAGAAAAGAAAATAGGCCGACAGAAAAGAAATCTATAGCATTCAAAGTAACAACTGACGTTTTGATTCAAGTAGTGAGGATGATGAGGAAATTGCCTTAATGATAAGGAATTTTAGTAAACATATGGTATATAAGAGAAGATATAATTTTCAGAGAAACAATCAAGGGAATTCAGGAAGAAAAAACAATATATGTTACAATTGCAACAGACCAAGTCATATAAAAAGAATGTGTCCATATCCAGATAAATCAAATCGAAAAACATATAATAATAATAATAATCTGTCAAAGAAGAGGAAAAGAGCATATGCAACGATTTTAGATGATTCAAATTCATCATCAAGCGATGAAGAACCAGAAACTGGAATCCGAATATGTGTTTCACAACAATTCAGAGTTCAGAAAATATTAAAGAAATGGATCTAAAAACTAGGTACGCCTTAATTAATTTTTGATTGAATTAGTTGAATGGATGTTTTGATTGCTTTCCTTGTTTGGGTTTGAAAATTAAATTCTAAAATTTAAAGTCGAACTTTAAAATTCAATTTGAAATTTGAATTTTGAAATTAATAATAATATAATGAATAATAATATAATTAAATGATTGTTAGGATTAATATTACTCAGGAAATAATAAACCTGAAAATATAAAATGTTAAAACAATAAAACAAAGTCAAAAAGCAACATTTCTTTTGAAAACATACATATATGTTGACAAACCAGAATCGACATGTCGACATATACACCAATAAATGAAATTCATATTTTGAATTTCAAAAGTTTAATCTTTCAAACTTCCCTCTATCATTCCACCAACCTCCAAGGTCTGAAAAGATGTCCTTATTTTCAAAAAAATAATGTCCATTCACTCTCTATTTAATTATCTATTCAATTCTATTCTCTCTACGTTTCATTCAAAATTCAAAACTTATCTCTAATGGCTTCCTCAAGTACACCAAAAACAAAGAGATTAACCAAAACCCTCAAAGCTCATTTTTACAATGATCAGGAGGCTATTAAAGAATATATTGATTATGCTACTAATGGAAAAGTCAATACGGGAGCCTTCGCTATCTTTGAAGATACTCTTTCTTATGATTTTCCTTCTCTCTTTGAACAAAATGGAGTTTTAAGTTTGATTGACTCTCGGGATAACAATGAAGTATGTTACCCGAATCTTATCAAAATGATTTACGCAAATTTGAATCGTGGATTTTGCAATGGAAATGAAAATCAAGTTTGGATTAGTGTAAAATGCATTCAAATTATTTTGGATCGTGATATTTTGGGAAATAGTTTAAATTTTGAGAACACAGGCTCAAATTTTTTGGAATTTGAAATTAATGAAACGGATTTGGAAACTTTTCATCACATCTTTGAAAGTGACGAATATATGGAATTTAAAAATCCTTTTTCCACTTAAAAGTAAGAATCGTCAACCTTCTTCTTCAACATACTCTCACTCCCTGTTCCGGAAATTTCAATAACCCTACCCTCAAGTTCTAAAAAGCCCTTTTTGCCATCTTTGGCACTTATGATATTAATTGGGCCAATGTAATTTTGAAAGAGTTTAAGCCCAAACAAATGTCCACCAAGGAAAACACTCTCTATCATGGAGTTTATCTAACTCGGATTTTTAAGTATTTCGGAGTAGATCTCAAAGGAGAGGAATGTGTCAAGAAAGGTTTTTAAATCATGAAATATATCCCTTATGCAAATTCTAATCACTTTTAAGCCTAATGAAATTTTTGTCAAAAAACAAGCTCGAATGGAACAAGAAGAAAATCCAATGAAAATTGACGAAGAAGAAGAATCCTCTTTGGAAAGTGTAGAATGTCCAACAAATAATAGAGCCCTAACCAAAGAAACACTTGTCTAGAACCAAGCCAAGTTTGCCAAGAACCAAAAGAAGATAAAGAAGACACTTAATAAAATGTATTCTAAAATGAACAAGTTCTTTAGCCAAGTGGGAAGAAAACTTAGATTATCATATTCCTCATCTTCATCCGCTGAGATCTAGGTTTATTATTTTAAGTTATCTTGTCGTAATTGATTGTATTTCCATTTCGAATCTCGTATTTAGTACCTTGTATCGTTTGATATTATTTGCCTTATAGTAGTAATGAATGATATTTATTTCTGCAAATCAATCTTTGATTTACTATAAAAATACATTAGAACTAAATAAATTAATATAACATATTAATAAATAACTCAAAATTGTGTGAAAAAATTAATATACCCAATCAAATGGGGTATGTCGACATGTTTAAATGGACATGTCGACATATAACTGCCAAGAAATTCAAATTGTTTTAAATTTGAATTTTTAAATAATACCTTATGTCTCTTCATTTTAAATGAATTCCAGATTCTATAAATACCATTTTATTCCAGAAAATCTTATTTTAAACTCTCTCTTTCTTCTCTAATCATTCCTTATTTATATAACAAATTATGGCCAATCCTATTCACTATTTAAGCGAAAATCTTGAAGAACCTCTTAATTCCTTCAATAATATCCTATCTATAATCCTTCATAATCAATGCCACCTAGAACTAAGTCAAATTAAGATGATAGAACAATAAGAAAAACACTTTTACGTCATACGTTGGATGATCTCATCTCTTTCCAGAGAAGAAGATAATAACTTATTTGGAGCACCACTCACCAAAGAAGATGAAGACTGGGAAGTCATTAAGAAGGATCCAATCTTTGGAGGAGATAGATGGGTGGAAGTTCCAGAGATGTTTGAGTTTGTTTGAATTGATTGGTATGCCTTTTTTGAATTTGTTTGAGTTATTTTACATATTGTTTGGTTTGATTTATATGAAATGCTTGGATTGATTGGTTGTAAATATTAAACAAACTACTTGTAGATATTGAATTGTTTTGTTATACTATTATTTCTTGAATCTTTTCATAAAATAAGGGGGGGGGGTTATTTAGATATAGTCACTAGAATTATTAATAGCATAGATTCAGAGGGAGTATAGTTTATTATAGTTTAATATAGGTTAGTATAATCTAGTACAATATATTATAGTTTAGTATAGTATATTATAGTTTAGTATAGTGTAGTTTTTGATAATGACAATGGGGGGTGGATTATAAAATAGGATATAGTTTGTGATAGGCATAGTTTAAGGGGAAGTCAGACGGAATTCATGGTGAAAGGGGGAGTAATCAAGGAATCAGTTCAATAGGTAATAACAAGTATGAATATTTTATAAACCAAGGTTGTCATCATCCAAAAGGGGGAGATTGTTGGAGAATGTAATTTTGATGACAACAACCTTATTTCAAATTTTGATATTATTGATTATAAAATATATACCAACATCCTTGTCCTGAATATATATATATATACTAATATATTAATATCATCGAAATTGGGCGGTTCTTGATGTCAGTCTTATGTTGGAACATTAGAGGTCTAAACGGTGATACTCCTCAACTAGACCTCTTTAATGTAAGAAATAAGTATAATCCTACTTTTATCGCTGTTCTAGAGAATAAGTTGGCAACGGCAGTGTTGTCAACTTTTAAAAGTCTTCTAGGTGTTGACTGGGGAACTTTAATAATAACTCTTCCTCGTCTTCTGGTCGTATTATGGTTTTTTTTGGCACAAAGCTATTTGGAAACTCACAACATTGTGTGCGGATGATCAACAGCTTACAGTTCAAGCCACTAATGTTGGGGGTCTTAGTTTTACTTGCACTTTTGTGTATGCTCATAACTGGGCGACAATCCACAAACAGCTTTGGGACAAACTCACGGTTTTAGCTAAATCAATTTCAAATGAGTGGATGGTTCTTGGTGACTTCAACGCAATACTTCAAACAAATGAGAAAAAGGGGGGCTTACCATCAGATTAGCGCAGGTAGCTAAGTTCAATGCCTGCGTTGTTGCGACCGGGTTGGTTGAGGCATGCCACACGGGCCTGCAATATACAAGGCGCAGCGGTGAAGCAAAGAAAATTAGCTGTCGATTAGACAGAGTGATGATTAATTCAGATATGCTAATCAAAAATACTAATATCAAAGTGCAAATTCTCCCTAGTTCAACAAGTGATCACTACCCGATATACATCATGTTTAACAACACTATCACTCTCACCAAAGGTAGACCTTTCCGATACGTTAACTCTTGGCATATTGCGGAGGACTACGATGATATTGTTGACTTCCAATCCATCCCTCTCACTGAGGGGCATGGTTGGTACTCTCTTGTATACATTCTCAAAACAGTGAAATTTCAACTTAGAGAATGGAATCAATGCAGAACAAAGACAAATTTGAAAGACGTTGAATCCCAATGTGAAAATGCTTTAATTTCTCTTGATGCAAACCCTCTTGACGAAGCCCTGAATAGCAACAACTTCAGGCTTCAGTCTCAACTTAAAACGGCGATGTCTTCACATGCCATCGAGTTGAAACAGAAGGCTAAAGTGAATGGGCTAACTCAAGGAGATGACTGCACAAAGTTCTTCTATACTAAAATGTCGTATCAGAAAAACTACAACAACTTCTTTAATGCACTAGATGTGCATGGTGAACCAGTCTCAAGTTTGGAAGCTTTCGAAAATGAAGCTATCAAATATTTTAATGATCTTTACAATGGGAATTATGATTA
The DNA here is from genome assembly GCA_030737875.1 of Allium sativum. NCBI lineage: Eukaryota > Viridiplantae > Streptophyta > Magnoliopsida > Asparagales > Amaryllidaceae > Allium > Allium sativum. Next base: position 55,943,335 of record CM060916.1, on the reverse strand, counting down.
TATCTTACCCCAAGTCAACTGCAGCAGACTGGTAAACGAGGAGGGAGCTGTTTGCTGTTGAGTATGGTAACCGAGGTGGAACTCAGAGCCGCCTTGAATTCCATCCATGAGGACTCCAGCCCCATACCCGATGGGTGGAACGCCAAATTCTTTAAACTACATTGGGAAAATTTGGAACAATTATTGCTACTGGCCATTTAAGAATCATTTATCACAGGCAAGATACTACAAGAAATTAACCACACTTTCATTACCCTCATACCAAAAGTTAACAAACCAAGCAAAATTGAAGATTATAGACCGATAGCGTGTTGTAACCTGATATACAAACTGCTTAGCAAAGTGTTGTGTAATAGGCTTATACAATTCCTTCCTGAGCTGATCTCATCATGTCAATCAGCATTTATTAGAGGCAGGCACATCTCTGAAAATTCTCTATTTACGCATGAATTGGTTAGGCAATTCAATAAAAAAAGGGCCGACAAAATGTGCTTAAAAATCGACCTTCATAAAGCGTACAATAGGTTAAATTGTGAATTTATCATTTATATGCTCAATTGTATGGGTTTTCATACACAATTTACATCACTTATTTGGGAATGTATCTCTTCCCCCACATTTTCAATTATGATAAACGGGGTTCCAAAAGGTTATATCCACTCTAACCGGGGCATTAGACAAGGAGATCCGCTCTCGCCGTATCTCTTTGCCATATCAATGGAATATTTCTTGCTACAAATGGAACCGGCGTGCCACAATGGTTTGTTTCAGCTAATTTATAACCACCAGCCGAGGGTGCACCACCTCCTCTATGCAGACGACCTCATCGTGGTTATTAAATCTAATGCACATGCTGCCAATGCAATCAAAGAGATTTTCTCTAATCTTGAAATATTTGCAGGCTTGAAAATCAACAATGGTAAATCAAAATGCTATTTCAATAAATTTTGCAAAGAAAAAGATTCAGTTCTTAATATTTTGGAAATTTCTGAAAGTCAGCTACCAGTAAAATATTTGGGAGTCCCTTTATCATCCAACACAATTACGGACAAGGAATGTGGTGATTTGATCGCAAAAATCAAAGACAAAATCAATGGGTGGAGCTCTAATCTACTGTCATTTGCTGATCGAATGGAACTCATACACACTGTGCTAACAGCAAAAGTTAGATTCTGGATGCAGACCTTTCAAATCCCAGACTATATTATCGAAAAGATAAACTCAATATGTGCTAATTTTCTTTGGAGAGGCAGTGTGCACAAAGTCAGTTTTGACATTCTTTGCAGACCAAAGGCCGAGGGGGGTGTTGGCTTGACTAACCTCAAAGAACTCAAGAAAACATGTTGCCTAAAACTGGCGTGGAAAATCATTTAAGGGGATTCTCTATGGTCAAAGTGGATGTGAAACCGATACATGAACTCAGATTTTTGGATTATGAAATGCGATAATAATTCTTCATCGGTGTGGAAAACCATTATGGCTAACAGGGACACGCTAAAGCTGCTAATTCATAGAAAATTTGCGGATGGAAAGGCCACCAGTTTGTGGAAAGACCCATGGTTCCATGGCAAGTCCCTCATCAATGTGCTTGGATGAGACTCGCTTACAGTAGTGGGAGGGTATTATTTTAATGTCGATAAATTAATTTCGAATGGTAATTGGTGCATAAGCAACCTCAGTTGCATGCAGGCCTTACAACCCACAATTCAGACTATCCAAATTGTTCCTAACCTAATGACCGGCATTTGGGTTTGGACTAACACAGTTGATGGTAACTTTTCTATAGGATCGGCTTGGAACAACATCAGAACAAAGCATATTGTGAAGGATTGGGCTAAATTCATCTGGAGCAAATCAAATTGCCCTAGAATGGCCTTCACTACATACAAAGCTATAAATTGCCGTTTACCAACGTCTGACTGTTTGGCTAAATGGAATATTAATGTCAACTTGACATGCCTTTTGTGTAATAACATGCAGGAATCACACTCTCACCTTTTTTACGAGTGTAGCTAAAGCTTAGAAATCATCAAAGAAACAAGAGGAAAATGCGAAATTATCTTCAGTGGAAATCTAGAGGATGAACTGAATTACCTATCCTTGCAATGCTTCTTGCCATTCCGCCTGCAAATGATTCAGATAGCATTGACCACTTCAATTCACCACATATGGAAGGAACGCAACCGCCGAGTGTTTGAACTGAAAAGAAGAGACAGCAAGTTAGTGAACAATCTCATCCAATCCGACGTCAACATCCTAATCCAACGTATAAAGAGATCAGCAATTACCAGAAATGACCAGGAAGAAGCTTGCATCATCGAACGGTGGAGCTTTCGGCCACCATGACGGAAGAACTAATTTTTGCTTAATTAGGAATAGTTTGTGGACTTCAATACTGAACTACTCACGCGTTTATAGTATTAATTACCTGGCAGGTGTGATCAATCATTGGTCGACGTACTGTATTGTTGTGGGCTGTAACGCATGGGTTGTATCGTTTTATGTTACGGGCTTGGGCTGCTTGGCCCAATGCATCAATAAACTTTAACCAATTTCAAACTATAAATATATATATATAGAGAGAGAGAGGAGCGTTCAATAGCACCCCAAATAGTGTAGCACCCCTTTAGCCCCCTCGATTTCCACTACACATTCCCGTTTCTCTCTCCTTCCACTACTTCTTTCTCCCTCCACTAACTTATTTAACTATAAATACTTGATCACAAATAAGGTGCAAAAGGGAGGCCAAAGAAATGGGGTGCCATATAACCCTTCTCTCTCTCTATATATATATGTATATATATATATATATATATATATATATATATATATATATATATGCATGTATGTATGTATGTATATGCAGGATATAAATATTGAAGAGTGTACAGTATTACATATTCAAGATGACAACGAATTCAAGATCTCAAAGGAGATTCAAGACTCACAAGTACCAAGATATCAAGATTTCAAGAGCTCGAGATTATCAAAGCAATAGTGTCTAGTTTACATGCAAAGCTCTGGTTAGCATTTTCAAATTCTGTTTTCAAATTATTTTTTAAAAACATTTTCAGACTCCTTTTCTAAATGATTTCAAATTATTAAGTGTTTACTTATGATTTCAAATATATATATATATATATATATATATATATATATATATATATATTAATTTAAACACTATGTGTATATCATTTGCCAAATCTCTTCTCTGTCTGCATGGAGGAAGAAGACAGGAAACTCTTCTGTAAACCGAAACCGTCCAGATTTCACCCAATAAAATACTAAAAAAATCAAATCACAAAGACTAAACAGATCTCGTATTCCTTCACCCCTTTAAGACATTCTCCCCACCAAACCTAATCTACAGCGGTTTTCCTAAATCGTTTGATCGAAATTAGGTTTTGTTCGAAATCAGAGAGTCAAGCTATCGGGGTTCTTGGGTTTCGGCATTGTCCCGACGCAAACGAAAAGCTTCCAACTTCTCATAACCGATTCTCCAGATTTGTTCGATCGATTCTACCATTAGCAAATAATTCCGCAATTATAAAAGGTAGAGCATATTAGATTTGGATTTGGGACAAATGAGGATTGGGATTTTAGTTTGAAAGCTGAGATTTGAGTTAAGCTAGTTTTTGTTCTAACACATCTTCAAGTTCGTACTGTTGCTATGTTTTTATTTGCAAACCATTTATTTCGAGTTATATTCTAAAAACCAAAAGTTTATGCTTAACAATTTTACTTTGAAGTCCTCAACTTTAGCATGGAATGTTCGCCTTTTGGTACTTACAGTTGCGTCCATGCTTCATATGTCACTACTGGTTTTTAAAAGGTAGAAGATGTGGTTCCATAGCTCATATTTCATCCCTTGCTGTTCGGTTTAGGAGATGTAACCCAGTTATTATATATCACTCATGATTTCCAAATTGTAAAAAGTGGATGTTTTGCTTTCGGTATGTTGACAGCAAGTGATGCTTTCTTCTTAAATGATAATGTAACTACATATTTTCGGTTACTTCTTCAACAAGCAGTCAGATACCACTATCATAAAACGTGGTGCAAATGTGCAGTAAATGTGGAGAAAATGGCGAGTTGGCAAGTTACAAAACGTGGGCATAACTTAAGAGTAATATTCGGACAATAGAAGAAGCCATCCGAATTCTATTTCTATTTGGATACATTACATAATGGAAAAATGGCTTGTACACCTCTTCATTGATGGGCATAAACTGAAGCCTCACACTATAGATTATTTGCACCTCCTAATAACCTTCCTCCGACCGAAGAGGATTTTGATGTAGAAATCCAGTGTTCATTTTAGTGGTGAACTTATGGGTTGTTCTGTATAGAAGAATTTAATAAGGTGGTTTAGCAGGTGTTTTTTGGACGATACAGAACATGTTTTAGGTTCTAAGATGTAAGGTTTTATCAAAATTATTTCTTCTACACGTTATACTCATTTTCAACTGAAAAAGCATTTACATCTGTAAATGTTGATTTGGCTTTCTATTGGTATCACACCTGTTTTGGAGAACATACATGTTGTTCATTTGATGACCTTGGGGACTAATGGCTCTTTAACATTTTCGCACATGAACATAGCGGGAGGTTTAAGAACACTCTTTGCAGATGAAGCTGAGGGGTTAGCTGTAGGTGAAGTGAAGTGGAAGGAACATGCACTTGAAAGCGGGATTTCAACAAAGCAGATCTTATCATGGGTCTTGCTTCTTATCATAATTTAGCTATTTCTATTTGACTCTCGTTCATGTATTTCCTATTTTATTTTAGCGTTGCTTGTTTTTTTTCAGCTGGTTAGTATGCTAACCTGGCTATGTACTGTAATTTCGGAATTTAATAAAGTGTACCAAATTTCAAAAAAAAAATTTAATTTTTAAACACTTTAAATATGTTTTAATATTCAAAAAACTATATACATGTCGACGTACAGTTTGGACATATCGACATATAACTGTCATATTTTTAATTTTCAAACAAAGTGGCTTTTCATATTTTGAAACGCTTCAGAAATGTTGCAACAACTCTATAACTAGGGGTTAATTTCAAATTTTTATTACTTTTTCTTCTCCATCTTCATCCTATTTCTTACCATTATTATCATACTTTAATTTCTTGATTTCTACACTTATACTCTTCTGATTTCAACTCAAATTATATCAAACTTCTTCTCTTCTCAATCTTTATCAAATACTCTCTGATTGGAAGTGCTATTGAAGAGCTCTAAGGCTATTGTAATTGTTTGGGAAAGGGTGTGCTCCTTGTAGCCCGGAAATTAAGGAAAGTGAGCGATGTTAACCTTGTAGCCGTGAAATCAAGGGTGGTGGAATCGGTGTTAACCTTGTAGCCGTTAAATAAAGGGCATTGTAATTGGATTCTGATATTAATATAACCCAGCGCAATCCAGCGTTGCGTGGGACTGAACGTAGGAGTAATTCAAACCAATATTAAATCCGATGTGTTCTTTCCTTTTCTGCATTTTATATTACTTGTGATTGTTTCTGTGTTTGTGATCATTTTTGGTGTGATAATCATTGTTTGATTCATATAGTAATTCAAGTTAGTTAAATATTTCTTTAAATTTCTTATAAACACTATTCACCCATTCTAGTGTTAATTCTGCCTTAAGATCCTTAATCTGTGCTCCGAACAAGTATCTGGCTTGGTTCGAAGCAAAGAAAAACATTGCTTTGAAACATTCAAAGAGAAACAAATAAAAGAAGTGCTTTGCACACGCTTATCTAGCTTGAGAAAAAATAGTGCTTCAAACCTTTCGAAGCGAAGCAAACAAAGAGGGGTTTTGTTCCTACCTAACTGGCTTCAAATAAATACGTCATTAGCCTATTCAAAACTATGTTAAAAAGAGTGTGAAGCAAGACAACTATATTGCTCTACCATTCATGGCTTCAAAGCGAAGCACTTTAAAACAAACAAAATAAGAGTTGGCTTTGATTTATAAAATGAGTGGCTCCTTAGTTCAAAGCAAAACAATGCCATAAGAAATGAAACAAAAGCCTAGACAAAGCTGTAATTTAAGGAAAAAACGATTTCTTTCTAAATAAAATATAAAATTTTTACCAACTCTTCTTATTTTCCAAAATCTTATTGGTGGATCTTAAGTTTAAAGTTTTCATTTAGAAATTATGCAAAACTTGTGCCTTCTATCCAAATTTCCTTAAGCTTTCTAATTTAGAGAAAATTCCTAATAAATCATTTTTATAGGGAAAAATCCCAAAAAATCATAAGAACTTGAGAATAATCTTCTCTTTATTCCATAAAATTATATAGTCAAAATAATATATTAAATCGCTTAAATAATTTAGAACTGAAATAAATGGAATTTCCTCCTTAAAAACTCATAAAATAATTATGAATGACCGGAAAGTTTCAAAATTTAAAACCCACATGTAAAAATCAGTTTAAGTATACCATATAAAGTTTCGAAGCGTTTGGAGATGTAAAACACAGGTTTCTATATAGAATCTAATGTTTAACCAAAACATTAATTAAATCAGTTTGAAACACACACATACACACACACGCGTATATGTATGTATTCAAGTATATGTTTATATTCATGTTAGTAAATCAGTGGAAAGGTGTGCTCCTGCGTGGTAAAAGGTCAGGAGTTTGAGGCCTTCCTTAAGCTCCTATCTCTAAGTAAAATTAACTCGGGGGTAATAGAGGTCCATGAGGAATACGTTAATCAATCTAAGGTTGTGGTGTAGACTGGGTTGCCATGACCCTCAGGAAAAATGGTTTGCCCTTGTCTTCGGTCAGTCGTTGATTATATGTATGTGTGTGTATTATTGTTTACTCCAAATAACAATAAATATTCAAAACTATTGAATTTGAGTACTACCTATAACCGAATTAGACAAAACAATCATTTATGAATAATATATTATTCTCCCTAAGGTGGATAGATAAATAGAGATTTGATGTAGCTTGATAGTTGAAACAACCCACATTTTACGTATTGAAAGATCATAAAATAATTCTATTTAATTCATATGTGATTGTATCATTCTAATATTTTGGGATGTGGTTCTGTGAGATGTTTTACATATCCATGATTTTCCCTGGTTCTTTTATGAAATTACTCTTGAAATTCTTGTTTTGGCTATAATGTTTGATAAGAATAGAATTAAATTCTCGAATCTATCTCATTGCTTCGGGAGGGTGGTTTCCCATTTTGTAGAGTGGTCACATTAAGAAATGGATTTGCGGTTTGAGAGAAATAATATTTCTTAGTTTTAAAAACTAGTGGCAAGATTTAGAGTAGTGCTAATAGGCTGAAATAAGCAACAATGGAAGGACTCGAAGCAAAGAAGAAGCACAAAGAAGTACGAAGTGAGGTTTTTTGAAGCAGTATGTCTTCGAAGCAAGATGTTTCGAGATTTGAAGGGGATTTTTTGAAACCAAGTATTCTGAAGTTAGACGTAGGGTACTTCAAAACATCAAAATGTGTCTTCAAAACATCAAGATGTTGTGTATCTAACTTTGTCAAAGGGATCGAAGGAAATTTTACTGAGGCGAGAAGGAGAAGGAGGCTGAAACGAGGAAGGGAAATTTTGTTAAGGTGGAAAAGGTAAATTAATAGAGGGAACAGATTGAAAAATAAAAGTAACGAGCGGGCGTCAATATTACAGAAAATTGAGTATAAACGTAACCAAGGAGTGTAAAACGCAACCAAGACCCGCAAAAGAAAAGTAAAACCAATGTTGTTACATTCACACCATAAAGGTTGCTAATAAATGTAACTAAATATAGATTTTCTTGTAGTGGAAGAAGACACAATTTTTATAGCCAAAATAAAATGGCATATTCTATTAAGGCTAGACGATAGCTTGATTTAGGTAAGAATGCGTTATTGCACGTTATGGTCCTTGCTAATGAAGTAAGGAAACACAATAAAGAAAGAGATTCCATCTAACTGAGTTGCAAGAGGGGCAAAGAGATTTTATTTTAAGTTCTATAGAGGCAACGTGACCTATTGAGTAAGGAAAGGCGACAAAGTTCTTTGTTAATCATGAATGCAGTGACATGACCTTATTGATTGAAGAAGGCGATAAATTTTAAAAAGTTAGAAGATCGAAGATTAGTATTTAGCAATTATAAAATTATAGAATCATAGAAGAATAAAAATCCTTGCATGAAGTTAATAGTAATTAAGAAGACCAAAAGAATATAAGCCTAAGTATCTTTGTCTAGTAATGATGTTAGAAGATCAAGGTAAGAAAAGGCAAAAAATTGCTATCCCGTAATAATAATAGAAGACTAGAAATCCATATATAGCAATAATAGAAGACCAGAAACCATAATTCCACTCTGGGCAATAATGGAAGACCATTAATCCATATCAGACAATAATATAAGACCAGAAAATAAAAGAAGACAAGAATTCAACATTTATCAATAAAAAGACAAAAAAAAATCAGAATTCCACACTCGAAAATAATATAAGGACAAAAATCCATATTCGATAATAACAAAAGACCGGAAACAAGAATTCTCTATTGAGAATGATAGGCTAAAAATCCATATTTGATAATAATAAAGGACTAGAAAACCAGAATTCCACTCTTGAGAATAGTAGAAGACCAAAATCTATATCTAGTAATAATAGAAGTCTACAAAACCAGAAATCCCAAATTTTACTCTTGGGAATAATAGAAGATCAGAAATCCATAGTTGATAATAATTGACCAATGATAAAAAATCTTCTATTTAGCGATGACAATTTAGTTGAATAATAACCATTATTTGGTAGTGATTGATTGATGATTGGCCTCTCTAATAGGTGCTTTAATGAAACCATGTAGATGTCATAATGACTCATTGTCCTAGATGTGCCAAGGATTTCCTCCCTCTAGGAGATGCCCAAATGTAGTGGGGCTTCTCCTCAGAACTTGTTAAGGGATTACTCTCTCAAGGAGAAGCTTTAGTATGGTCATGTAAATGGCACTAAAAGCTTGGTCCCTTGGATATGTCGGGGACTTCCTCTCTTTAAGAAGTTCTCAGATATGGCGGAACGTAAGGACCCACCGTTTTTAATGTCTCAAATCAAAAGTAAACTACACGTGTTAGATCCAAACAGTTCAAAAAAGTGAACTGTTGCTTGAGATTAAAAATATAAGGATATAATAAATGAGAAAGAACTCAATATAAATGTTGTATCTAACAATTCTACGATTTTTGTTTGATGATAACAAACATATATTTATTATTATAAACGTGTTTGTAATTGTACTGTTATACTACATCACTGACAGAATATAATATTTATATTTAAATAAAATACTACTGCATGAGAATTTAAATATTCAAACAGTATTTTATTTAAATATAATATTTTATTTCAACATCCCAAACAATACAAATTTATAACTCCACTATTTATATATTTCAATGTAATACTTTCACATTTCATTTGATATATACACAGTGTTGCCTCACTACAGTACACTCAAATCTTTTCACTCAAGTTTGTATAGTTTCATTCACACATTGACACTATCAATTATGTCTTCTGCTTGGTCCACTATCAGTCCAGTCTTCCGCTTTCCTATCATAGAAGAAACATACAGTAAACTAGAACAGAAATAGTATTAAATTTTGCTTTCCTATCATAGAAGAAACATCACTTATGTCTAACATTCAAACAGCTCATATATATAAATTACACACGCACGATACATGTATACACACAAGTTGTATATAGATACACACATATATATGTGCTGGTGCATAAGTGAGATCATATAGAATACACGAGTGCAACAATACAACAAGACAGCTCAGCAACATGAAAGTGCCAAATGTACACAACAATGTTCACAACAAAAACAGTAGTGCACACAAAGATTCATATACAGGCAGCATGAATACACATCTAGTCGAGTCATGAACAAGGCTTGTACATAGCAACAAAGCCATGCAAAACAACTCAAACAGGTTAGAGCAAGTGGGCATAAAGATGAAAATAAGGCAATAGTATTTAAAAGGCAGAGTGAACATGGACATTTGCAATAACAATGATGCATGGACATACAAGCTCGAGCATGGTCAAGTCCAAAGAAGAACACACAATATACATGGCAGTTTCAAGTTCACATGTGATCATATGTGTCAAGTGCAGTGTGGAACTAATGCAAACCAAAATTGAACATAGACTCAAGTGGCTCAAGTTGAAACCAAAGCATGGAACAACATTAACATAGGTTAAGACAATATATACGTGGCAGCAAGCATAATCCAACATTTTCAAGTATGCAACAATATACAAGGCAGGGTAACCAAGACAGGTTCAACATGCATGGAATAGCATGTCACGCAACAACTCAGTGTATACACAGCAATACAAGTAACTCAATCAAAACAGAGCCAACAAGGCAGGAGCAACAATCAACATGGCAGGTGAACCAAACAACTCAACTCACAAATACTAGCACAAATGGAAAACAGTGTGCATCGGCAAATATGTACGGTGAAAGGCAGATTTGCAAATACTGGTGCATATGTGTCATGCAAGGACATCGAATCTGCCAACATGAACAATGCACAATACAGGATAGCAGGCATGTAATGACCCGCATTGGCAGAGGTATTATAATTTATTTATTTTATTATATAAATAGTGATTAAAAGGATTAATTGGTCGTCGAATTAAATAATGGTGAATATTTAATTTAAAATAATAAATTAAATAATATATTTAATTCTGAAATAATCAGAATTGGCTGAAATGGCGATACGGTGTGAACTGGATCATCTGTGATGTTTAATTCAGTTTAGAATTGAATTAGAATAATGAATATATTTAAATAACGATAGTTTGAACGTATAATTATATTATAATTAAAATCGAGCTCGAAATGGCGCTGCAGTTCGTAAATTGGCGATTCGAACTTCAATTGAATGTACAAGATTCGTTTTAAGCCGGATTTCTGTGAAACAAGAAACGTGTGGAGCTGGTGGAGTATATCTTTTTAGCGGAAGAGAAAAATCAAGATTTCGTCGTGTAGATTTTGATTTACGTCCAAATCAAATTTCAGAAAAGTCGCTGTGGAATTCCTTTATAATTTATTTATATTTATAAAAGGAATTTCATTGAAAATCGAATATCGATTTAATCGGGATTTGAGATATCGCGCTAGAAATTCATATAGGAATATTCTAGAGTTGTATGGTATTCCACTGTGAATATAGACGATAATATTTATTTTTAAATATTAAATTTAATTATATTTAAATATATTTATATTAGGGCTTTAAAAATAGCCACTTTTGCAAACGGAGTCGGAATTCGACGAAACTAATTTTGTTGGATCCGCAACATCAAATTATTGCTAGATTCCAAGTTCTGTGATTTTTAGAGTCACTGTGTGGCCGTACGGATTTTTAGAGTGAAAAACAGTCAGTATTTCGACGATTAAAAATACGCTGTGTGAGTATACGGAGTCGGAATTCGACGAAACCAGTTTCGTTGGGACCGTAATATCGAACTGTAGCTGCATGTCCATTTTCGTGATTTTTGGGTATCGTATGTGGTCACAGGAATTTTAGAGGACAGTTGCAGATAGCGTTTGATTTAAAACGAATATAATAATAAATATCTAAAATATCAAAATCCCCTATATATACCCCATTAACTTTCCTAAACCTAATTTCTATTTTTTATATGGTCAAAATATCCCAAGCCGCCCCGAAGTAAAATAAAACGTGAGGAGAGTCTCGTTTCAAAAAAATCATAACAAACCTTACAAAAATCCTAAATTCATGAGATATATATGAGTGAGTTGCTAAGAAGATTGTCTACAATTCTATATGGCTTTCAGCTTGTTCGTTGCTCATTGTTGGGGCTAGGGTTTTTGCATCGAACCTAGGGTTGGGATTATACTGAGATAAAGGCTTCGAAGGAGGAAAGGAGTACTGGTTTTGAGTTTGTTGGGGGTTGTAGCTACTGTGTGCCAAGTTCTGGGAGTTCCGCACCATTTTTGGTCGATGTGCTGCACAGTCGCGAGCTCCAGCAGTTGAACGACGCTGTCCCAGTTTCAAGGGCGAGCTGGTCCTTTAAGGGTCGGAGTTGGAGAGATTTCGAAGGGGATTCGATTGGTTATTTTTGTGGATTGTAATTTGTAGTGGAGAAGGGGGTTTAATCTTGGAAGTTCGATCATGGCTGTTGAAGGAGGAGTGTCGGGTTTGAAGCTTTTGGGGGAGACGGGTTCTGTTATGCGGGTTTAAAATTGAATGGGCCAGATTTGTTAAGGTTGAGGCCCATTGTTTATTTAAAAATCCAAGTTTATATTTATTTTAATTGTACCATAACTAGTAACCGCTATATCTCGGCCATATGAAATCAGAATCACGAACCGTCAGTCACGTTGGGACCGTATGGACGAGAGCTTCACAATGAAGCTGACTGGAAGTGGATTGGGGCTCGTACGAATTTATGGCGAAATAAATTGTTTGATCAGAACCAACTAACGCAAATCGTTATTTAACGGTTAACGCGTAATGTGAGTAAATCTCACTAACTCTGAACAGTTTATAATTAGTTATTCGAATAGAATAAAGGAAGTTATCGAATAAAGTTAAAAGGAGGTATTCGAATATAGTTTAGCCAAAAGGAGTTAATCGATCAGAATTCATCGGATAGAATTAATTGATTAGAGTTAATCAAACAGAGTTAATCAGGTAGGGTTAACCAGTTAGAGTTAATTGGTTATAGTAAATCAGTTAGGTTAAACCATTAGGGTAAACCAGTTAGAGTTAAACAGTTAGTGTTAATCTGTTAAAGTAAATCGATAGAGTTATATTGAACTAGAATTTATTGAATAGCGTTAAATTGAACTAGAGTTATTCAAATGGAGTTAATCGAATTTAGTTTATTCGAATAGAGTGGAAAGGAGTTAATCGAATTTAGTTTATTCGAATAGAGTTAAAGGAAAGGAGTTAATCGAATATAGTTTATTCGAATAGAGTTAAAGGAGTTATCGAATATAGTTTATTCGAATAGAGTTAAAGGAGTTATCGAATATAGTTTATTCGAATAGAGTTAAAGGAGTTATCGAATATAGTTTATTCGAAAGGAGTTAAGTGAAACGAGTTAATCCAATAGCGTTAGTCCGATAGAGTTAATCTAATAGCGTTAGTCCGATAGAGTTAATCTAATAGCACTAGTCCAATAGAGTTAATTGATAAGGGTTAATCGAATAGAGTAAATTGAATAGAATTATCGAATATACCTTATTCGAAGGAAATAATTATCGAATAGAGATGATTCGAAAGAGAGTTACGTAAGGAAGTTTGTTAAAGAATTAAAAGGTGAACTTTGTCTATTTCAAGGTTAGAAACGTTGTTCAGTTAAGGTCTGAGAGGTAGTATTACGCCAACTTGATTGACTTCATTTTTAACTAAGGAATGGTTATGGTTCGATAGTGAAGGTGGGTTAAAGGAGTTTAGTTAATAAGCGTAATGGTTTGAGTTGGCATCGCGATGGTTTGTTTAAACATCTATCTAAGTCCAATGAGGGAGTTTTGGAAATGTTTTCCAACTAAGAACCAGAAATGTTTTCTGATATAGAAAACAAGAAATGGAAATGTTTTCCAATGGTAATAACATATATTTTCTAAATTTAGAAAACAAGAAATGTTGAATATAGGGAAACAGGAGATAAGTAAAATAAGGAAATATGAATATATATATATGATTGATGATTGATTGATAGAATTTCCATTTGGAAATAATATCGTTGTTTGCACACGTGTTTTCTTTGATGGTTAAATCACAGACTATCGAAGTCTTGTCCATTTTAACGTTGTTAATATGGAGAGACCGGTTGGATTATTATCCAAAGAAACACTCTGTATTGGCATAAGCGTTGTGAATCATATATGCTAAAGATAATTGAAGACGGAGTAAAGTGCAAGGGCTATTGTATAAATCTTAGATAACAGTGTCTAAGATGGATATACTGAATAGTACCTTCGGTTCATCCTGTTCCTGGATGACTTATATGGAAGGATGTTTGACAGAGTATTTCCAGACGATCACGTATATTGATTTCTCCAACCGTACCAAGAGTGGAAGTGGAGAAGGAAACTTCTTTTAGCTAACACATAATGTATGGTTGAGGACGTCAATCGGTGATTTGATGGTTTTGACGATGTGGCATTCAAAGTGAATCTGGTGTGATGATAAAGCGTAGCTTCTAGCCTCACATCCGGTAAATGACAGAAATCGGGTAGGCAGCATGGCTAAGTCGGTCGCACCGAAGTAGGGTGTATAATCACCTGATCTAGAGTTTCATTTACTTCTAAAAATCTATTGTTGATGCTGTCCCATTTGGGAAACGGTTGCTAATCCCAACCGTTGGTGATATACATTCGATACACTCAAGCGAAATGAGTGGTCGGTCATGTGTGGCCGGGTTGCAAGATGTTCTTGTTGAACCCAGTGTATTCCTCTCTAGAGCTACACTAGCGAAAGGTGGTTCCATACCTTGTCATAGTTGGAAATCCATTACCCAATACGTGCTCTCGGTTTTGATTGTTTACTATATATGTAGAACGTGAGATGAAAGTGTTTCTGCTAGATGATTATTATATTGTGGTTAATAGACATTATTATAATATCAAAAGGTTTTTGATAAAAAGATAATTTGGATTCTCATAAGGGAAAAACCCGTTCCGTTATACAGCGTGGTCTTATGAGATATCGATTACCTACTTGAACTGTTTTACTCACACCAGTCTCATTACTGACCCGGAGTTTATTTTGTTTTGTTTTCCCTAAACTTTTGGGTGCCCAATTTTGTATGGGCAGTCAAGTAGTCGGGATTTACAGATGCAATTGAAGAGCTGGAGCAGGAGGCTTCAGGAATATAGCTATAGTTATTTCCGCTGTATTGTAAGTGCTGTACTTTGACAATGATATGTATATTCAAGTATAGATTTGTATTTCAAAGTTATGTTATGAAATATATTTATTCGTTCCACTGTGAGATTCGTGTTACTCTGATATTGTGTTCTTTTTCTTCTTCTATTCTAAGTTTTCTATCCTATCTATCCTCACCCTCTGTTTTCTTTCTATAAATTTCCTGATTTTCAGTTTAATTTGGGGTTGGACTTGTGTTTTTGGTCAGCTCAAATTGGACCGGAATTTTGGGTCATTACAAGGCAGTTGAAATTCTGTGAACATAAGACCATGTAAATATATGAATGATTCACACACAGAGGCTCAAACAAGGATACCACAAGTCAGGAATTGTTTCAAGGCAAGCAAGTGTTTGATTTCCAGAAAAACACTCAAGTTATTTGGCAAGAAACAATTGGCAAGATAATCTCAAATATGCAAATTTCTTGACAAACTATTTTGGGAAAAACAAGTCAAGTTTGGCAAGTTATTTTTCTGGTACAGAACAATTGTATTCGGCAAGGATTTATTTCCAGAATTCAACAACACTTTTTGGCAAGATTTAATGTTGGCAAAAAGGATTGCAGAAAATAATCAGGGAATTTGAAGCCAAAATAATCAATTTTGAAATGGAAATTTGTTTCTTGTTTTTTCATCACTAAATTCATGTGTTCAGAAGTTTCCAAATAAATCACAAATGAAATTTTCGAGCTGGAATATCTATTAAAATCATTTCCATAATCTCAATCAAAGCTAAGCAAACAAAGAAAATTCATGGCTATGTATCTATCACGCAATTAAACACAAGGCAATAAGTCAAAGCAATTATTCATAGCCAATTAAATAAAGGCAACCAATATGGGGAAACATGTAAAAATCAAATCAAGCCATTTCGTGAAATCAGAGAGTAATTGTAGGATTTCTACACCCTACATAATAACACCAATTCATCACTGGATAGGGATCGAAAATCAAACAAAGCCAAATTCAACAACACGAGATAAACAATTCAAGATACTCACGATTTTCGATTGCAGGCCAAAGCTCAGATCAGCGACAAGCAAGAAACCTTTTTGAAGCAACGAAGACCATCAGCATCTGTTTGAAGACAGCGATTAAGAGCTAATAAGAAAACCCTAATCTTTAGGTATCGACCACCATTTTTATTTCCTAAAGAGGAAAGTAATCGGTACAAAGAAATAGGGGTGCAAACAAATGAAGGGTGGTCGGC
Source organism: Allium sativum (assembly GCA_030737875.1). Classification (NCBI taxonomy): domain Eukaryota; kingdom Viridiplantae; phylum Streptophyta; class Magnoliopsida; order Asparagales; family Amaryllidaceae; genus Allium; species Allium sativum. The sequence continues at coordinate 55,927,170 of CM060916.1, read as the reverse complement.
CTAGTATATTTGTGTTTAAGGTTTTTTTTATTTTATGTATTTTTTTTTTACTTTTTTGAAAATCGTTCGTTCAGTTTTCTAGTGTCTATCAAACTAGGTGATCTCGTTAGGTTTTAACTAGCAGTTTTCTAGTATTTGTAATAATCAGGATTTACTAGCTACAGGTTTATAGCTAGGGGAAAATCCGATCTAGAGGATATAGATCGGTCAAGGGTTTTGAGCGTAGGATTAAACATGAGCAGAGTTTGCGAGTTTATAGGGTTTGTTAGAGGGATTTGTTTTATTACCTTGTAGAAACCTTAGTGAATGCATTAGTAGGCAGAGTTTGCCAAAGCTGGGTATTGTTATTTACTTTCTCTGCTACATTCTCTGATATGATATTTTTTAATATCCCGTAAAATTTGAATAAACCATATTCACCCCTCCTCTAGGCTTAATCTAGATCCAACAAGAGGTATTAGAGCCTGGTATTTTTCATTAACTCTAGAGTCATGGCTGCTAGTTGTCAGTTCATTGAGAGTCAGTCCTGTCGTATTCCAAATATTTTTGATGGTACAGATTTTTTAAATTGGAAATTAGAAATGAAATCCTATTTGAAATCTGTTAATATTAAATATTGGAATATTGTTAACAATGGAGGTGATACAATAGATAGAAATATTAATGCTCGTTTTATGCATATTATTTACTCTTATCTCAGTAATAATCAATTGAAATTTATCTCTCATTGTTTAACTGCGCGGGAAATCAGGAGAACTCTCGAGGAAAAGTATGGAAAAAATGACGACAACTGCTCAAAACCACAAAAAGTCCTCTCAAATTCAGAGATATGCTTAACAAGTTTTCCAAATGATAATTCTGATGGATCAGTCGATGGAGACTCAGCAGATATGAAACTAAAGATTTCTCATACGAAGATTTGGTTTATTTTCGTATTGAATTAACAAATGTTGTTGATAGTCTCAAATCAAAAAATAAAACTTTAAAATCTGAAAAACTTGAGTTGATCACCAAAAATAATATTTTGGCATTAAAACTTGAAAATATCATGAAAGTTTCAAACTCTGATTGTAAGAATTGTTTCTACTTGAAAAATAATTTAGCTCATCTCAATGAAAATCCCCAAAAGAATGAAAAAGAAATTATGAGTTCAAAATAAAAGGAAGATGAGCTAATCTGTATAAACAATACATGGCAAAAAGAGTTGGAAAATTTTAAGATTTCCAAAAATTCCAAATATGAAATTACTAAGAAACAAAAGTTGTTGAAAACTGTATCAATTCTGAATGAACATGAAAACGAGATTGAAAAATTCAAGAAATTTGAAAAACTTGAATTTAAAAAATATAAATGTTTTGAAAATGAGATTTTTGAGTCCAAGGCCAAAATTGAAAGGCTCGAAAACGAAAACTTGGTTTTGAAACAAAATGATGCTGAAAAGAGTAAGATCGCTATAAATCGTTGTTCAAGTTTAATAAAAGAAAATAGTCATCTTAAATCCCAAATTCAATGACTTGAATCAACTTTGGATAAATTTTCTAATGGAGAAAAGTCGTTGAATATATTGTTGCAAAACCAATTTCCTATCGGAAATAAAAGTGGCCTTCGCTATGGAAAACTTGATAAATTTGCTCAAAAGCTGAATTCAAATGGTTTAAAATCCTTCAAGTTGTTTTGGAAAAGATCGTTCTGAAAATCTAAGCTTTGGTAATTTCAAAGTATTTTTGAATCGTAACAAAATGGGAATTTGTTTGGTAACAAACCACTTAAACAATCTTTGAAACACCCCACCTCCGTTAGGGTCACTCTCAAAGGGAATGCCCTAATTTTGGTGGAGGTTTATAAGTACAAGTCACAGATATACAAGACAGATATAAAAACACATATTTGTAAACAGCGGCAGAACAACAAACTTTATTTCATAAAGTCAAATACGTATTACAACAACATTCTTTCCAAAAACATAACATAACACTTTCATAATCTGTCTTGAGTACATTATTTAAAGAAGCATAAATAAAACATAGATAATCTGCAAAAGCCCCATAGTGGATTGTCCAAAGCCATAGTTCAAAACAGGAAAGTCCAAGCAATACATTTCTCTTCTTCAAGCTGGATGCTGAGGTTGGTCAAGCTGCTGTGTTCCCTCCCTGAGGACCTGGGGGGGGGGGGGGGAACGGAAGAAAGAAGACGAAAGAAAATAGAGTCAGACATAAAGCCTGAGTAAGTCTAGTACTATTTTGTCTATGAATAAAGAACTGGGTATGATAAGTATAAACAAGAAGTGGGCATGCATTATAACTTGGTTAAGTTGTCTAGGGTCGAATATACTATCGTACCCCATGTAAATCTCTGAACCCATATAAACTAGTTTCCAACTGGCACCCATAATCAGGGTGATGTGATCCATTCTATGATGATCGGCTCCTACTCGCATAGTTATATGTGTCTTACGGCCCCCGATGTCTGTAGTTACCTATGCTGGTCCCACCATGGGGTGTATCAAGTCCCATAGTGGCAACCCGACACAACCTTAGAGTGCACAGGTATGCTACTGGTGTCCAGTGCCTTATTTTTCTGCGCCGGAGTGTGTGCACGCCCGCACCCCGTTAGAACCTACACTGCTACACCACCGCCGTCGATTTGACCTCTTACAATCAGCCCAGTAATCGTGCCCCACCCTGCCTAGTTTCAGGGTATCCTGATACACCTTTTAGGGTTACTGCTGAAAAGGGTCCCCCGTTACTAGGTTTTCTATCTCTAGCCAACATGCTAAGTTGGTTAAGTGTTTCCTAACCTAACCCCACCAGTCCGTTTAGTTTAGCATGTTCCATTTTGATTAAGTCTTTGGTTCACTTAATCCTAACAACCCTGACTCAGCCTTAATTGTCTTATTAAGGCCCGGACCTCTCACATTAGACAGGTATTGTTGTGGCTGCCTGTTGCCGGTTGGTTCCGGGCAGTCTTACGCCACAACTCAGTCTAACCTCGGGTCCTTGCTGGGCTCCATGTTTAACCTCCCACATTGGATAGGTATTGTTGTGACTACTGGACAGCCGGGCGGTTCCGGGCAGGTTTACATCACAACTCAATCCAACCTCGGGTTAAACACATCGTATGTTCTACATTTACATATTTTGTCTTTCTTCTTTGTTTATATGTAAATATTTGCGGCCCATTATTAAGTTAATGGTGTAAAGGTTACACCAATCATGGGCCCAACCCATACTTGAACTTGGGCCCTTCTATTTTATATTTTCATTCATTAGTAATTTTAAACCCAACGTTGTTTTCCCCCGTTTTACACGTCCGTTTATATATATTGGGCTTAGCCTTTTAAAGCCCAATTTAGCCATGCGAAAAGGGAGGCTTAAAGCGTGATTACATACACAAAGAGGGGAAGATGAGCGCATGAACTTGCATATGACGTTGGAAATACATAATAGAAACTGGTGTACTTGCATAGTGGTAAAATAGGTGACATGAATCAAAGCATGTGAACTTGCATAGGTTTAACTGCAACATGAACCTATATTCTTATTTATGCATAATGTCAAACATAAGCATGGCATAAATATTTCTAGCATAAGCATGGCATGATGTCAAACATAAGCATGGCATAATATCAAACATAAGCATGGCATTGGTATAGTTAAATTTGTTCATGGCATAAATATAAACAAGTCATGTTCATAAGATTTCTACATGTTTACAAAGGGGATACTTTGTTACTAACACAAAAGCATAGTTCAACTTAATCATGATTTAAGTCTAATCACATAACGATGGTATAAATATACTTATGCATAAAGATTCCTAGACATGGTGTTTGCTTTAAGCTTGCAAAAAGGGATTTTTGAGTCTAACCTAGCCATGTCTTACATATGCTATCATATAATTCTTTTAAACAAGATAGACTTAATCATGGATTTCAATTATGCCAAATATCATTCATAGCCTAGCCATATTCATAAGTTTGCAAAAGCATGTCTTAATACATGGATTATGGTGTCAAAATTCCAACATAGTTTCATATGAACTATAATAACCAAACTTGTTTCAATTACTTGCAATTTGATTTATGCACAAAAATATACATCATGATGGCATAGTAGCAAAACCCCAAACTTTAAATCAACTACATACATGTAGCTTCAACATAGGTCACATAATTTGTGAATATTCCAAACGTATATTTGCATAGAACTACCGCATGTAGTTCTTTATAATTGAATGACATAATTCAGAATATCCAATCGTATATAAATTGATAAGAACGCACAAATATGAATTTCATTGCCACAATTCAAGCATACATATCTACACAATCATTTGTTCATACCAAAGTAATACTCTACTTACAATGGTGTGACGAATTCTCTAATTTAGGGATTGAAGACGCAAATTCCTTTGCTGAATTGATTGGCTTTAGGTTGCTTGAATTGCTTTAGGCTTTAGAACTTTCTCCCTAATCCTCTCTCTAGTTGGCGGCTACTCTTAGTCGTTCCTCAGCAACATGGCGGCTATGTTCTTAATTTGAATGAATAGATTAGGGTTTAGTCTAGGGTTGTTTATATAGAGGTTAGGAATTGATTAGGACCATTGATGTTGCTAGGTTAGATCGTAGCCATTCATTAGATAGAGAGACCAATTAGAACCCGCCACCTAGCCCTAATGACAAAGCAGACCACAGAAATTCGACCAAACACAGACCTGGCCAGCCAGGTTGACTGGGCTCGACCAGGTCGACACCCCTGTCGACAGCCCTGTCGACATGGGTAGCCCAGGTCGACAGCCCAGTCGACCTGGGTGGCCTAGGCGGGTGTTTATCTGCCCTGGCCCATTGGGCCCGATTTTTAATTATTTTATTCTGTTTGAATTTTAAATTTAATTCAAAACTTCCGAAGGCCATATCTTCTTCATACGGACTCCGTTTTTCGAAAACTCGGACTCTATTTCGCGTATTTTTTCGAGACGAACGCAATGGCGTATCCCGTTTCCCTTAGTTCTTTGATTTCAGATTAATTACACTTTAATTTGTTAATTTCACCGTTATAGAATTTTCGGGGTGTTACAATCTTGGATCCAAAATGGAAATAAAACGATTCTGACTAAGTTCAAACAGATTTGGGTTCCTAATTGTACAAAGGTAAATTTCAATGGGTTGTTATACAAGCAGGTTTGGGTACCGAAAGAAGTAAACAAAATTGTGAGTGGTTTTACTAATTTTGTTAGGCCACTCGATGCTCTAAACTGTTAGGTACCAGAGGAGGCTGAGGAACAGCTTTGCGAAAGAGAAACCTGAATTCAAGTTGCTTCATATCATTAAATTACTCACAGTTCCTTAGCCAAGATTGCTGAGTTAGAGATCAACAACATTTACTGGAAATCATATATGATCTCTAAACTCACATTGTCTGTTTATATTCTCTGTTTGTATTTTATTCCTCCTTCTACCCTTTCTATTTATTTTCCTTTTGATAATTCTGATTTGTTTTAACACTATCATATTATTATTTTTTATTTTGAGTTTCTTTACTTCCAATTGCAGAATTCTTGGTTATTTGGAAATTCGCTTCATTTAAATAAAACTCTCTTGTTTTAATCATTTCCATATCCTGAATTTAAACTTTTAAATATCCGCAATTGTTTTGAAGTTTATTTTATTTTTCTGAATTCTAAACAGTGTTGAAGCATTCTTGTTATATCTTGAACACTGTAAATTTGAATTCTAAATTTTTGAAGATCTAAAAAATTAATGAAGTTTCACACATCTCTGCTGTTTTTGAGTTTCTTCTAATTCATTTTGGAAAGGCTTGAAAATGTATACTCATTACTGCACACTGCTATTTTTCAGTTGTGATAATTTCCTTAAATTTTTGGATTGGCTCGTTTATTTCTTAATTTAATTTTTTTGTCTTAAATCTTTGTGTTACATGTCCTGAAATTCATCTTTATTCATGATCATCTTTGTTGAAAATGTTTTTTTTTGAAATCATCTAAAATTCATGATATGTTGAATCTCACACAGTTCTTGGATATGAAATTATTAATCTTGTGTGATTGATTTATTATATCTCAAAATTTACATCTATTCAAGTGATTTCAAATAAATTATTATATTGATTTTGGATAATGAATTATCTCCCATGATTGATGTAAATATTCTAAAAATTTCTCTTGTGCTAATCAGAAATAATTGTGAAAAATGTTTGAAGATCTTCTATTGAAAATCATTGTTATCTCATGATCATTCGATTTGAATATTTGTTTGTTTGAAGTCATTTGAAATTATAATTCGTGAATCTCACACAAATCTTGAATTTGAAATTTATAATATGGTGTGATCGATTCATCGAATCTTGAGATTTTCATATTCCTTCAAATGATTTAAAATAAACTGTATTTTTAATCTTGGGTCATGAATCATCTTATGCGACTGTTCGAAATATTTGTAAAAAATTCTCTTGACAAGTTTACCTTGAATTCATTTGTCTTGCTGCTCTGATAAAAAGGAATCGGATTTGAAAATGTTTTTGGTTAACTGTTTGTTCTTGGCATCAAGATGCACTGATAAGAGGTTTCTGATTGACTTGGATACTCTGAATTGAAAATCTTTCTTGTGCTACATCCTGAAACTCATTCTAAAATCATGATCACTTACTTGGATATTGTTTTGTTTGAAATCATTTGATATTGTTTAATATCTTGAATCTCACACACTCCTTGGCTTTAGAAATTAAAATTCTTGTGTGATCGATTCGTTATATCTTGAAGTTTCACATGCCTTTAAGTGATTTCTAATAAACTGTTATTTTAAATCTTGGATCATGATTTGTCTTCTTGGACTTGCTGAAATTTTTCTAAAAACCTTCTTGTGAAACTTATTTTGAATGTGTCTTGCTGCTTTGATTGATGGAACTGAATTGTTGATTTTATTTCTTGGACTTGGTGATTGGATTTTGTTAATTGTGATACCCTTGTTAGCCACCAACGACATATTAAAATTCTCGTTTGCAGAGACAACAAGTGATATCAGATTAAAAGTTCCTAAATTTTTTTATTGATCTGATTCTCATCCTATATATATTTTTGTATTGTATATATCTTTTGAATTTCCCCTTGTAATTGATTTTTCAATTTTAATATCATTTATTGATTATTTATTTAGAAATTGAAATCAATAACCAAACAGAAATGTATTTAGAATTCATCAAAGTTATTATCAAAAATTTGAAGTTCTTATGAGTTGTGACTACAATATATTTCACAACAATAGGAGTTTTTATTTAATTTTTCATGATGATTGAACTGTTATCATAATATCTTTGAATTGGTGCTTAGTCCACGACTATCTTCTATTTCTATCATCATTCTGCCATCCATCAAGATTTTATATTAATGTGGAGAGTTTAATATTTTTTTTAAAAATCAACTTGAATAAACAGTAGAAATATTTGTGATGTAATTGTTATTATATTATTTTTCAGAAATAGTGATAATTGAAAATTTTCAAGAATCCCGGTACAGTCGAGCATATTTCGTAATATGGTTAATTTAGAAATTTATTTCATAATCATTTCTGTATCTACCCTATTTTTATCATCCATATTGGTTTTATATACTGAGGAGTTTTTCTTTTGAAACTAAGATAATAAAAATATAATATTCATAAGTGTTTCTCTAACCTCATTTAAAACTCCAAGCTTTGGTCATGCATGGTTATGAGATTACTTATATTTAAGCTACAACTGATCTCATTTAAAAATCTAAGATCTGGTTATACATGGTCAGTGTGCTCTTAAATCAAAAGAAAAAGAAAAAGAAAAGAATCTAGATAAATAAATTTTATATGAAATTCTCCTTTATGTATAAAAACCAGCCTATCAATCCAATTTCTATTTTGTGAAATGTGCTAATATTTCATGGTATATTATGATTTGTTGATTGATAGTTATTGGGATTTAAGATTATTTGATTAAGTCACTTAAATTGAATGAAACGACCCAAACTTCCCCTTGCAGGAAAGCCCGGATTGAGCTGAGAAAATAACAAATCAGAACATAAACCTTAGAACATTTCATTGCAATTATAAAAATTACATCAGAGTATAAGAACATAACAGAGTATGAATAAATAATATACATCAGAAAAATATCGGAGATTAAAATACATTACATAGCAGCGGAAAAATAATACATAACACAACTGAAAGAGAAACACGGATACAAAGCTTTCCGAATATAGCTCCAGCTGTAAATCCAGGATCCTGTAAAAAGAAATTTGCAAAAAACAAAATTGCTAGCTGCCCATGCAGAAAATAGGGGCATCCGGAGTTTATGTTAAACCAATAAACTCCAGTAAGTCATGGGACTGGTGTGAGAACTAAAACAGTTATTAATCTTTAATTTAAAAGTGGGGAAATCATGGGACCATGCCGTATAACACAGAACGGGTTTACACCACATGAACCTTGGTTTAAAATAAAACAACGCAATGCTTTTTGGAAAATGAAGCTATTATAAGACTCAGGTCCCATCACACAATGCAAAACAAGCCGGAGGATAGAGTTTTCCCTTATAATAGCCAAACATGCTTGGTATGTTTAAAACAAATCATTTTGAAATTACTATAAGTGTATAGTATATAAGACAACTTCAAATATAAATGTATCAATCATAGACGACATAGTTACCATATACTATGTCGCCATACTAGTTTTACAACTAAAACCGAAAAGTCGCATATTGGAAATTGGATTTCCATCCATGAGTCGAGGCAAGGGATGGCTCCTCACCGATTCGAGACACTCTAGCAAATGTCTCAGGAATCGTACGTTGGCGAGCCCTATGAGCGGTAGGATCGGTCCATACATACTTTATTGGATTAATTATTCCTGAACAATACATTTCCCGGTCCAATCGGACCTATCACTTGGCTAGTAGCGACCAATACCTAGAACCACTAGGGACTCAAATCGAGGCGCCTCGCAATCCATCATCCACATAAGTAAAAATGTCTGGGATCCATACCATGACACTACTTCTAAATAGAAAGAAACGCAAGTTCTCCCTACGGTCACTATCCCGTTTTTGACTCATACCGAGTGTGTGGCTCGCGAATTAACGCTATACACAAAGGTATGCTATTAAAGCCATACTTTGGTCATCAACCACAAGACTCTGCTTTTCAACAGAAGCCTTGATCATTTGCAACTCAGCGTACCACACTGACAATTCACGCCATGCAACCGATGTCTATCAATATATAACATCTAAGCTCGTATGTCTCAGAGAAGGGTGAGAGAATAAATTCTCCACCACCAAACAACTATATATTTAATTGAAATAAATCAACATAGAATGAAATCTAATGTCAGACACACATCCATTTACAAGTCCGTTTTGGGTCTAAACGAAACCGGAGGCGCCTTATTCCTCGTCCCATATGTCCAATACAGGAGAGAGGTCCTCGCATATCCGGTCGATCTCCAAGTACATCTAGGCGATCACCACTTATTACCTTGTCTTGGGTGTACAACCCAATCAAGCCATCTGTAATCATCCAAACAATGTGAAGAACTACGGTCTTCAACAACTGTCTTCACCGTCGACTTCTAGCCGTCGTATCAGTTATTTAGAATGGGATAAGCATGGTCTTTCCGAATAAACAACATATTTTATAATCAATAATCAAGTGCTATAAAAACACATCATACGCCTCATTCCGGTTCTGAATATTCTTTTATTCAATTATTCATATCCTTTGGGAAAGGTTCCCATTAATTTTATCAATATAAATTCTTTTAAATTTATACTTTAATCTTCCTTTGGATATCAATTCTAAACTAAATCAAGGCTTATCAACTAGTCGGATTTATCAAGCCTTACCGAAGTAATCATCTATTTATTAATCCCAATTCCAACCTATTCATCCCATGGAGCAAAACTGTAGTACTCCATATCTAACACCACGGTGTTATCGGTAAATTTAATTACCATTTCATGTTCAAATCCGATTAAAGATTTAACTATCGCCTGGAGTAAAAACTGGTGGCACTCCATTCTTGGCCATTTCCCAAATTTGATAATTTAATTATCACATTTACATTTCAATCTAATTAAAGATTCATTAAAACTCCACTTAGTTTTAATCTCCTAAATAATTACTCAATGATTAAATTTGGGAAATCAAACATGCCACGTTGGAAATCTACACCGTACCATTGATTTTTGCCGATATACAACCTCTAAGCTCATACGTCTTAGAGAAGGGTGTTAAGAAGGAGAATAAATTCTTAGTCATCAAACAGATATATACATATTTAACAGAGATCAACAATACAGTTCGAAATACATTGTCAGACATGTAACTCTGTCTTTAACTTGGTTAAAGAACCAATGTCATTTAAAACATAGTTCACGATCACATTCCATTAATTATGGAATCTTCAAGGAAAACAGATCAATATATAATCGATATCAATTCCTGTATCTGACTAATAATATAAATGGAATAAGGACAAAGCCTTTTAAATTCCATATATATTAACAGTCTTCCTCCATAGAAGCTCAGTTCGATTATTGCCAAATCGAATTCCATTCCATTCCAATTTATTTTATTAAATTGGAAAACTTTTCTTTGGAAAATTTCCATCAAAACTTAATAAAAGATTTATATATTCCAAATCACATTTCATTGTTAATCGAGTTAAAGAACGAATGTCGTTAAAAACACAGTTTACAACAAACCCAATTCACATTCCATTTTATTCCAATTATTAAATATAACTGGAAACTCTAATAATCTTAATTAAAAGATTTATTCTTTTCACACGGGGTTTAAGAACAATGTTACTGAAGACACCACTCACGACAAACCCAAAATCTACTTTGATATTAAATATAAGGCTCTAAACAGAAATTATATCCGCTTACATTCGATATCAAATTCTGAAACCAACACATATCGTATTGGGAATAACGATATATGTTTATCTTCCAAATTCCTCCACAATATCCGAATAATCATGGAATCCAATATTGAAATATCTTGAAGATGATTTCTATTCAAATCCATTCCAATTCATTCATTTGAAAATTATGGTTATTTTAAAACCATTCACAAATTCAATTTATTTATTTAAAAACATTGGATTAGCTTTCTAGTTATTAACTAGTTCATTTTGATAAAAATATATTTTTATCCTCACAAACGTGGATTTTTTTCATCCAAATTCTTTCCAAATCGTTCATTATGATTTTACACAAATTATTAATATTTTATCAATGCCCGTACAGTCGGTTTCCAATAACGACCACCGAACTGCATCCATAGCGACTTTCCAAATTTGATTTGGACGTATCTCCAAATTCAATAGTTAGATTTCAAATCTCTTATATTCATTGGAAAGCTCTTTCCGAGACGAACCCAATGGTTTCGGTTTTAGGAGAATCCAACTGTCGAATCTCCCGTAATGTCAATTCGAAGTCAATGGTCGAAATTCGCGAACGGTCGCTGTGCAGCGCGTTCTATTAAAACAATATATATATAAAATATATATATAATATATATATAATATATATATAATATATATATAATATATATAATATATATATAATATATATATAATATATATATAATATATCTCCATTCAAAACGTATTTTATAAATACTTTTTAAAAACGATTCCCACTTTCATTTCAATTTTAATTCAAAATTGAATACTACTTATCACTATAATATTTAAATGATAATATATCCAAAATATCAGATTTTGAAATAATTTCCTTTTCGATATTCACTATAAAAATGAATAAAATCGATATAAATATCGTTTACATTAAAATAGAGCATATCTAATCAACAAGGCTTCAAGTACGTCAATATTTTCGTGTCCATCCAAAATCGGACATCAAATTCACATTTTAATCCTTACTGAATATCATTTTAAAATATTCGTTCTTTCTGAATTGGAATCAGACCCAATCAATTACCATATAATTTATTTATATGGATTTCATACATAACATGTACACAACAATAATGATACACAATCAACCATCATCCAGAGTGCATTACACAACTACATAAGTATTAAATATAAATAATTAACGCTTACAACAGTGTGTCAATACATTGATGACATATAACTAAACAATTGGGATTAATGTACATCAAATATCATCCCAATACCCGTGTGGGGTTTCAACCATTAAATACTGAATATTATTTGTGTAGTTGGGCGATGTGTAATATTTATCATCCCAATCAATGTGAGTTAATTGGGTGTACATAAAAAATCCTCCGATTTGTAAATGAATAATTATTTTCATTTTAGGAGATTTTATGCCGTTCATTTATACGTTAATTTTTTTTATTTTTAACGATAAAATATTTATTTCAATACTTGCCTATTTTATATAGTTCATACATTCAATAAAAATGATATTTTTATTGTTCAAACATTTTTTTCAACACATGAATATTTTGTATAGTTCATTTACACATTAAAAATGATATTTTTAATGAATAAATATTTATTTCAGAAAATTTCGTCATTATAATGGCGCAATATTAGAACTGGAGTATTGCTGCTATCATTACCCCTCTTCTGATACTGGTTCATGCCATACACAATAATCACAATACAATCCATTTCACCACAATACAGTCAATCACACCACAACTCAATCCAAAAAAACATCCATGGTTCGTACAAAAATAGTGTCAGGTGCTACTATGCACCATCAGTAACGTATGATATATTTAACTGTAAAATAATTTGGGTGAGAAGGTGTTCTCACATTGGGATCCACTCCGCCGTTATTTTCTAACGTTCTGAATTGTTGTTCTTCTTCCAGAATTTGCAAACAAGCTCCAATCTTCACGCCGTTTTTTTTTAGCTTAAAACGCGCCATTCCGGATAACTTTTGCCTAATGGACTTTTTCTCGAAAATGCTCCAATTCGTCAGAATTCACGAAAAGACATTATTTGGTCTACTGACTTTGGATGCGTTTTCTGAACAACTCCGCAATCCAAAACACAGCTTCCATATACTCAAATCAAAGAGAAAATCATGCTCTTCGATTTTGGCATTATGGAGTTTTGGCTATAGGGGCTCGGTTTGAGAGATATTGGTTGTGGAAGCTCAAGGTTTTAAACGCAAAACTGAAAATATATAAAAATTTGATTTTTGGCAAATGAGGGGGTCCATGATCGGCGCTGGGCTAAGGGGAGGTGGCGCCGGTGGCTGGGGGGTGCGATGGGCCGGTTGTGGCGTCACGGTGGCGGGTTTGAGGGTTTACGGGTTACGGTCTTCAAATTGGGGAAAGAGGAGAGATATAGGGGAGGAAGGGGGCGGCACGACGGTTGAAGGAGTGGTGCGCTCGGCGATAACAGGAGGGGAGGGTGGGGGAGCGGCGGCTGACGAGGTCGGGTTTGGGGATTTTGAACGTGGTTTGGGAATTAGGGTTATGAGAAAAAGGGGGTATATAATTTATATATATATATAATTAATTTAAATTCCAAAAGTTACCTTTTTCATTCGAACTCCAAATCGGACCGAACGACTATCGCTCCTAGCTAAATACCCCCATTCCGGACACAATAGAATATGTTCGTAAGCCAATTCGACTGTTTCGATCAATTTTCCTTTAAATTAAAATATAAATCAATATATTGAATTTTAAATGTACATTTTAATTTACCGGGACCATATACTGAATCCAAAAATTCTAGAAAATAAATCTAGCTATGTTTTGACTATACAGTTCTAACAAAACTAATTTCGTCGAATTTGGAGACCATTTGAAAAATGGTCATTTTCCAGTCGATTAAATTCAAACTGAAATTACCAAACACGTTTAAATTCACCATGCTCACATATTAATTCCAAAAATTATGAAAATTGGAATCTAGCAATAATTTGACATTCCGGATCCAACAAAAGCGGTTTCGTCGGAAATGGATGTCGTTTGCAAAATGGCTATTTTTAAGGGCTATATATTATATTAAAATATGTATAAATTCCATAGAGACTATTCTGAATTTTAAACCGGACATAACTTTCATTTATATTATGAAATCTGATTTTTTTCACGTTCATTAGAAAGATATAATTAAACAGATTTAAATATTTCTGGTTTTACTGAAATCAATTGAAATTTAAAATCGAATTTTCAAACTACCGCGCCATTTCAGGCTCCTTTATAATTAAATTAAATTTTACATTATAACTTTGTTTTAAATAAATTTTTATTCGTTATTAATTAAAATAAATCATTTTAAATATCCAAAATCCATTAGAATAGCTAAAATAAAAATTTTAAATTGGTTCTGAAAATCCGGGTTATTACAATCTCCCCCGCTTAAAATCTTTTCGTCCTCGAAAAGGAACGGAGCTGAAAGTTGTTTAACTAACCAACTCAACTTTCATTCTTCAACTATTCGGTTTTTAAGAATTTTCTAATTTCTCAAATATTTGGCCAACACCCTAAATTTTCGAAAAATTTCGCCATAACCTTCTTTGTAAAGGTTGATATTTAAAACCGCAACTTGCCTCACAGGGCCCTCATCAATCCAAAAGAAAAAGAAAAAGCCAAGTGACTCATAAAATCATCAAAACCCAAGAAATACAATAAACGTCTACCTATTTGTCGGGCATACAATTTTATTCCTTTTCTTAGCTTCCATGCTATGACCTGTTCATATATATACATTTATATGTATGCAATTCCAGTCAATTTTCAATTCTGTTCAATATTTGATTTGGTTTGGCTAAATTTATTATTCTTTCTCATATTGGTTAAATTAATTATCATTCCGATATTTTTATTACTTAAACTAATAATCACACAACACAATCAGCAATCAATTTGTTAATTAAAATTCCAAATATATAACTTTCTATATATACTTAAAAATCGTATTTTTAATGTCAAATCACAACAATAAACCTTATCTATGTTTTTTGTTCTCACACCAGTCAATTGGAAATATATATATATATATTCTACTTTCGAAACTCGAAAGTAATACTGATGATGCCGCGGCATCACCAGAGTCATCTCCGAGCGAGTAGAGTGTGATTCTATATCCATCCAGTATATTTGGGACTTCGAATATACGTTCATGATGCGTATATGCAAAATTTGTCTATACTCGATAGTCCAAAATCAAAATAAAATAAAATACACAAATACGTATAATAAGATATGATTTTCAAAATTAAATTCATATTTGTAAATAATACTCTTTAAACTCATTCTAGTATCCTACTGATCCTATCACTAACGAGTTATTCTTGTAGGATACTACTAGTCCTATCTCTGATGAATTCTTTTGTTTGGTTCTAATGTGCCTTGTTCTCGAGCTCTATAAACCAAAGATCCGATACCATGCTGAAACGACCCAAACTTCCCCTTGCGTGAAAGCCCGGATTGAATTGAGAACACAACAAATCAGAACACAAACAATAAAACATTTCATTGCTGTTATAACAATTACATCAGAGTACGAGAACATAACAGAGTATGAATAAATAATATACATCAAAAAAATATTAGAGATTAAAATACATTACATAGCAGTGGAAAAATAATACATAATACAACTGAAAGAGATACACGGATACAAAGCTTTCCGAATATAGCTCCAGCTATAAATCCAGGATCCTATAAAAAGAAATCCGCAAAAACCAAAGCTACTACTGCCCATGCGGAAAAAAGGGGCACCTAGAGATTAGGTTAAAATAATAAACTTTAAGTCAGTCATGGGACTGGTGTGAGAACTAAAACAATTATTAATCTTTAATTTAAAAGTGGGGAAATCATGGGACCATGCCGTATAACACGGAACGGGTTTACTCTACATGAACCTCAAATTAAAGTAAAACAACGCAATGCTTTTTGGAAAAATGAAGCTATTATAATACTCAGGTCCCATCACACAATGCAACGCAAGTCGGAGGATAGAGTTTTCCCTTATAATAGCCTAACATGCTTAGTATGTTTAAAACAAATCATTTTGATATTACTATAAGTGTATAGTGTATAAGATAACTTCAAATGTAAATGTATCAACCATAGACGACATAGCTACCATATACTATGTCGCCATACTAGTTTACAACTAAAACCGAAAAGTCACGTATTGGAAATTGGATTTTCATCTATGAGTCGATGCAAGGGATGGCTCCTCATCAATTTGAGACACTCTAGCAAATGTCTTAGGACTCGAAAGTTGGCAAGCCCTATGAACGGTAGGGTCGGTCCACACATAATTTAGTGGATTAATCATTCCTGAACAATACGTTTCCTGGTCCTATCGGACCTATCACTTGCCCAGTAGTGACCAATATCTAGAGCCACTAGGGACTCAAACCGAGGCGCCTCGGAATCCATCATCCACATAAGTAAAAATGTTTGGGCTCCATACCATGACACCAATTCTAATTAGAAAGGAACGCAAGTTCTCCCTACGGTCACTATCCCGTTTTTGACTCATACTAGGTGTGAGGCTCGTGAATTAACGCTATACACAAAGTTATGATATATAAAGCTGTGCTTTGAACATCAACCACAAGACTCTGCTTTTCAACAGAAGCCTTGATCATTTGCATCTCAGCATGCCACATGACAATTCACGCCATGCAACTGATGTCTGTCATTATATAACCTCTAAGTCCGTAAGTCTCAGAGAAGTGTGTTAAGAAGGAGAATAAATTCTCCGCCACCAAACAGATATATATTTGATAGAAATCAATCAACACAGAATAAAATCCAATGTCAGACACACATCCATTTAAAATTCCGTTCTAGGTCTAAACAAAACCGGAGGCATCTTATTCCCCGTCCTATATGTCTAATACAAGAGAGAGAGATCCTCGCATATCCGGTCGATCTCCAAGTACATCTGGACGATCACCATTTGTTACCTTATCTTGGGTGTACAACCCAATCAAGACATCAGTAATCATCCAAACGATGTGAAGAACTCCGGTCTTCAACCACCATCTTCATTGTCGACTTTTAATTGACATATCAGTTATTCAGAATGGGATAAACCCGGTCTTTCCGAATAACTCGCGTATTTTATAATCAATAATCAAATGTTATAAAAACACATCATACGCCTCATTACAATTCTGAATATTCTTTTATTCAAATATTCATATCCTTTGGGAAAGTTTCACATTAATTTTATCAAATATAAATTCTTTTAAATTTATAATTTAATCTTCCTTTAGATATCAATTCTAAACCAAATTAAGGTTTATCATCTAGTCGGGATTATCGAGCCTTACCGAAGTAATCATTTATTTATTAATCCCAATCCCAACCTATTCATCCCATAGAGCAAAACTGGTAATACTCCATACCTAACACCATGGTGTTATCAGTTTATTTAATTACCATTTCATGTTCAAATCTAATTAAAGATTTAATTATCGCCTGGAGTAAAAATTGGTGGCACTCCATTCTCGATCATTTTCCAAATTTGATAATTTAAATTATCACATTCACGTTTCAATCTAATTAAAGATTCATTAAAACTCCACTTAGTTTTAATCTCATAAATCATTATTCAATGAGTATTTAACTTTAGGAAATCAAACATGCCACATTGGCAATCTACACTGTACCATTGATTTCTGTCGATATATAACCTCTAAGCTCATACGTCTCAGAGAAGGGTGTTAAGCAAGAGAATAAATTCTCTGCCACCAAACAGATTTATATTTAGCAAAGATCAACAATACAGTTCTAAATACAATGTTAGACATGTAATCCTGTCTTTAACTGGGTTAAAGAACCAATGTCATTTAAAAAATAGTTCACGATAAACCCAAAATCACATTCCATTAATTATGGAATCTTCACAGAAAACAGATCAATATATAATCGATATCAATTCCTGTATCCAACTAATAATATAAATGGAATAACGACAAGGCATTTTAAATTCCATATATATAAACAGACTTCCTCCACAGAAGCTCACTTCGATTATTACCAAATCGAATTCCATTCCATTCCAATTTATTTTATTAAATTGGAAAACTTTGCTTTGGAAATTTTCCATTAAAACTTAATAAAAGATTTACATATTCCAAATCACATTTCACTGTTAATCGGGTTAAAGAACAATTGTCGTTAAAAACACAGTTCATAATAAACCCAATTCACATTCCATTTTATTCCAATTATTAAATATAACTGGAAACACTAATAATCTTAATTAAAAGGTTTATTCTTTTCACACGTTGTTTAAGAATAATGTTACTAAAGACACCACTCACAACAAACCCAAAATCCACTTTGATATTAAATATAAGGCTCTAAATAGAAATTATATCGGCTTACATTCAATATCAAATTCTGAAACCAACACATATCGTATAGGGAATAACAATATATATCTAGCTTCCAAATTCCTCCACAATATCCATAGTCACGGAATCCAATATCGAAATATCTCGAAGATGATTTCTATTCAAATTCAAACCATTCACAAATCCAATTTATTTATTTAAAAATGTTGGATTATCTTTCTAGTTAATACGTAACAACCTATATTTTCTATGTTTATTAAAGTAACGAATTAAAGAATACTAAATTGTAAAAGCAAGAATTAAGGGAAACGGGTTAAGCCATTGCGTTCGTCTCAGAATTCTGCTTGAGATAGATCTGAGTTTGCTTGAATCGGACTCCGTATGAAGAAGTTATGGAGTTCAGAAGATTTCATGTTTAAACAGAAAATTATATAATTATATAATTTAATAAACCAAAACATTTCGAATTTCAAAAATCACGTGGGTCAGCTGGGCGGGTTAACTCCCGCCCATAGGGGTCGACTCCCCCCGGGGGGGTCGACATAGGTGTCGACCCACCAAGAGGAGTGTCGACTGGGGTATCGACCCCCCTATAGGGGTCGACCCTCTCGCCCAGATCCAAACAGTGATGATTTTCTGACTTTTTGCTGAGTCACTAGGGCATAGGTGGCTATTTCTAGATAATTCTATATATTCTGGATGGTTGTGATTGCTCCTAGGTTGATCTAACGGCTCACATAAGTCTAAACCTCTATAAAAGCTACTCTAGTCCTCAACCCTAAATCACACAATTTCATTCCAAGGAGCCACCATGCTGTCCATGGTCGACCTAGCATAGCCACCTTTCTTCTCTAACTAGAAAGTAAGTTAGAAGCTACGAATCAAATCTAATTTAGACAATCGATAGTCTACGTCAAGGGATTGCTTTTCAGTTTCTGAAAACGGATCCCAGAAAACAAGATTTTCTTTTGTTTGTAAGTCCTGTTGTTATTTAGATGCGAGCAATTAAAAGTTATGATTTGTAATAAAGTGAAACCTAGAGTTGTGCCTAAGTTGTAAGATAAAGTGATGCTAATTCATGTCTACTCTTATAACGATTCTATCATATATGCCTATGAGACTATTGTGGTTTATTGGACTTATTATATTTGTTAAACCAATCGTGTATTATGTAAATTTGGTGACTCTTTCATGTTATGTTACATGCAAGTTTTAGGCTAAGTCATATATATCTTTAGATCTACATTCTCATAAGTTAGATCTATGATTGTTGGATCCAAAATACAAGTTCATATTTACATGTCTAATTGGATTTGTGTAATTCTATGTAAGTCCCCGTTTATATGCTTAAGATTCATATTAATTGGATCCAAATTGCAAGTTTACATTAATGTGCCTAGTTGGATTTATGTAATTTCATATGCTTAAGACTCATGTTAATTGGATCCAAAAATGCAAGTTCATTGTTTTATGCCAAATTTATATGACATATGTTTAGTTAGATCCTTATTTTATTATGTTGTAGGAATGGTACATGCTCCTTTGTTTCCCCTTTTGTATATAAGTTAGGCTAAGTTGCGATCCTAACATTCTACGTGAATTTTGCGAATGTATAACCGGGGTAACATTAGGAAAAGCCTTAAATTTCAAATTATTGGCATAGTTTGGCCCATAATCATATAAATGATTAGTGGCATAAATTGGTATAATTTATGTACCTAAAAATTATGAACATGATTTAGTGGGTAAATGGGGCATGACTTGAATGGCAATAATTATGGATAATTTACATACATACATACATACATATATATATATGAAGGGTAAATACCAATTTCCAAAAAAAATAAAAATATGAAGGGTAAATATGTAAATTAAGTAAAAGACGAATATGTCTAACCCGAGGTTAGATTGAGTTATGGTGTAAGACTGCCCGGAACCGCCCGGCACATCCAGCAACCATAACAATATAGATCTAATGTGAGAGTTTAGCGCATCAAGCCCAATAGAACCCGAGGTTAGATTGAGTTGTGGTGTAAGACTACCCGGAACCGACCGACACATCCAGCGACCGCAAAAATACATATCTAATGTGAGTGGTTGGTGCTTTAATGTATGAAGTAAATCTAAGACTGGAATGGTAGGGTTAAGTTAATTAATGAGACACTTAACCAGTATGACATGTTAACTAAACTGATGGGTGGGATTAGGTTAATTTGATAACATTTAACCATTTTAACATGTTGATTAGGAAACCCTAGTAACGGGTACCCATTTCAGCAGTAACCCACATAGATGTATCATGGTACCCTGAACTAGGCAGGGTGGAGCACGATTACTGGGCTGATTATAAGTGGTCAAAACAACGGCGGGTGGCGCGTCAGTGTAGGTTCCGACGGAGTGCGAGCGTGCACGTACTCCGTAGTGGAAAAAGCAGGAACTGAGCATCAGTAGTTATACACTGTGCATCTTGAATTGTGTCAGGTTGCCACCATAGGATTTGATACACCCCATAGTAGGACCAGCACAGGTATCTACAATCAAGCGGGGCCGAATGACATAAGTAGAAAACGTATACGAGTAGGAGCCGATTGATAAAGGGGATCATTTATCTTGAACACATGGTGCTAGTTGAAACACTTTTCAGCGGGTGCAGAGAAATAGTAATGAGTGCGATAGCATATTCAGTTTTATTATATTATTTCTAAAGTACTGTCCTAGGTTCAGTTTATTCATGTCATGATCCTTTTTCTTGTTTACATGCTAAATAATCACTGGACTTACCAGACTCATGTCTGACCCATTTTCTTTCGTCCCCCCCTCCCCCAGGTCCATAAGGAGGGAATACTTTATCTTAGTTCGGACCATTTCCAGCTTGAACAAAGTAGATGTATTGCTTGGATTCTCTTTCCTTGGGCTATGGCTTTAGATACACTCTTATTGGGAATTTATGCTATCTTACTATTATTTTAATGCTTTTTTATGTTTTAATTCAAGACAGAGATTTTGTTGTAATAATTTGGAAGTTGGTTTGAGACAGTTGTTGTAATGTTTTAACTGAACCATGTACTTATGAAATAAATTTAGTTTTTCCGTTGTTTATATGTCTTTCTTGTAAATTATCTGTATCTTTTACCTATAATGCTTCACCGAAGTTAAGGCATTCCTTTTGTGAGTGACCTTAACAGAGGTGCGGTGTTTGACTTGTTATCAGAGCTGATGGTTTCCATATCAGATAAAATTTTTGGAAACTAATTTTCAAAAAGAAGTTTAAAGAAGCATTTTCAAGAAAAAGTGTTATTTTTATTTTAAATGGCATAATCCCCCAAAGCCATATGCACTATCTTTCTATCCTTCGTTTTGAATCTTTTCTTTTTCGTTTCAGCATGTCTAAGGATCTTAACCTTCCAGAGGGCGTACTGGTACCTGGCTGGTTCAGAAGGTACCTAGAGGCTAGGGCTAATGATGCAGGTCTAGCAGATGTTCCTCCTCCCTCTATTGCAGCTGTTCCTCCTCCTCCTCGTGCAAATGCTTTCTTAAAGATATGTTGAGATTTTCGAGCCATGGGTGGAAAGAACTTTAACGGGACTGAGTCATTCGTAGAAGCAAGAAACTGGCTCAAAGAAACCGAGGACCTGTTTGTTATCTTCGAAGTGGACGATAGGCAGAAGGCACAGTTGGTCGTACGGTTTCTTAAAGACGAAGCCTCTTATTAGCGGGAAGTTACTAATGTTGAGAGACCAGTTGAAATTTGGGAGGATTTCAGAATGAGGTTTGAAATGAAATTCCTCTCACAAGCTGAATGTAGCCTACAGATGGAGAAGTTCTTAGCTCACAAGCAGGGAAGTATGTCGGTCAAGGAATACGTCAACCAATTCAACCAGTTGGCCAGATTTGGACTGGAGTTAGTGAACACTCCCCATAAGAAGGCTCTCCGTTTTGTTAAAGGGTTGAATGAGCCACTGCACAGCTTAGCTATGTCCCATATACCTATGGGTGCGACTTATGAGAGACGGGTGGACATGGCACTATTATAGGAGGAAGACAAGGGTGGCAAGGAAGAGGCAAAGGT
This sequence comes from Allium sativum, assembly GCA_030737875.1. NCBI lineage: Eukaryota > Viridiplantae > Streptophyta > Magnoliopsida > Asparagales > Amaryllidaceae > Allium > Allium sativum. Next base: position 55,904,763 of record CM060916.1, on the reverse strand, counting down.
GGAAGTACCTCAAGATAAGAAAGTGGAGGGATCGCAAAATAAAAAGATAGATTCAAAGAAGGGCGGGAAGAACAACAAACCCCGTGACAAGAGGAAGTGTAATTTTTGTGGCATTTCTGGACATCTGATTAAGGACTGCAGAAAGAAAAAGAGAAAGATGGGTGGTTATTTTCACTACGGCGAGACATGACACATGGCTAAGGACTGCCCAAGAAAGCAAGGACAAGGGCAGAAGACTGGACCCACTTTGGAGGGCAGGTTCACGCTCTCATAGCACATCCGCAAAACGAGGTAGAAATATTTCTGTTGAGAGTTTAGTTTATCTTTTTGATCATCCTGTTCGTACACTCTTTGATTCTGGCTCATCACACTCTTTTATATCTACTGCTTTAGTTGAATCTCTGCACCTAGACACCAGTATAGTAGAGGATCCCTTGGTTGTTTCAAATGCAATTGGGGGCTCGGCCTATTTGTCAATGATCTGTTTGGATTTGGAAATCTCTATACTAAGCGTTAGGTTTAGAAGTAATGCCTATGTTTTGGGCTTCACGGGCTATGGGTTGATTCTAGGCATGGATTGGTTATCCAGTAATGGTACCATCCATATTCCTAGACATCTGATTAAGATTCATATTAATTGGATCCAAATTGCAAGTTTACATTTACATGCCTAGTTGAATTTGTGTAATTTCATATGCTTTAGATTCATATTAATTGGATCCAAATTGCAAGTTTACATTTACATGCCTAGTTGGATTTGTGTAATTTCATATGCTTAAGACTCATGTTAATTGGATCCAAAAATGCAAGTTCATTGTTTTATGCCAAATTTATATGACACATGTTTAGTTAGATCCTTATTATTTTATGTTGTAGGAATGGTACATGCTCCTTTCTTTCCCCTTTTGTATATAAGTTAGGCTAAGTTGTGAGCCTAACATTCTATGTGAATTTTGCGAACGTATAACGGGGGTAACGTTGGGAAATCCCTTAAATTTCAAATTATTAACATAGTTTGGCCCATAATCATATAAATGATTAGTGGCATAAATTGGTATAATTTATATACCTAAAAATTATGAAAATGATTTAGTAGGTAAATGGGGCATGACTTGAATGGCAATAATTGTGGATAATTTACATATATATATATATATATATATGAAGGGTAAATACGTAAATTAAGTAAAAGACAAATATGCCTAACCCGAGGTTAGATTGAGTTACTGTAACACCCCACCTCTGCTAGGGTCATTCACAAAGGGAATGCACTAGTTTTGGAGGGGTATTATCTAGTAAACAGGCACAGAGATAACACAAAACAGAACATAAATTAAACAGAGTATATAAAGCAGCGGATATAAATTTAACCAAATCTCATTACGTGGGAAATAGAGTCAAAACCTCTTACATCAAAATACCAAGTCATTATTTTTCATTACATCAAGTTCTAAAGAAGCAAAGTACTTAAAACAACATAAGTCCAATATTATTCCCCAAAAAGAGCATGAGTGCAGCCATAGCATAGCTCAAGACCAAACCGTACATGAGCTGTCAGAAAGCAAGCAAAGTCCAAGCTAAGAGCTAGAGTTTCCTCCCTGAGAAACTAGGGGGAAACGAAAGAAAAAGAGGTGGAAGAAAACGGGTCAGTCAAAAAGACTGGTAAGCCCTAGTGACTATCAGCATAAAAACTAATAAAGTTAACTGGACATGAGAAACTGAGATTAAACATAAAGACAATAACTGGACTGGCATGATAATAAAAGGTAACAAGATAAGAGTGGCATCGCATATACAAGGTTTACTGCACTAACTGTACTAGTGTCCAAATCCATGTCAAGTATAAATCCAGAAATGATCCCTAAACCCAATAACATGATATGACCCAATACGGGGTCCAACAGTCCATTCTAATCGATCGGCTTTTCTCGTCATGTGTCGGTGTTATACGACCCAATCGCGGAATGTAGTCACATGTGCTAGGTCCACCCTAGGGTGTATGAGGTCCTAGGGTGTCAACCACTGACACAAATCAAGTACGCACAATGTAGTACTATGGGTGCCCATGCCTACTTTTACAACTTCGGACTAAGTGCACGACCCTAGTCCGCCTGAACCTACACTGGTGCACCTTACTCAGCCGTTATTCTTGGTCGCTTACAATCAGCCCAGTAATCGTGCCCCACCCTACCTAGTCCCTAGGGTATCGTGATACTTCTAAGTGGGTTACTGCTGAAAGGGACCACGTGGCTAGGATTTCTAATGGGTAAAGTGTTGTCATTAAAAAGGTCATGACTTAACCCCTATCCAAACATGTATCAAATTGTTTAAGTGTATTCAAGTGGTCCATGACTTAACCCTACCATGTGGCATTAATTCACTTAACGCACCCCAACCTCTCACATTAGACTTGGTTACGGTTACTGGATGTGCCGAGCGGTTCCGGGCAGATTTACACCATAACCTAGTCTAACCTCGGGTTTAAAGTGCTATATGACCAACTACTCACATTGGGTCCTATTATTTGCAACTACTGGATTTGCCGGGCGGTTCCGGGCAGATTTACGTTGCAAATTCAACCCAACCTCGAGTTGGCCATTTTCAAGTTATCTAATTGTCATGTCCCAAATTCATGTTTTCAAGCTTATTCTCATGTCAAATTTTCATGTAATATTTTCATGTCATATCATGTCAATTCCATAGCCAATTTTCAAGTTTGCCTAATCTACCCAAAACGTATCCCCAACGTACGTGAATTCGCATTAATACAACATGTCAAAATAGGGAATAACACAAACAGGATAGTCATAGAATGGCAAAGGTGTTCACAAGTTAAGCATGATGATTATAACATTACAGGCATATGAAATAGGGTCTCAACATCAACTTGACAAGACATGGTGATAGACATGGTAAAGGATTGGCATAAGATAATACACCAATAATAGTTTCAACATCACAGGCATGGCAAGACAAAGATCGTAAAGGGGTTTTAGATTAAACATGAATATATCCAAATCAAGTTCATACCAATATTCCATAAGTCAACATTTAAGATGAATAGATCTGGGGTGTAAAACTTAGATTCAAAATAACAGATTTAAAAGTGATAGTCATAGATCCAAGATATACAATAGTAGATCCAACTTAGTTATCATGTTTATGCATAATTTCAGTTTACATCGTGATCAGGTTAAATTTACAGTTTAAATCTAAGAGTGACAAAGGGCTTACAGATCGTAGTCTAGAGAATGAGAAAGCAAAAAGAGTAGAAGCAGAATCTCTAGCAAATCCCCAAACCAACGTAGCACTAACAAAGTCTTGAATAGCCTCCTTGTTCTCTATCTTCCAGTCAGAACTTCAGCAGCATATGGTCGGACAAGAATGTGATAGAAAGTCTAGGGTCAGGGGTTGTTTATATAGTGTTTAGAGAGTGAATCTGGACAAGCAACGAGACCAGATACATCTGGCTCAAAAACAGGCTAGGTGACCAGGTCGACACCCAAGTCGACTGCGCAGTCGACCTGGTCCTAGGGGTGTCGACTGCCCAGTCGACCTGGGTCTGGGCGGGAAATTTCCCGCCTCGTCTGTTCTGTGTTTGAAATTCGAATTTTGAATTCGAATTCGAGCTGTTTTGAACTCTGAATATTTCTGAAACTTTGGGGAGCCATAACTTGGTCATACGGACTCCGATTTTCGAAAACTCGGACTCGATTTCATGCAGAATTCCGAGATGAACGCAATGGCGCAACCCGTTTCCCTTGGTTCTTATTTTAAAATTTAATTCTGCCTAGATTTATGGTTATAACACGTTATTAAAATACAGGTTGTTACATTCTCCCCTCCTTAAAGGATTTCGTCCCCGAAATCTCTAAGTTAGGAAGAACGCGTCCTACCATCCACATCCATCTACTCACAACATCATTCACGAGCAACCATTGTCCTTAAAAAGATCTCTAATGTTGTATGAACATATGCAGTATGTGTGTGTAAATGTACTTATCTAATGCAAAAGATCAGGCGGTTACTGATTCAGTAAACCTCCTTAATGCAAGATATGTTAGTGTAATGAGTCCAACATGTATGCAAATTCCTAACATAACTTAAAATTTCTACATGAGTGCACAAACATCATCCATATGCAACATCAACGTGATAGCATAACAAGTTCATCCATGTACAAGTATAAGCACCCATGCAAATGCAACATGAAAAGGTGTCTGAGCCGATCTAGTGCCTAATGTGTGTCATGCATCCACTAGAAATCACTTGCAAACACTTGCAACCATTTGCAAACATCAACCATAACATGTTTCAAATAAATGTTTACATCCAAAGAGGGTTCTAAGGTTCTCAAGACAAGATTAACAAAACAAACATAGGTAGCATGAGACGAAAGGTTTACAAGCTCAAAGGAAAAAGAGATCGAGAAAGTACCCTCAAAAAGAAATGGGTAAAGCGCGCGTATCTTCTCCTCGGTTTCCCAAGTTGCGTCTTCTTGGGCTTCACTCCACTGTACTTTGACTAGCTTGACTTCGCGATTCCTTAGCTTCTTGATCTCCGTCCCTAAGATACAAATAGGAACTCGCCTCAGCGTTGCTTCTTTCTCCACTTCTACGCCTTCGAGGATGCTTGGCTCAACCACCTCAGCTGATTCATGTAGGCACTTTCGGAGATGCGAGACGTGAAAGACATTGTGTACTCCGGCCAGCCTCTCAGGTAACTCTACCTTATAGGCCATCTGCCCAATCCTCTCAGTGATAGGGAACGGTCCTACGAAACTCGGTGCTAGCTTTCCAATTGCTCCAAAACGAACCACATTGCGCAAAGGAGAGACTTTTATGAAAACCATATCTCCGACTTCGAACTCTAGGTCTGTCCTTCTCTTGTTCGCATAAGATTTTTGTCTATCTTGGGCCACTTTCATTCGTCTTCGTATCAACTCCACCTTCTCAGAAGTGTCTCGTATCATGTCGGGGCCAAGTATAAGTCTGTCAGTCGTCTCCCACCAACAAGTTGGTGACTTGCACGGTCTCGAATGGTGCCATTCCTATGCTAGCTTGGTAGCTATTATTATAAGCAAACTCCACGAGAGGGAGATGGTCTTCCCAAGTACCACCAAAATCAAGAATGCATAGCCTCAAAAGATCCTCTAGTACTCTATTTACCCTTTCGGTCTGTCCATCCGTCTGAGGGTGATAGGCTGTACTTAAATTAAGTTGCGTACCCATTGCTTCTTGCAGACTATTCAAAAACTGGCTAGTGAAAATGGGGTCACTGACTATGCTAGAAGGAACCCCGTGCAACCGTACTATCTCTCGAAGGTAAATAGACGCTAGCCCTGACGCAGTCCTTTTGCTTTTCACCGGGATGAAGTGGGCACTCTTCGTGAGTCTATCAACAATGACCCATATGCTAGTACTCCCCTTCCTCGACCTAGGCAATCCATCCACGAAATCCATCGAGATACTTTCCCACTTCCATTGCGGGACCTCCAAAGGATGTAATAGCCCACCAGGCTTCTTAGATTCGGCCTTGACTTGTTGGCACACCATGCACTTTGAGACGAATTCTGCCACGTCCTTTTTCATTCTAGCCTAAAAGAAATTGCGTTTCGTATCTCTGTACATCTTATCCCCTCCGGGATGTATAGTCATCTTCGAGTGATGCGCCTCTTCGAGAACTTTATTTACTAAGTCTCCCACCAGTGGAACACATAGCCTTCCATCGCGCCTTAGCCATCCTTTGTCATCAATGGCATACCTACCAAGGTGACTTGACGTCTCACCACTGATTAACTTGTCCATGATTTCGACTATCTGTGGGTCTTCTTTCTGCGAAGTCCCTACTTGATCTAGAAGCGTAGGTCTCAGCTCAAGAGATGCTAACGTACCAGTCAATGACTCAATAGCATGCGTAAAATCAAAGGTCGCTATAAACTCTAGACTTTTTCTTTCAACAAATAAGGGGCTCAAAGTCAACCTTTTTCTACTTAGCGCATCCGCCACCACGTTACCCTTGCCAGGGGTATAAGTTATATCGAAGTCATATGAGGCCAAGAATTCCATCCACCGCTGTTGTCTCAGATTCAAATCTTTTTGCGAAAAGAGATACTTAAGCGATTTTTGGTCGGTATACAGCTCGAATTTCTCCCCTAGGAGATAATGGCGCCAAGCTTTAAGTGCAAAAACAATCGCGGCTAACTCCAAGTCATGTGTGGGATAGTTCTTCTCATGAACTTTAAGTTGTCTACCCCCATAGCATATCACTCTTCCTTCTTGCATTAGGATAGCGCCTAATCCCGTGCCGCACGCATCTATGTACACCATAAACATTTTTCCTCCATCGGGTAATGCTAAAACTGGAGCTGTGGTGAGGGCTCTCTTGATTCTATGTACCATGCAAACGCTAGGTTTTTCTTCGTTAACTTAGTAAGAGGGGCTGAAATCTTAGCGAAGTCCTTAATGAACTTCCTATAAAAGCCCGCCAAACCGAGAAAGCTTCTCACCTCTGTTGCATTCTTAGGAATTTTCCAGTCTTGCACCGCAACTACCTTTGCGGGGTCCACGGCTAAACCTTGCTTAGAAACTACGTGCCCAAGAAACCGAACTTCCTCCCTCCAAAAATGGCATTTGGAGAACTTAGCCTTTAACTGGTGTGCTCTAAGCGTATCCATGACTTCCTTGAGGTGTCTAGCATGCTCTACTTCATCCTTTGAGAAGATTAGAATATCGTCCACAAAAACCACCACGAACATGTTAAGGAACTCCCGAAACACCCTACTCATCAGGTCTTCAAAGTACGCGGGTGCATTCGTTAACCCAAACGGAATGACGAGCCATTCGAAGAACCCATCTGGAGTCCTAAACGCAGTTTTGTCAATGCTATCCTCAGCCACTCTAAGTTAATGGAATCCTGTGGCTAGATCGAGTTGAGAGAAAACAGATGCTCCCACAAGCTGGTCAAAAAGATCATCGATTCTTGGTAGTGGGTGCCTATTCTTCTTCGTCAGCTTGTTTAACTCACGATAATCTACGCACAGACGAAGCGAACCATCCGCCTTAGTAGCGAATACCACCGGAGCACCCCATTCAGAAATGCTTCGCCTTATGAAATTTTTCTCGAGCAACTCCTTGACTTGTTTACTGAGCTCTCTTCTTTCTCGCGGGGCCATATACCTAACTGGCAATGAAACAGGCTTGGCATTATCAACCAGATAAATTCGGAAGTCTATCTCGCGTTTAGGGGGTAACCCTTTCACCTCATCAAAGATATCTGGATATTCTCGGACTACTCTCACGGAGTGCAGATTGTCGACGGATGAGTCGAGAGATTCAAGATAACATAACATGACCGGACCCTTCGGGTTACAAGAAAGTTCAAGGGTATTACCAAGGCGTGTCATGAGCCTCACTACCCTTCGTTCACAATCAAGGATAGCTCCATAATTGGACAACCAATCCATGCCCAGAATTAAACCATATCCCATGAATCCGAGAACATAAGCATTACACGTGAATTCCACGCTTAAGATGGAAATCCTCAAATCAACACAAATCATAGATAAATGGGCGGAGCCCCCAGTCGGATTTGAAACACTAACGGGATCATCAACTAGACTAGTACTTAAGTGCAGATTTTCAACAATATCAGAAGAGATAAAAGTATGTGATGCGCCATAGTCAAATAAGGTTCGAACAGGAAATTCAGAAATGTAAACAAGGCTTTCTACAGAAATATTACTACCTCGGTCAAGAGCTGGAGTGGTGTTGAGAACCTGCAACTGCCCTCCAGAAGGTCCTGCTCGCTGTGTCTGCCCTAGCCCCTGTCCTTGCTTCTTAGGGCAATCCTTACTGATGTGTCCAGTATCCCCGCAGTGAAAGCATTCACCCAACATTCTTTTTTTCCTCCTACAGTCTTTAGCTATATGTCCCATGATACCACAAAAGTTGCACTTCCTCATCTCACGTGGCTTGTTAGCATTGTTGTTGTTGCCCTTGTTATTCTTGTTATCTTGTTGCCTCCCTTCTTGAAGTCAACCTTCTTTTTCTGAGTCTCATTAGACTTAACTTCCTTTTTGTCACCCTTGTCTTCCTCATGAAGTAGGGCCATATTCACCAAGCTTTCAAAGGTCGCCCCCATGGGCACATGAGTCATGGCCATAGTGTGGAGTGGCTCGCTCAATCCTCGAGCAAATCGTAGAGCCTTCTTCTCAGCCGTGTTGACTAAGTCCAAACCAAACCGAGCAAGCTGATTAAACTTATTCACGTACTCCCTAATAGACATGTCCCCTTGCTTGAGTGCCAGGAACCTCTCCATCTGAAGGTTCGCTTCTGCTGACGATAAGAATTTAAGCCCAAACCTCTCTCTAAAGTCTGCCCAAGTCTCAATTGGTCTGGTAGCGTTGGTGACTTCCCACCAAAATGCATCTTCCTCTTTCAACAACCATGCTGCCAACTGAACTTTCCTATGATCCTCCATATCAAAGATAACGACAGGTCTTCAGTCTCTTTTAACCAGTTTCGTGCCTCAGCGAAGGTCTCAGTTCCAAGGAAGCTCTTGCCGCCCATTCCTATAAAGTCTTTGCATATTTTGGCGAAGGCGGTGCCGGGAGGAGGAGGAGGAACTGTGGCTACTGGAGGAGGAGGAAGAGGGATGTCTGCCGGGCCCGCATCGTTGGCCCTAGCTACCAAGTACCTTCGGAACCATCCGGGTATGGGTACTCCCTCGGGAAGGTTAAGATCGGCCATGCTGAAAAACGAAAAGAAAAAGATTGAAACGAGGAAACAAGGAAAGTGCTAATGGCTTTTGGGGAATAGCCTTTTCTAAAAAATAGAACTTTTCTTGAAAAATGCTTCTTTATAAATGGTTTTGAAAATAATTTTCAGAAAGTTTTTTTTTTAAAAAAAAACTTTTGCCCAGTCTGGTAACCTTCTGCTCTGATACCAAATGTAACACCCCACCTCTGCTAGGGTCATTCACAAAGGGAATGCACTAGTTTTGGAGGGTATTATCTAGTAAACAGGCACAGAGATAACACAAGATAGAACATAAATTAAACAGAGTATATAAAGCAGCGGATATAAATTTAACCAAATCTCATTACGTGGGAAATAGAGTCAAAACCTCTTACATCAAAATACCAAGTCATTATTTTTCATTACATCAAGTTCTAAAGAAGCAAAGTACTTAAAACAACATAAGTCCAGTATTATTCCCCAAAAAGAGCATGAGTGCAGCCATAGCATAGCTCAAGACCAAACCGTACATGAGCTGTCAAAAAGCAAGCAAAGTCCAAGCTAAGAGCTAGAGTTTCCTCCCTGAGAACCTGGGGGGGGGGGAACGAAAGAAAAAGAGGTGGAAGAAAACGGGTCAGTCAAAAAGACTGGTAAGCCCTAGTGACTATCAGCATAAAAACTAATAAAGTTAACTGGACATGAGAAACTGAGATTAAACATAAAGATAATAACTGGACTGGCATGATAATAAAAGGTAACAAGATAAGAGTGGCATCGCATATACAAGGTTTACTGCACTAACTGTACTAGTGTCCAAATCCATGTCAAGTATAAATCCAGAAATGATCCCTAAACCCAATAACATGAAATGACCCAATAAGGGGTCCAACAGTCCATCCTAATCGATCGGCTTTTCTCGTCGTGTGTCGGTGTTATACGGCCCAATCGCGGAATGTAGTCACATGTGCTAGGTCCACCCTAGGGTGTATCAGGTCCTAGGGTGTCAACCACTGACACAAATCAAGCACGCACAATGTAGTACTACGGGTGCCGATGCCTACTTTTTCAACTCCGGACTAAGTGCACGACCCTAGTCCGCCTGAACCTACACTGGCGCACATTACTCAGCCGTTATTCTTGGTCGCTCACAATCAGCCCAGTAATTGTAACACCCCACCTCCGCTAGGGTCACTCACAAAGGGATTGTACTAGGTTTGGTGAAGCATTATCGAGGTAAACATGCACAGAAATATTACAAGACAGAACATATATAAAACAGCGGAAGTAAAACAAATTTCATTACCTTATAAAATAAGGTCTAAAGCCTTTTACATCAGAATACATCAAAAACCTGTCTTGCAATAGTAAAGAAGCATAAAACCTTTTCATAAATTATTCCCCAAATAAAACAGTAAGGTAGCCATAGCCAAGAAAAGTCCAAGCCATGCATGATGTCCTTCAAGCAGAGGAAGTCCGAACTAAATAACAGTGTTTCCTCCCTGAAAACCTGGAGGGGGAAACGGAAGACAAAGAGGCGAAAGAAAACGGGGTCAGTCATAAAGACTGGTAAGTCCTATCTACCTCCAGCATAAAAACAGGTAAAGGTAACATGACATGCATAAACTAAAAGTAAACATAAGGATGACGACAAGATAGATAAGCTAAACCAAGATAACTGGCTGAACTACTGTAGCAAGATAAACTAAGGTGTCATGATAAACTACGGTGTCAAGATAAATCAAGGTATCACATCGTCAGGTTTCTATCAAGTATACTACCCCAAGGTATCTATCATGTCTAACATCCCACGGTATTTATCATGTATATTTGCACTGTACCTCTCGTACTAGTATCCCAACCCGCGTCATGTGTTAACTACGAATGCCCCTTGCCCAATGTCATGTAATGGTCCATGTCAACCTAATATATAGCATATGTAGGTTTTCCCAACTCGTATGTTTCTTTCCATGTATAAGTTCAGTCCTTTGCCGTAGGCCGTACGGGCTTCCCCATGTAAATCTATACCACCTCAACGTAGTACCATTTTATCCTTGAAGTTGTTTTGGACTGCTACCCTTGATCTGCTTATGTTTTCTTACCATGAACTATCGCGTGTTCACTAAGGATTTATGCCACCTAGGACCACTAGGGATTATGCTACCTAATGAACGTTTCCGTGTCTCGGTTTGGGTTCAGGCCACCTAGGGCCACTAGGGATTATGCCACCCGTCAACCGCGCCCTTTATCCCACGTATGTACCGTGAATCGTTTTCCATGTCTAGACGCACATGTATCTCAATGTGCCACCCGAGTTCCGTGCCAGGGCAAATCAAGAAATACGGAACTCGGTCGGGAGTTTTAAGTCGTCTGCTGATGCAGATATCAAGGTCTGTTTTTGTATCCGTGGCTATGGTCCCACGTGACCCCTCCCTCAACTACTGAAAGGCAATCCAAGAAAAATCATGTATGAGAACTACATCCCGACCCCATTATAGCCCCACTTTCCTATGGGCCAACCTCACCCATGACTCGACAGCAAGAACATGGTCTGTTGGGAGAGCTCTGCCTTTCCGTTCGCGCACGATTGACTAAAGATGGTAGGTAGTCGACGACGCGCTATCCAGGGCAAAAATCAAGTATCGTCGACTCCATGCTAATCCATCACCGTCTTTAGGTTGCTCGCATAGCAACCAAGGCATACCCTTTGTTCTTCTTTTGTTTCTGTATCTTCATGGAGGACGGTGTACTAATACATTCAGTCGACTCAAGATGAATGAGTGAACGATCATGTTTGGTGGGCTGCAAGATGTTCTTATTGAACCCTAGTGTATCGCCTTTGGAGTACACTGATCGGAAGGTGGTCTCATACCTTGTCATAGTTGGAATCATTCTCCAATATGAGCCCTGCGGGTTTTTGTTTATATACAATGCATGTGGAGTATGAGATGCAAGCATTCTTCTATATGGTTATTTATTTGATATAGACACTATTATAATATCACCGGATTTCATATCAAAAATGTTTTGGGATATCGTAAGATAAAAACCGTTCATGTTATGTGTGGATTGGTTCACCAGAGTGATCCGTGGCGATTGCAATGCACGGGTCAGACCGAGTTTTACAGTTCAGGTTAGTGAGCAACGAACTTCTGAAGGCATGCTGAAAAGGTCCAGGTGTATTAATGTTTATTCCGCTATGTATTGTATATAAGGACAGGTTATTATAACTGTCCAGATGTGTTGGATGTTCACTGTACTATGATAATTGTAAGTAATATGTCAAGCTATCAATAAAGATTTATTGTTATATTATATTTTGTTTCGCTGCGATGTGAGACTTTGATTCTATGTTAGTTTTTCTTATTCTTCTTTTCCAATCTTCTTCCTTTATTCTCTCACCCTCTAACTATTTTCTACTAACTATCTGCTTTTTCGTGCAATTTGGTTTTGACGTGAGTTAAAATTGTCAACTCAAAGGGTACACAAAAGTCAGTATGTTACTATATATATATATATATGTGTGTGTGTGTGTGTTTATAGTTTATAAATTTTATAATATATGTTTTGTAATTTTATATCATAAATATGTTTATACTATATACTACTATGTTTTCACACTTTATAAAATTCATTAAAGCACTAGTTTTGATTCAAGAATTTTCAGAATATATATTAATTTAAAAACTTTAAATTTTTTTAAAAATTCAAAAAACTATATATATGTCGACATACATTTTGGACTTGTCGACATATAACTGTCATATTTTTTATTTTTAAAGGAAGTGTCTTTTCATGTTTTGAAATGCTTCAGAAACATTGCAACCTTTTAAACTCCGTAAATAGGTGTTAATTTTGAATTTTTATTATTATTTCTTCTCTATCTTCATCCTATTTATTACCGCCATTATCATACTTTAATTTCTTGATTTCTACACTTATACTCTGTCGATTTCTACTTAAATTGTATCAAACTTCTCCACTTCTCAATTTCTATCGAATACTCTCTGAATGGAAGTGCTATTGAAGAGTTCTAGGGCTATTATAATTGTTGGGGAAAGTGTGTGTTCCTTGTATCCCGAAAATCAAGGAAAGGGGGCTATGTTAACCTTGTACCCGTGAAATCAAGGGTGTTGGAATCGGTGTTAACCTTGTAGCCGTGAAATCAAGAGTGTAGTAATTGGATTTTGATATTAATAAAACTCTGCACAATCCAACGTTGCGTGGGGCTGGACGTAGGAGTAATCCGAACTAGTATAAGATCCATGTGTTCTATCCTTTTATGCATTTTTTATTTACTTATATTTGTGTTTGTGATTGTTTCTATGTTTGTGATTATTTCTAGTGTTATAATTATTAGGTGATTCATATAATAACTCAAGTTAGCTAAAGATTTCTTTGAATTTTTTATAAACACTATTCACCCCCCCCCCCTCTAGTGTTAATTCTACCTTAAGATCCTTAATCCGCATCCCTAACAATTGGTATCAGAGCATAGGTTTTCAAAATTTTATCATCTGAATTTTCGAAATATTAAATGCCAACCAACACAAGAATTGATAGTATTAATAGTTCTTTATGTAGAGGGACAGTCCACAGTTAGACCAACACTGTTTAATGGAAGTAACTATTCCTATTGGGCATGTAGAATGAAAATATATTTGCAATATGTAGGATTAAACCCTTGGAATAGTACACAAACTGCATATGTTGAACCCAGTACTAATTTTACATAATGGACTAACGAACAAAAGGCTGCTGTACAAAGTACTTTAAAGGCTATGAATATGTTATTCTGTTCATTAGATAGAAATTAATTTAATAACATATCAGTTTGCAAATTTGCTCATGATATATGGAAAATATTGCAAGTTACTCATGAAGAAACCAATAAAGTTAAACAAACCAAGATTTCAATGTTAACTAATCAATTTGAGATATTTAAAATGAATCAGAATGAATCTGTCTCCGATATGTACTGCAGGTTTCAGGAAATCGTGCATTCATTAATGGCTCTGGGAGAAACCTATTCTAAGGAAGATCAAGTCAGAAAACTTCGTAATCTACTAACTTCAGAATGGGATCTGAAAATGCTGGCGATTGAAGAGGCCAATAATATTAGTGAAATCAAAATTAAGGAGTTAATAGGAAATCTGATGTTATTCGAAGTACAGTTACAGAAAAGAAAATAGGCCGACAGAAAAGAAATCTATAGCATTCAAAGTAACAACTGACGTTTTGATTCAAGTAGTGAGGATGATGAGGAAATTGCCTTAATGATAAGGAATTTTAGTAAACATATGGTATATAAGAGAAGATATAATTTTCAGAGAAACAATCAAGGGAATTCAGGAAGAAAAAACAATATATGTTACAATTGCAACAGACCAAGTCATATAAAAAGAATGTGTCCATATCCAGATAAATCAAATCGAAAAACATATAATAATAATAATAATCCGTCAAAGAAGAGGAAAAGAGCATATGCAACGATTTTAGATGATTCAAATTCATCATCAAGCGATGAAGAACCAGAAACTGGAATCCGAATATGTGTTTCACAACAATTCAGAGTTCAGAAAATATTAAAGAAATGGATCTAAAAACTAGGTACGCCTTAATTAATTTTTGATTGAATTAGTTGAATGGATGTTTTGATTGCTTTCCTTGTTTGGGTTTGAAAATTAAATTCTAAAATTTAAAGTCGAACTTTAAAATTCAATTTGAAATTTGAATTTTGAAATTAATAATAATATAATGAATAATAATATAATTAAATGATTGTTAGGATTAATATTACTCAGGAAATAATAAACCTGAAAATATAAAATGTTAAAACAATAAAACAAAGTCAAAAAGCAACATTTCTTTTGAAAACATACATATATGTTGACAAACCAGAATCGACATGTCGACATATACACCAATAAATGAAATTCATATTTTGAATTTCAAAAGTTTAATCTTTCAAACTTCCCTCTATCATTCCACCAACCTCCAAGGTCTGAAAAGATGTCCTTATTTTCAAAAAAATAATGTCCATTCACTCTCTATTTAATTATCTATTCAATTCTATTCTCTCTACGTTTCATTCAAAATTCAAAACTTATCTCTAATGGCTTCCTCAAGTACACCAAAAACAAAGAGATTAACCAAAACCCTCAAAGCTCATTTTTACAATGATCAGGAGGCTATCAAAGAATATATTGATTATGCTACTAATGGAAAAGTCAATACGGGAGCCTTCGCTATCTTTGAAGATACTCTTTCTTATGATTTTCCTTCTCTCTTTGAACAAAATGGAGTTTTAAGTTTGATTGACTCTCGGGATAACAATGAAGTATGTTACCCGAATCTTATCAAAATGATTTACGCAAATTTGAATCGTGGATTTTGCAATGGAAATGAAAATCAAGTTTGGATTAGTGTAAAATGCATTCAAATTATTTTGGATCGTGATATTTTGGGAAATAGTTTAAATTTTGAGAACACAGGCTCAAATTTTTTGGAATTTGAAATTAATGAAACGGATTTGGAAACTTTTCATCACATCTTTGAAAGTGACGAATATATGGAATTTAAAAATCCTTTTTCCACTTAAAAGTAAGAATCGTCAACCTTCTTCTTCAACATACTCTCACTCCCTGTTCCGGAAATTTCAATAACCCTACCCTCAAGTTCTAAAAAGCCCTTTTTGCCATCTTTGGCACTTATGATATTAATTGGGCCAATGTAATTTTGAAAGAGTTTAAGCCCAAACAAATGTCCACCAAGGAAAACACTCTCTATCATGGAGTTTATCTAACTCGGATTTTTAAGTATTTCGGAGTAGATCTCAAAGGAGAGGAATGTGTCAAGAAAGGTTTTTAAATCATGAAATATATCCCTTATGCAAATTCTAATCACTTTTAAGCCTAATGAAACTTTTGTCAAAAAACAAGCTCGAATGGAACAAGAAGAAAATCCAATGAAAATTGACGAAGAAGAAGAATCCTCTTTGGAAAGTGTAGAATGTCCAACAAATAATAGAGCCCTAACCAAAGAAACACTTGTCTAGAACCAAGCCAAGTTTGCCAAGAACCAAAAGAAGATAAAGAAGACACTTAATAAAATGTATTCTAAAATGAACAAGTTCTTTAGCCAAGTGGGAAGAAAACTTAGATTATCATATTCCTCATCTTCATCCGCTGAGATCTAGGTTTATTATTTTAAGTTATCTTGTCGTAATTGATTGTATTTCCATTTCGAATCTCGTATTTAGTACCTTGTATCGTTTGATATTATTTGCCTTATAGTAGTAATGAATGATATTTATTTCTGCAAATCAATCTTTGATTTACTATAAAAATACATTAGAACTAAATAAATTAATATAACATATTAATAAATAACTCAAAATTGTGTGAAAAAATTAATATACCCAATCAAATGGGGTATGTCGACATGTTTAAATGGACATGTCGACATATAACTGCCAAGAAATTCAAATTGTTTTAAATTTGAATTTTTAAATAATACCTTATGTCTCTTCATTTTAAATGAATTCCAGATTCTATAAATACCATTTTATTCCAGAAAATCTTATTTTAAACTCTCTCTTTCTTCTCTAATCATTCCTTATTTATATAACAAATTATGGCCAATCCTATTCACTATTTAAGCGAAAATCTTGAAGAACCTCTTAATTCCTTCAATAATATCCTATCTATAATCCTTCATAATCAATGCCACCTAGAACTAAGTCAAATTAAGATGATAGAACAATAAGAAAAACACTTTTACGTCATACGTTGGATGATCTCATCTCTTTCCAGAGAAGAAGATAATAACTTATTTGGAGCACCACTCACCAAAGAAGATGAAGACTGGGAAGTCATTAAGAAGGATCCAATCTTTGGAGGAGATAGATGGGTGGAAGTTCCAGAGATGTTTGAGTTTGTTTGAATTGATTGGTATGCCTTTTTTGAATTTGTTTGAGTTATTTTACATATTGTTTGGTTTGATTTATATGAAATGCTTGGATTGATTGGTTGTAAATATTAAACAAACTACTTGTAGATATTGAATTGTTTTTTTATACTATTATTTCTTGAATCTTTTCATAAAATAAGGGGGGGTTATTTAGATATAGTCACTAGAATTATTAATAGCATAGATTCAGAGGGAGTATAGTTTATTATAGTTTAATATAGGTTAGTATAATCTAGTACAATATATTATAGTTTAGTATAGTATATTATAGTTTAGTATAGTGTAGTTTTTGATAATGACAATGGGGGGTGGATTATAAAATAGGATATAGTTTGTGATAGGCATAGTTTAAGGGGAAGTCAGACGGAATTCATGGTGAAAGGGGGAGTAATCAAGGAATCAGTTCAATAGGTAATAACAAGTATGAATATTTTATAAACCAAGGTTGTCATCATCCAAAAGGGGGAGATTGTTGGAGAATGTAATTTTGATGACAACAACCTTATTTCAAATTTTGATATTATTGATTATAAAATATATACCAACATCCTTGTCTTGAATATATATATATATATATACACTAATATATTAATATCATCGAAATTGGGCGGTTCTTGATGTCAGTCTTATGTTGGAACATTAGAGGTCTAAACGGTGATACTCCTCAACTAGACCTCTTTAATGTAAGAAATAAGTATAATCCTACTTTTATCGCTGTTCTAGAGAATAAGTTGGCAACGGTAGTGTTGTCAACTTTTAAAAGTCTTCTAGGTGTTGACTAGGGAACTTTAAATAATAACTCTTCCTCGTCTTCTGGTCGTATTATGGTTTTTTTTTGGCACAAAGCTATTTGGAAACTCACAACATTGTGTGCGGATGATCAACAGCTTACAGTTCAAGCCACTAATGTTGGGGGTCTTAGTTTTACTTGCACTTTTGTGTATGCTCATAACTGGGCGACAATCCACAAACAGCTTTGGGACAAACTCACGGTTTTAGCTAAATCAATTTCAAATGAGTGGATGGTTCTTGGTGACTTCAACGCAATACTTCAAACAAATGAGAAAAAGGGGGGCTTACCATCAGATTAGCGCAGGTAGCTAAGTTCAATGCCTGCGTTGTTGCGACCGGGTTGGTTGAGGCATGCCACACGGGCCTGCAATATACAAGGCACAGCGGTGAAGCAAAGAAAATTAGCTGTCGATTAGACAGAGTGATGATTAATTCAGATATGCTAATCAAAAATACTAATATCAAAGTGCAAATTCTCCCTAGTTCAACAAGTGATCACTACCCGATATACATCATGTTTAACAACACTATCACTCTCACCAAAGGTAGACCTTTCCGATACGTTAACTCTTGGCATATTGCGGAGGACTACGATGATATTGTTGACTTCCAATCCATCCCTCTCACTGAGGGGCATGGTTGGTACTCTCTTGTATACATTCTCAAAACAGTGAAATTTCAACTTAGAGAATGGAATCAATGCAGAACAAAGACAAATTTGAAAGACGTTGAATCCCAATGTGAAAATGCTTTAATTTCTCTTGATGCAAACCCTCTTAACGAAGCCCTGAATAGCAACAACTTCAGGCTTCAGTCTCAACTTAAAACGGCGATGTCTTCACATGCCATCGAGTTGAAACAGAAGGCTAAAGTGAATGGGCTAACTCAAGGAGATGACTGCACAAAGTTCTTCTATACTAAAATGTCGTATCAGAAAAACTACAACAACTTCTTTAATGCACTAGATGTGCATGGTGAACCAGTCTCAAGTTTGGAAGCTTTCGAAAATGAAGCTATCAAATATTTTAATGATCTTTACAATGGGAATTATGATTATATCTTACCCCACGTCAACTGCAGCAGACTGGTAAACGAGGAGGGAGCTGTTTGCTGTTGAGTATGGTAACCGAGGTGGAACTCAGAGCCGCCTTGAATTCCATCCATGAGGACTCCAGCCCCATACCCGATGGGTGGAACGCCAAATTCTTTAAACTACATTGGGAAAATTTGGAACAATTATTGCTACTGGCCATTTAAGAATCATTTATCACAGGCAAGATACTGCAAGAAATTAACCACACTTTCATTACCCTCATACCAAAAGTTAACAAACCAAGCAAAATTGAAGATTATAGACCGATAGCGTGTTGTAACCTGATATACAAACTGCTTAGCAAAGTGTTGTGTAACAGGCTTATACAATTCCTTCCTGAGCTGATCTCATCATGTCAATCAGCATTTATTAGAGGCAGGCACATCTCTGAAAATTCTCTATTTACGCATGAATTGGTTAGGCAATTCAATAAAAAAGGGGCCGACAAAATGTGCTTAAAAATCGACCTTCATAAAGCGTACAATAGGTTAAATTGTGAATTTATCATTTATATGCTCAATTGTATGGGTTTTCATACACAATTTACATCACTTATTTGGGAATGTATCTCTTCCCCCACATTTTCAATTATGATAAACGGGGTTCCAAAAGGTTATATCCACTCTAACCGGGGCATTAGACAAGGAGATCCGCTCTCGCCGTATCTCTTTGCCATATCAATGGAATATTTCTTGCTACAAATGGAACCGGCGTGCCACAATGGTTTGTTTCAGCTAATTTATAACCACCAGCCGAGGGTGCACCACCTCCTCTATGCAGACGACCTCATCGTGGTTATTAAATCTAATGCACATGCTGCCAATGCAATCAAAGATATTTTCTCTAATCTTGAAATATTTGCAGGCTTGAAAATCAACAATGGTAAATCAAAATGCTATTTCAATAAATTTTGCAAAGAAAAAGATTCAGTTCTTAATATTTTGGAAATTTCTGAAAGTCAGCTACCAGTAAAATATTTGGGAGTCCCTTTATCATCCAACACAATTACGGACAAGGAATGTGGTGATTTGATCGCAAAAATCAAAGACAAAATCAATGGGTGGAGCTCTAATCTACTGTCATTTGCTGATCGAATGGAACTCATACACACTGTGCTAACAGCAAAAGTTAGATTCTGGATGCAGACCTTTCAAATCCCAGACTATATTATCGAAAAGATAAACTCAATATGTGCTAATTTTCTTTGGCGAGGCAGTGTGCACAAAGTCAGTTTTGACATTCTTTGCAGACCAAAGGCCGAGGGGGGTGTTGGCTTGACTAACCTCAAAGAACTCAAGAAAACATGTTGCCTAAAACTGGCGTGGAAAATCATTTAAGGGGATTCTCTATGGTCAAAGTGGATGTGAAACCGATACATGAACTCAGATTTTTGGATTATGAAATGCGATAATAATTCTTCATCGGTGTGGAAAACCATTATGGCTAACAGGGACACGCTAAAGCTGCTAATTCATAGAAAATTTGCGGATGGAAAGGCCACCAGTTTGTGGAAAGACCCATGGTTCCATGGCAAGTCCCTCATCAATGTGCTTGGATGAGACTCGCTTACAGTAGTGGGAGGGTATTATTTTACTGTCGATAAATTAATTTCGAATGGTAATTGGTGCATAAGCAACCTCAGCTGCATGCAGGCCTTACAACCCACAATTCAGACTATCCAAATTGTTCCTAACCTAATGACCGACATTTGGGTTTGGACTAACACAGTTGATGGCAACTTCTCTATAGGATCGGCTTGGAACAACATCAGAACAAAGCATATTGTGAAGGATTGGGCTAAATTCATCTGGAGCAAATCAAATTGCCCTAGAATGGCCTTCACTACATACAAAGCTATAAATTGCCGTTTACCAACGTCTGACTGTTTGGCTAAATGGAATATTAATGTCAACTTGACATGCCTTTTGTGTAATAACATGCAGGAATCACACTCTCACCTTTTTTACGAGTGTAGCTAAAGCTTAGAAATCATCAAAGAAACAAGAGGAAAATGCGAAATTATCTTCAGTGGAAATCTAGAGGATGAACTGAATTACCTATCCTTGCAATGCTTCTTGCCATTCCGCCTGCAAATGATTCAGATAGCATTGACCACTTCAATTCACCACATATGGAAGGAACGCAACCGCCGAGTGTTTGAACTGAAAAGAAGAGACAGCAAGTTAGTGAACAATCTCATCCAATCCGACGTCAACATCCTAATCCAACGTATAAAGAGATCAGCAATTATCAGAAATGACCAGGAAGAAGCTTGCATCATCGAACGGTGGAGCTTTCGGCCACCATGACGGAAGAACTAATTTTTGCTTAATTAGGAATAGTTTGTGGACTTCAATACTGAACTACTCACGCGTTTATAGTATTAATTACCTGGCAGGTGTGATCAATCATTGGTCGACGTACTGTATTGTTGTGGGCTGTAACGCATGGGTTGTATCGTTTTATGTTACGGGCTTGGGCTGCTTGGCCCAATGCATCAATAAACTTTAACCAATTTCAAACTATATATATATATAGAGAGAGAGAGAGAGGAGCGTTCAATAGCACCCCAAATAGTGTAGCACCCCTTTAGCCCCCTCGATTTCCACTACACATTCCCGTTTCTCTCTCCTTCCACTACTTCTTTCTCCCTCCACTAACTTATTTAACTATAAATACTTGATCACAAATAAGGTGCAAAAGGGAGGCCAAAGAAATGGGGTGCCATATAACCCTTCTCTCTCTCTATATATATATGTATATATATATATATATATATATATATATATATGCATGTATGTATGTATGTATATGCAGGATATAAATATTGAAGAGTGTACAGTATTACATATTCAAGATCTCAAAGGAGATTCAAGACTCACAAGTACCAAGATATCAAGATTTCAAGAGCTCGAGATTATCAAAGCAATAGTGTCTAGTTTACATGCAAAGCTCTGGTTAGCATTTTCAAATTCTGTTTTCAAATTATTTTTTAAAAACATTTTCAGACTCCTTTTCTAAATGATTTCAAATTATTAAGTGTTTACTTATGATTTCAAATATATATATATATATATATATATATATATATATATTAATTTAAACACTATGTGTATATCATTTGCCAAATCTCTTCTCTGTCTGCATGGAGGAAGAAGACAGGAAACTCTTCTGTAAACCGAAACCGTCCAGATTTCACCCAATAAAATACTAAAAAAATCAAATCACAAAGACTAAACAGATCTCGTATTCCTTCACCCCTTTAAGACATTCTCCCCACCAAACCTAATCTACAGCGGTTTTCCTAAATCGTTTGATCGAAATTAGGTTTTGTTCGAAATCAGAGAGTCAAGCTATCGGGGTTCTTGGGTTTCGGCATTGTCCCGACGCAAACGAAAAGCTTCCAACTTCTCATAACCGATTCTCCAGATTTGTTCGATCGATTCTACCATTAGCAAATAATTCCGCAATTATAAAAGGTAGAGCATATTAGATTTGGATTTGGGACAAATGAGGATTGGGATTTTAGTTTGAAAGCTGAGATTTGAGTTAAGCTAGTTTTTGTTCTAACACATCTTCAAGTTCGTACTGTTGCTATGTTTTTATTTGCAAACCATTTATTTCGAGTTATATTCTAAAAACCAAAAGTTTATGCTTAACAATTTTACTTTGAAGTCCTCAACTTTAGCATGGAATGTTCGCCTTTTGGTACTTACAGTTGCGTCCATGCTTCATATGTCACTACTGGTTTTTAAAAGGTAGAAGATGTGGTTCCATAGCTCATATTTCATCCCTTGCTGTTCGGTTTAGGAGATGTAACCCAGTTATTATATATCACTCATGATTTCCAAATTGTAAAAAGTGGATGTTTTGCTTTCGGTATGTTGACAGCAAGTGATGCTTTCTTCTTAAATGATAATGTAACTACATATTTTCGGTTACTTCTTCAACAAGCAGTCAGATACCACTATCATAAAACGTGGTGCAAATGTGCAGTAAATGTGGAGAAAATGGCGAGTTGGCAAGTTACAAAACGTGGGCATAACTTAAGAGTAATATTCGGACAATAGAAGAAGCCATCCGAATTCTATTTCTATTTGGATACATTACATAATGGAAAAATGGCTTGTACACCTCTTCATTGATGGGCATAAACTGAAGCCTCACACTATAGATTATTTGCACCTCCTAATAACCTTCCTCCGACCGAAGAGGATTTTGATGTAGAAATCCAGTGTTCATTTTAGTGGTGAACTTATGGGTTGTTCTGTATAGAAGAATTTAATAAGGTGGTTTAGCAGGTGTTTTTTGGACGATACAGAACATGTTTTAGGTTCTAAGATGTAAGGTTTTATCAAAATTATTTCTTCTACACGTTATACTCATTTTCAACTGAAAAAGCATTTACATCTGTAAATGTTGATTTGGCTTTCTATTGGTATCACACCTGTTTTGGAGAACATACATGTTGTTCATTTGATGACCTTGGGGACTAATGGCTCTTTAACATTTTCGCACATGAACATAGCGGGAGGTTTAAGAACACTCTTTGCAGATGAAGCTGAGGGGTTAGCTGTAGGTGAAGTGAAGTGGAAGGAACATGCACTTGAAAGCGGGATTTCAACAAAGCAGATCTTATCATGGGTCTTGCTTCTTATCATAATTTAGCTATTTCTATTTGACTCTCGTTCATGTATTTCCTATTTTATTTTAGCGTTGCTTGTTTTTTTTCAGCTGGTTAGTATGCTAACCTGGCTATGTACTGTAATTTCGGAATTTAATAAAGTGTACCAAATTTCAAAAAAAAAATTTAATTTTTAAACACTTTAAATATGTTTTAATATTCAAAAAACTATATACATGTCGACGTACAGTTTGGACATATCGACATATAACTGTCATATTTTTAATTTTCAAACAAAGTGGCTTTTCATATTTTGAAACGCTTCAGAAATGTTGCAACAACTCTATAACTAGGGGTTAATTTCAAATTTTTATTACTTTTTCTTCTCCATCTTCATCCTATTTCTTACCATTATTATCATACTTTAATTTCTTGATTTCTACACTTATACTCTTCTGATTTCAACTCAAATTATATCAAACTTCTTCTCTTCTCAATCTTTATCAAATACTCTCTGATTGGAAGTGCTATTGAAGAGCTCTAAGGCTATTGTAATTGTTTGGGAAAGGGTGTGCTCCTTGTAGCCCGGAAATTAAGGAAAGTGAGCGATGTTAACCTTGTAGCCGTGAAATCAAGGGTGGTGGAATCGGTGTTAACCTTGTAGCCGTTAAATAAAGGGCATTGTAATTGGATTCTGATATTAATATAACCCAGCGCAATCCAGCGTTGCGTGGGACTGAACGTAGGAGTAATTCAAACCAATATTAAATCCGATGTGTTCTTTCCTTTTCTGCATTTTATATTACCTGTGATTGTTTCTGTGTTTGTGATCATTTTTGGTGTGATAATCATTGTTTGATTCATATAGTAATTCAAGTTAGTTAAATATTTCTTTAAATTTCTTATAAACACTATTCACCCATTCTAGTGTTAATTCTGCCTTAAGATCCTTAATCTGTGCTCCGAACAAGTATCTGGCTTGGTTCGAAGCAAAGAAAAACATTGCTTTGAAACATTCAAAGAGAAACAAATAAAAGAAGTGCTTTGCACACGCTTATCTAGCTTGAGAAAAAATAGTGCTTCAAACCTTTCGAAGCGAAGCAAACAAAGAGGGGTTTTGTTCCTAGCTAACTGGCTTCAAATAAATACGTCATTATCGTAATTTAGCTATTTCTATTTGACTCTCGTTCATGTATTTCCTATTTTATTTTAGCGTTGCTTGTTTTTTTTTCTAGCAGGTTAGTATGCTAACCTAGCTATGTACTGTAATTTCGGAATTTAATAAAGTGTACCAAATTTCAAAAAATTAATTAATTTTTAAACACTTTAAAAATGTTTTAAAATTCAAAAAACTATATATATGTCGACATACAGTTTGGACATGTCGACATATAACTGTCATACTTTTAATTTTCAAAGAAAGTGCCTTTTCATATTTTGAAACGGTTCAGAAATGTTGCAACCTTTCAAACTCTATAACTAGGGGTTAATTTCGAATTTTTATTACTCTTTCTTCTCCATCTTCATCCTATTTCTTACCATTATTATCATACTTTAATTTCTTGATTTCTACACTTATACTCTTCTGGTTTCTACTCAAATTATATCAAACTTCTTCTCTTCTCAATCTTTATCAAGTACTCTCTGATTGGAAGTGTTATTGAAGAGTTCTAGAGCTATTGTAATTGTTTACGAAAGGTTGTGTTCCTTATAGTCCGAAAATCAAGGAAAGTGAGCGGTGTTAACCTTATAGCCGTGAAATCAAGGGTGGTGGAATCGGTGTTAACCTTGTAGCCGTTAAATCAAGGGTGTTGTAATTGGATTCTGATATTAATAAAACCCAGCGCAATCCAGCGTTGCGTGGGACTGGACGTAGGAGTAATCCGAACCAATATTAAATCCGATGTGTTCTTTCCTTTTTTGCATTTTATATTAACTTATATCTGTGTCTGTGATTGTTTCTGTGTTTGTGATCATTTTTGGTGTGATAATCATTGTTTGATTCATATAGTAATTCAAGTTAGTTAAATATTTCTTTAAATTTCTTATAAATACTATTCACCCTTTCTAGTGTTAATTTTGCCTTAAGATCCTTAATCCGCGCTCCTAACAAGTATCTGGCTTGGTTCGAAGCGAAGCAAAACATTGCTTTGAAACACTCAAAGAGAAACAAATAAAAGAAGTGCTTTGCACATGCTTATCTAGATTGAGAAAAAATAGTGCTTCGAACCCTTCGAAGCGAAACAAACAAAGAGGGGCTTTGTTCCTACTTAACTGGCTTCAAAGAAATACGTCGTTAGCCTATTCAAAACTATGTTAAAAAGAGTGTGAAGCAAGACAACTATATTGCTCTACCATTCATGGCTTCAAAGCGAAGCACTTTAAAACAAACAAAATAAGAGTTGGCTTTGATTTATAAAATGAGTGGCTCCTTAGTTCGAAGCAAAACAACGCCATAAGAAACGAAATAAAAGCCTAGACAAAGCTGTAATTTAAGGAAAAATCGATTTCTTTCTAAATAAAATATAAACTTTTTACCAACCCTTCATATTTTCCAAAATCTTATTGGTGGATCTTAAGTTTAAAGTTTTCATTTTAGAAATTATGCAAAACTTGTGCCTTCTATCCAAATTTCCTTAAGCTTTCTAATTTAGAGAAAATTCTTAATAAATTATTTTCATAGGGAAAAATCCCAAAAAATCATAAGAACTTGAGAATAATCTTCTCTTTATTCCATAAAATTATAAAGTCAAAATTATATATTAAATCGCTTAAATGATTTAGAACTGAAATAAATGGCGTTTTCTTCTTAAAAACTCATAAAATAATTATGAATGATCGGAAAGTTTCAAAATCTAAAACCCACCTGCAAAAATCAGTTTAAGTATACCACATAAAGTTTCAAAGCATTTAGAGATGTAAAACACAGGTTTCTATCTAGAATCTAATGTTTAACCAAAATATTAATTAAATCAGTTAGAAACACACACATACACACATGCGCATATATGTATATATATTCAAGTATATGTTTATATTCATGTCAGTAAATCAGTGGAAAGGCGTGCACCTGCGTGGTAAGAGGTCAGGAGTTTGAGGACTTCCTTGAGCTCCTATCTCTAAGTAAAATTAACTCGGGGTAATAGAGGTCCATGAGGAATACTTTAATCAATATAAGGTTGTGGTGTAGACTGGGTTGCCATGGCCCTCAGGAAAAATGGTTTGCACTTGTCTTTGGTTAGTCGTTCATTATATGTATGTGTGTGTATTATTGTTTACTCCAAATAACAATAAATATTCAAAACTATTGAATTTGAGTACTACCCATAACCGAATTAGACAAAACGATCATTTATGAATAATATATTATTCACCTTAAGGTGGATGGATAAATAGAGATTTGATGTAGCTTGATTGTTGAAACAACCCACATTTTACATATTGAAAGATCGTAAAATAATTCTATTTAATTCATATGTGATTGTATCATTCTAATATTTTGGGATATGGTTCTGTGAGATGTTTTACATATCCATGATTTTCCTTGGTTCTTCTATGAAATTACTCTTGAAATTCTTGTTTTGGCTATAACATTTGATAAGAATAGAATTAAATGCTAGAATCTATCTCATTGCTTCGAGAGGGTGGTTTCCCATTTTGTAGAGTGGTCACATTAAGAAATGGATCAGTGGTTTGAGAGAAATAATATTCTAAGTTTTAAAAACTGGTGGCAAGATTTAGAGTAGTGCTAATATGCTGAAATAAGCAACAATGGAAGGACTCGAAGCAAAGAAGAAGCACTAAGAAGTACGAAGTGAGGTTTTTTGAAGCAGTGTGTCTTCGAAGCAAGATGTTTCGAGATTTGAAGGGGATTGTTTGAAACCAAGTATTCTGAAGTTAGACGTAGTGTACTTCAAAACATCAAAATGTGTCTTCAAAACATCAAGATCTGTGTATCTAACTTTGTCAAAGGGATCGAAGGAAATTTTACCGAAGCGAGAAGGAGAAGGAAGCTGAAACGAGGAAGGGAAATTTTGTTAAGGCGGAAAAGGTAAATTAATAGAGGGAACAGATTGAAAAATAAAAGTGACGAGCGGGCGTCAATATTACAGAAAATTGAGTATAAACATAACTAAGGAGTGTAAAACGCAACCAAGACCCGCAAAACAAAAGTAAAACCAATGCCGGTTACATTCACACCATAAACGCTGCTAATAAATGTAACTAAATATAGATTTTCTTGTAGTGGAAGAAGACACAGTTTTTATAGTCAAAATAAAATGGCATATTCTATTGAGCCTAGGCGATAGCTTGATTTAGGTAAGAATGTGATATTGCATGTTATGGTCCTTGCTAATTGAAGTAAGGAAACACAATAGAGAAAGAGATGCCATCTAACTGAGTAGCAAGAGGGGCAAAGAGATTTTATTTTAAGTTCTATAGAGGCAATGTGACCTATTGAGTAAGGAAAGGCGACACAATTCTTTGTTAATCATGAATGCAGTGACATGACCTTGTTGATTGAAGAAGGCGATAAATTTTCTTGTGTTTCAGTTGATGAAGGAAAGGGGACATGCTCGATGGACTTAAAGGCGACACAATCAATGGTTTATGGGGAGATGGTATAATCTTTATAGAGATACTTAAATCTTTTATTACAAGTTAGAAAGGTGTGGCACACAACCGCTTTTTGATGCCATCCAAGAAAGTTCTCTCCCATGCAAATGTGAGGATAACATTTGTCCCTATCCTTCTTATATAGGAAAAATTCTTACTCTTTGGAGGTAAGACTAGTCTTCCAATGATTTATCCCTAAACATCAGTGAACAAACAGATTATTGTTATAGTTACAACAACAATCATACTTTGCAATATCATAAGAGTAAGGATTATCCATAAAATAATAAATGATTTGTGACTTTTCCAATAATACGAGTGTAGAATCAAAGCCTTAGAGATCCATCTGAACTATCGCAATAGAAGCCCTAATTAGCTCATGGGAAATTGGAATACCATTCCTAATACTGGAGAATCGTATCTTGTATTAATTAGTACGGTTAGAGAGAATAGCTTACTAGAAATTCTTAGTCATAATTATAAAAAGTTAAAAGATCGAAGATTAGTATTTAGCAATTATAAAATTATAGAATAATAGAAGAATAAAAATCCTTGCATCAAGTTAATAGTAATTCAGAAGACCAAATGAATATAAGCCTAAGTATCTTTGTCTAGTAATGATATTAGAAGATCAAGGCAAGAAAAGGCTGAAAAAGGCTATCCCGTAATAATAATAGAAGACTAGAAATCCATATATAACAATAATAGAAGACCAGAAACCATAATTCCACTCTGGGCAATAATGGAAGACCATTAATCCATATCAGACAATAATATAAGACCAGAAAATAAAAGAAGACAAGAATTCCACATTTGTCGATAAAAAGACCAAAAAAATCAGAATTCCACTCTCGAAAATAATATAAGGCCAAAAATCCATATTCGATAATAACAAAAGACCGGAAACAAGAATTCTCTATTGAGAATGATAGGATATTTGATAATAATAAAGGACTAGAAAACTAGAATTCCACTCTTGAGAATAGTAGAAGACCAAAATCTATATCTAGTAATAATAGAAGTCTACAAAACCAGAAATCCAAAATTTTACTCTTGGGAATAATAGAAGATCAGAAATCCATAGTTGATAATAATTGACCAATGATAAAAACTCTTCTATTTAGCGATGACAATTTGGTTGAATAATAACCATTATTTGGCAGTGATTGATTGATGATTGGCCTCTCTAATAGGTGCTTTAATGAAACCATGTAGATGTCATAATGACTCATTGTCCTAGATGTGCCAAGGACTTCCTCCCTCTAGGAGATTCCCAGATGTAGTGGGGCTTCTCTTGGAACTTGTTAAGGGGTTCCTCTCTCAAGGAGAAGCTTTAGTATGGTCATGTAAATGGCACTAAAAGCTTGGTCCCTTGGATATGCCGAGGACTTCCTCTCTTTAAGAAGTTCTCAGATATGGTGGAACGTAAGGACCCTCCGTTTTTAATGTCTCAAATCAAAAGTAAACTACACGTGTTAGATACAAACAGTTCAAAAAAGTGAATTGTTGCTTGGGATTAAAAATATAGGAATATAATAAATGAGAAAGAAATCAATATAAATGTTGTATCTAACAATTCTATGATTTTTGTTTGATGATAACAAACATATATTTATTATTATAAATGTGTTTGTAATTGTACCGTTAAACCACATCACTGACAGAATATAATATTTATATTTAATCAGAATACTAGTGCATGAGAATTTAAATATTCAAACAGTATTTTATTTAAATATAATATTTTATTTCAGCATCCCAAACAGTACAAATTTATAACTCCACTATTTATATATTTCAATGTAATGCTTTCACATTTCATTTGATATATACACAGTGTTGCCTCACTACAGTACACTCAAATCTTTTCACTCAAGTTTGTACAAATATATACAGTTTCATTCACACATTGACACTATCAATTATGTCTTCCTCTTGGTCCACTATCAGTCCAGTCTTCCGCTTTCCTATCATAGAAGAAACATACAGTAAACTGGAATAGAAATAGTTTTAAATTCTGCTTTCCTGTCATAGAAGAAACATCACTTATGTCTACCATTCAAACAGCTCATATATATAAATTACACACGCATGATACATGTATACACACTAGTCGTATATTGATACACATATATATGTGCAGGTGCATAAATGAGATGATATAGAATACACGAGTGCAACAATACAACAAGACAGCTCAACAACATTAAAGTGCCAAATGTACACAGCAATGTTCACAACAAAAACAGTAGTGCACACAAAGATTCATATATAGGCAGCATGAATACACATCTAGTCGAGTCATGAACAAGGCTTGTACACAACAACAAAGCCATGCAAAACAACTCAAACAGGTTAGAGCAAGTGGGCACAAAGATGAAAATAAGGCAACAATATTTAAAAGGCAGAGTGAACATGGACATACAAGCTCAAGCATGGTTAAGTCCAAAGAAGAACACATAATATACATGGCAGTTTCAAGTTCACATGTGATCAGATGTGTCAAGTGCAGTGTGGAACTAATGCAAACCAAAATTGAACACAGACTCAAGTGGTTCAGGTTGAAACCAAAGCATGGAACAACATTAACATATGGTTAAGGCAATATATACATGGCAGCAAGAATAATCCAACATTTTCAAGTATGCAACAATATACAAGGCAGGGTAACCAGGACAGGTTCAACATGCATGGAATAGCGTGTCACGCAACAACTCAGTGTATACACAACAATACAAGTAACTCAGTCAAAACAGAGCCAACAAGGCAGGAGCAACAATCAACATGGCAGGTGAACCAAACAAATCAACTCACAAATACTAGCACAAATGGAAAACAGTGTGCATCAGCAAATATGTACGGTGAAAGGCAGATTTGCAAATACTGGTGCATATGTGTCATGTGAGGACATTGAATCTTCCAACATGAACAATGCACAATATACGATAGCAGGCAGTTGAAATTCTTCGAACATAAGACCATGTAAATATATGAATGATTCACACACAGAGGCTCAAACAAGGATGCCACAAGTCAGAAATTGTTTCAAGGCAAGCAAGTGTTTTTGATTTCCAGAAAAACACTCAAGTTATTTGTCAAAAAACAATTGGCAAGATAATCTCAAATATGCAAATTTCTTGACAAACTATTTGGGGAAAAACAAGTCAAGTTTGGCAAGTTATTTTTTTGGTATAAAACAATTATATTCAGCAAGGATTTATTTCCAGAATTCAACAGCACTTTTTTGGCAAAATTTAATGTTGGCAAAAAGGATTGCAGAAAATAATCAGGGAATTTGAAGCCGAAATAATCAATTTTGAAATGGAAATTTGTTTCCTATTTTTTCATCACTAAATTCATGTGTTCAGAAGTTTCCAAATAAATCACAAATGAAATTTTCGAGCTGGAATATCTATTAAAATCATTTCCATAATCTCAATCAAAGCTCAGCAAACAAAGGGAATTCATGGCTATGTATCAATCACGCAATTAAACATAAGGCAATAAGTCAAAGCAATTATTCATAGCCGATTAAATCAAAGCAGCCAATATGGGGAAACACGTAAAAATCAAATCAAGCCATTTCGTGAAATCAGAGAGTAACTGTAGGATTTCTACACCCTATATAATAACACCAATTCATCACTGGATAGGGATCGAAAATCAAATAAAGACAAATTCAACAACACAAGATAAACAATTCAAGATACTCACGATTTTCAGTCGTAGGCCAAAGCTCAGATCAACGACAAGCAAGAAACCTTTTTGAAGCAATGAAGACCATCAGCATCTGTTTGAAGACCGCGATTAAGAGCTAATAAGAAAACCCTAATCATTAGGGTTTGACCACCATTTTTATTTCCCAAAGAGGAAAGTAATCGGGACAAAGAAATAGAGGTGCAAACAAATGAAGGTTGGTCGGCCTAGTATATTTGTGTTTAAGGGTTTTTATTTTACTTTAAGTATTTTGTTTTTTTACTTGTTTTGAAAATCATTCGTTCAGTTTTCTAGTGTCTATCAAACTAGGCGATCTAGTTAGATTTCAACTAGCAGTTTACTAGTATTTGTAATAATCAAGATTTACTAGCTACGGGTTTATAGCTAGGGAAAGTTCCGATCTGGAGGATATAGATCAGTCAAGGGTTTTGAGCGTAGGATTAAACATGAGCAGGGTTTGCGAGTTTATAGGGTTTGTAAGAGGGATCTGTTTTATTACCTTGTAGAAACCTTAGTGAATGCATCAGTAGGCAGGGTTTGCCAAAGCTGGGTATAATTGTGTGTTATTTACTTTCTCTGCTATATTCTCTGATCTGATATTTTTTAATATCTCGTAAAATTTGAATAAACCCTATTCACCCCCCTCTAGACTTAATCTAGATCCAACAAAAGGTATTAGAGCCTGGTATTTTTCATTAACTCTAGAGTCATGTCTGCTAGTTGTCAGTTCATTGAGAGTCAGTCCAGTCGTATTCCAAATATTTTTGATGGTACAGAATTTTTAAATTGGAAACTAGAAACGAAATCCTATTTGAAATCTATAAATATTAAATATTGGAATATTGTTAACAATGGAGGTGATACAATAGATAGGAATATTAATGCTCATTTTATTCATATTATTTATTCTTATCTTAGTAATAATCAATTGAAATTTATGTCTCATTGTTTAACTACGTGGGAAATCAGGAGAACTCTCGAGGCAAAGTATGGAAAAAATGACGATAACTGCCCAAAACCACAAAAAATCATCTCAGATTAAGAGATATGCTTAACCAGTTTTCCAAATGATAATTTTGATGGATCATTCGATAGAGATTCAGCAGATATGAAACTAAAGATTTCTCATATGAAGATTTGGTTTATTTTTGTATTGAATTAACAAATGCTGTTGATAGACTCAAATTGAAAAATAAAACTCTAAAATCTGAAAAACTTGAGTTAATCACCAAAAATAATATTTTGGCATTAAAACTTGAAAATATCATGAAAGTTTCAAACTCTGATTGTAAGAATTGTTTCAACTTGAAAAATAATTTAGCTCATCTCAATGAAAATCTTCAAAAGATTGAAAAAGAAATTATGAGTTCAAAACAAAAGGAAGATGAGCTAATCTGTATAAACAATACCTTGTAAAAAGAGTTGGAAAATTTTAAGATTTCCAAAAATTCCAAATATGAAATTACTGAGAAACAAATGTTGTTGAAAACTGTTATCAATTCTGAATGAACATGAAAACTAGATTGAAAAATTCAAAAAATTTGAAAAACTTGAGTTTGAAAAATATAAATGTTTTGAAAATGAGATTTTTGAGTCCAAGGCCAAAATTGAAAGGTATGAAAACGAAAACTTGGTTTTGTAACAAAATGATGCTGGAAAGAGTAAGATCGCTATAAATCGTTGTTCAAGTTTAATAAAAGAAAATAGTCATCTTAAATCCCAAATTCAACGACTTGAATCAACTTTGGATAAATTTTCTAATGGAGAAAAGTCATTGAATATATTGTTGCAAAACCAATTTCCTATCGGAAATAAAAGTGGTCTTCGCTATGGAAAACTTGATAAATTTGCTCAAAAGCTGAATTCAAATGGTTTAAAAATCCTTCAAGATGTTTTGGAAATGATCGTTTTGAAAATCTAAACTTTGGTAATTTCAAAGGATATTCGAATCATAAACAAAATGAGATTTTGTTTGGTACCAAACCATTTAAACAATCTTGGATCCAAAATGGAAATAAAACGATTCTGACTGAGTTCAAACAGATTTGGGTTCCAAAGGGTACAAAGGTAAATTTCAATGGGTTGTTATACAAGCAGGTTTAGGTACCGAAAGACGTAAACAAAATTGTGAGTGGTTTTACTAATTTTGTTAGGCCACTCGACCCTGTAAACTGTTAGGTACCAGAGGAGGCTGAGGAACAGCTTTGCGAAAGAGAAACTGAATTCAAATTGCTTCATATCATTAAATTATTCACAGTTCCTTAGCTAAGATTGCTGAGTTAGAGATCCACAACATTTACTGAAGGTATGATCTCTAAACTCACATTGTCTATTTATATTCTCTGTTTTTTATTTTATTCCTCCTTCTACCCTTTCTATTTATTTTCCTTTTGATTATTCTGATTTGTTTTAACACTGTCATATTATTATTATTTATTTTGGGTTTCTTTACTTCCAATAACAGAATTCTTGGTTATTTGGAAATTCACTTCATTTGAATAAAACTCTCATGTTTTAATCATTTCCAGATCTTGAATTTAAACTTTTAAATATCCGCAATTGTTTTGAAGTTTATTTTATTTTTCTGAATTCAAAACAGTGTTGAAGCATTCTTGTTATATCTTGAACACTGTTAATTTGAATTCTAAATTTTTGAAGATCTGAAAAATTAATGAAATTTCACACATCTCTACTGTTTTTGAGTTTCTTCTAATTCATTTTGGAAAGGCTTGAAAATTTATACTCATTATAGCACATTGCTATTTTTCAATTGTGATAATTTCCTTAAATTTTTGTATTGGTTCGTTTATTTCTGAATTGAAATTTTTTGTCTTAAATCTTTGTGTTACATGTCCTGAAATTCATCTTTATTCATGATCATATTTGTTGAACATGTGTTTTTTGAAATCATCTGAGATTCATGATATTTTGAATCTCACACAGTTCTTAGATTTGAAATTATTAATCTTGTGTGATTGATTTATTGTATCTCAAAATTTACATCTATTCAAGCGATTTCAAATAAATTATTATTTTGATTTTGGATCATGAATTATCTCCCATGCTTGATGTAAATATTCTAAAAATTTCTCTTGTGCTAATCAGAAATAATTGTGAAAAAATGTATGAAGATCTTCTATTGAAAATCATTGTTATCTCATGATCATTCGATTTGAATATTTGTTTGTTTGAAGTCCTTTGAAATTATTAATTTGTGAATCTCACACGAATCTTGAATTTGAAATTTATAATATGGTGTGATTGATTCATCGAATCTTGAGATTTTCATATTCCTTCAAATGATTTAAAATAAACTATATTTTTAATCTTAGGTCATAAATCATCTTATGCGACTGTTCGAAATATTTGTAAAAAATTCTCTTGACAAGTTTACCTTGAATTCATTTGTCTTGTTGCTTTGATAAAAAGGAATCGGATTTGAAAATGTTTTTGGTTAACTATTTGTTCTTGGCATCATGATGCTCTGATAAGAGGTTTCTGATTGACTTGGCTACTCTGAATTGAAAATCATTCTTGTGTTACATCCTGAAATTCATTCTAAAATCATGATCACTTACTTGGATATTGTTTTGTTTGAAATCATTTGATATTGTTTAATATCTTGAATCTCACACACTCCTTGGCTTTAGAAATTAAAAATATTGCGTGATCGATTTATTAAATCTTGAAGTTTAACATGCCTTCAAGTGATTTCAAATAAAATGTTATTTTAAATCTTGGATCATGATTTGTCTTCTTGGACTTGCAGAAATTTTTCTAAAAACCTTCTTGTGAAACTTATTCTGAATGTGTCTTGCTGCTTTGATTTTGATTGATGGAACTGAATTGTTAGATTTTATTGCTTGGACTTGATGATTGGATGTTGTTAATTGAGATACCCTTGTTAGCCACCAACGACATATTAAAATTCTCGTTTGCAGAGACAACAAGTGATATCAGATTAAAAGTGCCTGAATTTTTTTATTGATTTGATTTTCATCCTGCATATATATTTTTGTATTGTATATGTCTTTTGAATTTCCCCTTGTAATTGATTTTTCAATTTTAAAATCATTTATTGATTATTTATTCAGAAATTGAAATCAATAACCAAACTGAATTGTATTTAGAATTCATCAAAGTTATTATCAGAATTTTGAAGTTGTTATGAGTTGTGACTACAATATATTTCACAACAAGAGGAGTTTTTATTTAAATTTTCATGATGATTGAACATTTATCATAATATCTTTGAATTGGCGCTTAGTTCATGACTATCTTCTATTTCTATCATCATTTTGCCATCCATCATGATTTTATATTAATGTGGAGAGTTTAATATTTTTTTAAAATTAACTTGAATAAACAGTAGAAATATTTGTGATGGAATTGTTATTATATTATTTCTCAGAAATAGTGATAATTGAAAATTTTCAAGAATCTCGGTACAGTCGAGCATATTTCATAGTATGGTTAATTTAGAAATTTATTTCATAATCATTTCTGTATCTACCATATGTTTATCATCCATATATACTGAGGAGTTTTTCTTTTGAAACTAAAAATAATAAAAATATAATATTCATAAGTGTTTCTCTATCCTCATTTAAAACTCCAAGCTCTGGTCATGCATGGTTATGAGATTACTTATATTTAAGTTGCAACTGATCTCATTTAAAAATCCAAGATCTGGTTATACATGGTCAGTGTGCTCTTAAATCAAAAGAAAAAGAAAAGAATTTAAATAAATAAATTTTATATGAAATTCTCCTTTGTGTAAAAAACCAGCCTATCAATCTAATTTCTATTTCATGAAATGTGTTAATATTTTATGATATATTATGATTTGTTGATTGATAGTTATTGGGATTTAAGATTAGTTGATTAAGTCACTTAAATTGAATGAAACGACCCAAACTTGCCCTTGTAGGAAAGCACGGATTGAGTTGAGAAAACAACAAATCAGAACATAAACAGTAGAACATTTCATTGCTACTATAACAATTACATCAGAGTACGAGAACATAACAGAGTATAAATAAATAATATACATCAGAAAAATATCAGAGAATAAAATACATTATATAACAGCGGAAAAATAATACATAACACAACTGAAAGAGATACACGGATACAAAGCTTTCCGAATATAGCTCC
This sequence comes from Allium sativum, assembly GCA_030737875.1. Lineage (NCBI taxonomy): Eukaryota > Viridiplantae > Streptophyta > Magnoliopsida > Asparagales > Amaryllidaceae > Allium > Allium sativum. The sequence continues at coordinate 55,868,057 of CM060916.1, read as the reverse complement.
AGCTGTAAATCCATGATCCTGTAAAAAGAAATCTGCAAAAACCAAAACTGCTAGCTGACTGTGCGGAAAATATGGGCATCCGGTGTTTATGTTAAACCAATAAACTCCTGGTAAGCCATGAGTCTGGTGTGAGAACTAAAACAGTTATTAATCTTTAATTTAAATGTGGGGAAATCATGGGACCATGCCGTATAACACAGAGCGGGTTTACTCCACATGAACCTTGGTTTAAAATAAAACAACGCAATGCTTTTTGGAAAATGAAGCTATTATAAGACTCAGGTCCCATCACACAATACAACGCAAGCCGGAGGATAGAGTTTTCCCTTATAATATCCAAACATGGTTGGTACGTTTAAAACAAATCATTTTGATATTACTATAAGTGTATAGTATATAAGACAACTTCAAATATAAAAGTATCAATCATAGACGGCATAACTACCGTATACTATGTCGCCATACTAGTTTTACAACTAAAACCGAAAAGACGCATATTGGAAATTGGATTTCCATCTATGAGTCAAGGCAAGGGATGGCTCCTCACTGATTTGAGACACTCTAGCAAATGTCTCAGGAATCGGACGTTGGCGAGCCCTGTGAACGGTAGGGCCAGTCCACACATACTTTAATGGATTAATTATTCCTGAACAATACATTTCTCGGTCCAATCGGACCTATCACTTGGCCAGTAGCGATCAATACCTAGAACCACAAGGGACTCAAACCGAGGCGCCTCGCAATCCATCATCCACATAAGTAAAAATGTCTGGGCTCCATACCATGACACTACTTCTAAATAGAAAGAAACACAAGTTATCCCTACGGTCACCATCCCGTTTTTGACTCATACCGAGTGTGAGGCTTGCGAATTAATGTTATAACATCTAAGCTCGCACGTCTCAAAGAAGGGTGTTAAGCAAGAGAATAAATTCTCCACCACCAAACAGACATATATTTAATAGAAATAAATCAACTTAGAATGAATCCAATGTCAGACAAACATCCATTTACAAGTCCGTTCTGGGTTTGAACGAAACCGGAGCCACCTTATTCCTCGTCCCATATGTCCAATACAGGAGAGAGGTCCTCGCATATCCGGTCGATCTCCAAGTACATCTGGATGATCACCACTTATTACCTTGTCTTGGGTGTACAACCCAATAAAGCCATCTGTAATCATCCAAACGATGTGAAGAACTACGGTCTTCAACCAGTGTCTTCATCGTCGACTTCTAGCCGTCATATCGGTTATTCAGAATGGGATAAACCCGGTCTTTCTGAATAAACAACATATTTTATAATCAATAATCAAGTGCTGTAAAAACACATCATACGCCTCATTCCTGTTCTGAATATTCTTTTATTCAAATATTCATATCCTTTGGGAAAGGTTCCCATTAATTTTATCAAATATAAATTCTTTTAAATTTATACTTTAATCTTCCTTTGGATATCAATTCTAAACCAAATTAAGGTTTGTCAACTAGTCGGATTTATCGAGCCTTACCAAAGTAATCATCTATTTATTAATCCCAATTCCAACCTATTCATCCCATAGAGCAAAACTGTAATACTCCATATCTAACACCACCATGTTATCGGTAAATTTAATTACCATTTCACGTTCAAATCCGATTAAAGATTTAACTATCTCCTGGAGTAAAAACTGGTGGCACTCCATTCTTGGCCATTTCCCAAATTTGATAATTTAATTATCACATTTACATTTCAATCTAATTAAAGATTCATTAAAACTCCACGTAGTTTTAATCTCATAAATAATTACTCAATGATTATTTAAATTTGGGAAATCAAACATGCCACATTAGCAATCTACACCGTACCATTGATTTCTGCCGATATATAACCTCTAAGCTCATACGTCTCAGAGAAGGGTGTTAAGAAAGAGAATAAATTCTCCGTCACCAAACAGGTATATATATATTTAACAGAGATCAACAATACAGTTCGAAATACAATGTTAGACATGTAATCCTGTCTTTAACTGGGTTAAAGAACCAATGTCGTTTAAAACACAGTTCACGATAAACCCAAAATCACATTCCATTAATTATGGAATCTTCAAGGAAAACATATCAATATATAATCGATATCAATTCCCATATCTGAATAATAATATAAATGGAATAATGACAAAGCCTTTTAAATTCCATATATATTAACAGTCTTCTTCCATAGAAGCTCACTTCGATTATTACCAAATCGAATTCAATTCCATTCCAATTTATTTTATTAAATTGGAAAACTTTACTTTGGAAAATTTTCATCAAAACTTAATAAAAGATTTATATATTCCAAATCACATTTCATTGTTAATCGGGTTAAAGAACGAATGTCGTGAAAACATAGCTTACAACAAACCCAATTCACATTCCATTTTATTCTAATTATTAAATATAACTGGAAACTTTAATAATCTTAATTAAAAGATTTATTCTTTTCACACGGGGTTTAGGAACAATGTTACTGAAGACACCACTCACGACAAACCCAAAATCCATTTTGATATTAAATATAAGGCTCTAAATAGAAATTATATCCGCTTACATTCGATATCAAATACTGAAACCAACACATATCGTATGGGGATTAACGATATATATTTATCTTCTAAATTCCTCCACAATATCCGTATAATCATGGAATCCAATATTGAAATATCCCGAAGATGATTTCTATTCAAATCCATTCCAATTCATTCAGTTGAAAATTTTGGTTATTTTAAAACCATTCACAAATCCAGTTTATTTATTTAAAAACATTGGATTATCTTTTTAGTTAATAACTAGTTCATTTTGATAAAAATATATTTTTATCCTCACAAACGTGGAATTTTTCATCCAAATTCTTTCCAAATCGTTTATTATGATTTTACACAAATTATTAATATTTTAAATATTTTATCAAGGCCCGTACAGTCGGTTTCCAATAACGGCCAACGAACTGCATCCATAGCGACCTTTTCCAAATTTGATTTGGACGTATCTCCAAATCCAACAGTTAGATTTCAAATCTCTTATATTCATTGGAAAGCCCTTTCCGATACGAACCCAAAGGTTCCGGTTTTAGGAGAATCCAACTGTCGGATCTCCCATAATATCAATTCGAAGTCAATGGTCGAAATTCGCGAACGGCCGCTGCGCAGCGCGTTCTATTCAAACCATATATATATAATATATCTCTATTCAAAATGTATTTTATAAATACTTTTTAAAAACGATTCCCAGTTTCATTTCAATCTTAAATCAAAATTGAATACTACTTATCACTATAATATTTAAATGATAATATTTTCAAAATATCAGATTTTGAAATAATTTCCTTTTTGATATTCACTATAAAAATGAATAAAATCGATATAAATATAATTTGCATTAAAATGGAGCATATCTAATCAACATGGCTTCAAGTACTTCAATATTTTCATGTCCATCCAAAATCGGACATCAAATTCACATTTTAATCCTTTACTGAATATTATTTTAAAATATTCGTTATTTTAAAATATCATTATTTTAAAATATTCGTTCTTTCTGAATTGGAATCAGACCCAATTAATTACCATATAATTTATTTATATGGATTTCATACATCACATGTACACAACAATAATGATACATAATCAACCATCATCCAGAGTGCATTACACAACTGCATAAGCATTAAATATAAATAGTTAACGCTTACAACAGTGTCAATACATCGATTGACATACAACTAAACAATTGGGATTAGTGTACGTCAAATATCATCCCAATACCCATGTGGGGTTTCAACCAATAAATACTGAATATTATTTTTGTAGTTGGGCGATGTGTAATATTTATCGTCCGAATCAATGTGAGTTAAATGGGTGTGCATAAAAAATCTTCCGATTTGTAAATGAATAATTATTTTCATTTTAGGAGATTTTATGCCGTTCATTTATACATTAAAAAAAATATTTTTAACGATAAAATATTTATTTCAACACTTGCCTATTTTATATAGTTCATACATTCAATAAAAATGATATTTTTATTGTTCAAACATTTTATTCAATACATGAATATTTTATATAGTTCATTTACACATTAAAAATGATATTTTCAATGAATAAATATTTATTTCAGAAAATTTCGGCATTATAACGGCGCGATATTAGAACTGGATTATTGCTGCTATCATTACCCCTCTTTTGATACCGGTTCACGCCATACACAATAATCACAATACAATCCATTTAACCACAATACAGTCAATCACACCACAACTCAATCCAAACAAACATCCATGGTTCGTACAAAAATAGTGCCAGGTGCTACTAAGCACCGTCTGTAACGTATGATATATTTAACTGTAAAATAATTTGAGTGAGAAGGTGTTCTCACATTGGGATCCACTCCGCCGTTATTTTCTAACGCTCTGAATTGTTGTTCTACTTCCAAAATTTGCAAACAAGCTCCAATCTTCACGCCGTTTTTTTAGCTTAAACGCGCCATTCCGGACAACTTTCGCCTAATGGACTTTTTCTCGAAAATGCTCCTATTCGTCAGAATTCATGAAAAGACATTATTAGGACTACTGACTTTGGATGCGTTTCCTGAACAACTCCGAAATCCAAAACACAGCTTCCATATACTCAAATTAAAGAGAAAATCGTGCTCTTCGATTTTGGCACTATGGAGTTTTGGCCATAGGGGCTCGGTTTGAGAGATATTGGTTGTGGAAGCTTAAGGTGTTAAACGCAAAACTGAAAATATATAAAAATTTGATTTTTGGAAAATGGGGGGGGTCCATGATCAGCGCTGGGCTAAGGGGAGGTGGTGCCGGTGGCTGGGGGGTGCAGCGGGCCGGTTGTGGCGTCACGGTTGTGGGTTTGAGGGTTTAGGGGTTGCGGTCTTCAAATTGGGGAAAGAGGAGAGATAGAGTGGAGGAACGGGGTGGCGCGACGGCCGAAGGAGGGGGGCGCTCGACGATAGTGGCGGCGGAGGGTGGGGGAGCGGCGGCTGACGAGGTCGGGTTTGGGGATTTTGAACGTGGTTTGGGATTTAGGGTTATGGGAAAAAGGGGGTGTATAATTTATATATATAATTAATTTAAATTCCAAAAGTTATCTTTTTCATTCGAACTCCAAATCGAACCCAACGACTATCGCCTCCAGCTAAATACCCCCATCCCGGACACAACAGAATATGTCTGTAAGCCAATTCGACTGTTTCGATCAGTTTTCCTTTAAACTAAAATATAAATCAATATATTGAATTTTAAACGTACATTTTAATTTACCGGGGCCACATACTTAATCCAAAAATAAATCTAGCTATGTTTTGACGATATAGTTCTAACAAAACTAATTTCGTCGAATTTGGAGACCATTTGAAAAATGGTCATTTTCCATCGATTAAATTCAAACTGAAATTACCAAACACGTTTAAATTCACCATGCTCACATATTAATTCCAAAAATTATGAAAATTGGAATCTAGCAATAATTTGACATTCCGGATCCAACAAAAGCAGTTTCGTCGGAAATGGAGGTCGTTTGCAAAATGACTATTTTAAGGGCTATATATTATATTAAAATATGTATAAATTCCATAAAGACTATTCTGAATTTTAAACTAGACATAACTTTCATTTATATTATGAAATCTGAATTTTTCACATTCGTTAGAAAGATATAATTAAATAGATTTAAATATTTCTGGTTTTACTGAAGTCAATTGAAATTTAAAATCGAATTTTCAAACTACCGCGCCATTTAAGGCTCGTTTTATATTAATTAAATTTATACGTTATAACTTCGTTTTAAATAAATTTTTAGTCGTTATTATTTAAAATAAATCACTTTAAATATCCAAAATCCATTAAAATAGCTAAAATAAAAATTTTAAATTGGTTCTGAAAATCCGGGTTATTACAATCTCCCCCAACTTAAAATCTTTTTGTCCTCGAAAAGGAATGGAGCTGAAAGTTGTTTAACTAACCAACTCAACTTTTATTCTGGATTTCATTCTTCAACTTTTCGGTTTCTAAGAATTTTCTAATTTCTCAAAAATTTGGCTAACACCCTAAATTTTAGAAAAATTTCGCCATAACCTCCTTTGTAAGGGTTGATATTTAAAACCGCAACTTGCCTCACAGGGCCCTCATCAATCCAAAAAAAATAAAAAAAAGCCAATCGTCTCATAAAATCATCAAAACCCAAAAATACAGTAAACGTCTACCTATTTGTCGGGCATACAATTCTATTCCTCTTCTTAGCTTCCATGGTATGACCTGTTCATATATATACATTTATATGTATGCAATTCCAATCAATTTTCAATTCTGTTCAATATTTGATTTGATTTGGCTAAATTTATTATTCTTTCTCATATTGGTTAAATTAATTATCATCCAATATTTTTATTAGTTAAACTAATAATCACACAACACAACCAGCAATCAGTTAGTTAATTAAAATTTCAAACATATAACTTTCTATATATACTTAAAAATCACTTTTTTAATGCCAAATCACAACAATAAACCTTATCTAAGTTTTGGTTCTCACACCAGTCAATTGGAAATATATAGATATTCTACTTTCGAAACTCGAAAATAATACTGATGATGCCGCGGCATCACCAGAATCATCTCCAAGCAACTAGAGTGTGATTCTATATCCATCCCGTATATTTGGGACTTCGAATATACGTTCAACGCGTATATGCAAAATTTGTCTATACTCGATAGTCCAAAATCAATTTAAAATAAAATACACAAATACGTATAATAAGACATGATTTTCAAAATTAAATTCATATTTCTGAATAACACTCTTTAAACTCATTCTAGGATCCTACTGATCCTATCTCTAACAAGTTATTCTTGTAGGATACTACTAGTCCTGTCTTTGATGAATTCTTTTGTTTGGTTCTAATGTCTCTTGTTCTCGAGCTCTGTAAACCAAAGATCCGATACCGCGCTGAAATGACCCAAACTTCCCCTTACGTGAAAGCTCGGATTGAGTTAAGAACACGACAAATCAGAACACAAACAGTAGAATATTTCATTGCTGTTATAACAATTACATCAGAGTACGAGAACATAGCAGAGTATGAACAAATAATATACATCAGAAAAATATCAGAGTTAAAATACATTACATAGCAGCGGAAAAATAATACATAACACAACTGAAAGAGATACACGGATACAGGGCTTTTCGAATATTGCTCCAGTTGTAAATCCAGGATCCTATAAAAAGAAATCCGCAAAAACCAAAACTACTAGCTTCCCGTGCGGAAAATAGGGGCACCCAGAGTTTAGGTTAAAACAATAAACTCCAGGTCAGTCATGGGACTGGTGTGAGAACTAAAATAGTTACTAATCTTTAATTTAAAAGTGGGGAAATCATGGGACCACGCCGTATAACACAGAGCGGGTTTACTCCACATGAACCTTGGTTTAAAATAAAATAATGCAATGCTTTTTGGAAAATGAAGCTATTATAAGACTCAGGTCCCATCACACAATGCAACGCAAGCCGGAGGATAGAGTTTTCCCTTATAATAGCCAAACATGGTTGGTACGTTTAAAACAAATCATTTTTATATTACTATTAGTGTATAGTATATATGACAACTTCAAATATAAAAGTATCAATCATAGACAACATAACTACCGTATATTATGTCGCCATACTAGTTTTACAACTAAAACCGAAAAGTCGCATATTGGAAATTGGATTTCCATCTATGAGTCGAGGCAAGGGATGGCTCCTCATCAATTCGAGACACTCTAGCAAATGTCTCAGGACTCGGACGTTGGCGAGCCCTATGAACGGTAGGGTCGGTCCACACATACTTTAGTGGATTAATTATTCCTGAACAATACGTTTCCCGGTCCTATCGGACCTACCACTTGCCCTGTAGCGACCAATATCTAGAGCCACTAAGGACTCAAACCGAGGCTCCTCGCAATCCATCATCCACATAAGTAAAAATGTCTGGGCTCCATACCATGACACCAATTCTAATTAGAAAGGAACATAAGTTCTCCCTACGGTCACTATCCCGTTTTTGACTCATACTGGGTGTGAGGCTCGTGAATTAACGCTATACACAAAGCTATGCTATTTAAAGCCGTGCTTTGATCATCAACCACAAGACTCTGCTTTTCAACAGAAGTCTTGATCATTTGCATCTCAGCATGCCACACTGACAATTCACGCCATGCAACTGATGTCTATCAATATATAACCTCTAAGACCGTACGTCTCAGAGAAGTGTGTTAAGAAAGAGAATAAATTCTTCGCCACTAAACAGATATATATTTAATAGAAATCAATCAACACAGAATAAAATCCAATGTCAGACACACATCCATTTAAAAGTCCGTTCCGGGTCTAAACAAAACCGGAGGCACCTTATTCTCCGTCCTATATGTCCAATACAAGACAGAGATCCTCGCATATCCGGTCAATCTCAAAGTACATCTGGACGATCACCACTTATTACCTTGTCTTGGGTGTACAGCCCAATCAAGACATCAGTAATCATCCAAACGATGTGAAGAACTCCGGTCTTCAACCATCGTCTTCATTGTTGACTTTTAGTTGACATATCGGTTATTCAGAATGGGATAAACCCGGTCTTTCCGAATAACCCGTGTATTTTATAATCAATAATCAAGTGTTATAAAAACACATCATATGCCTCATTACAATTCTGAATATTCTTTTATTCAATTATTCATATCCTTTGGGAAAGGTTCACATTAATTTTATCAAATATAAATTCTTTTGAATTTATAATTTAATCTTCCTTTAGATATCAATTCTAAACCAAATTAAGGTTTATCATCTAGTCGGGATTATCGAGCCTTACCGAAGTAATCATTTATTTATTAATCCCAATCCCAGCCTATTCATCCCACGGAGCAAAACTGGTAATACTCCATACCTAACACCACGGTGTTATCGGTTCATTTAATTACCATTTCACGTTCAAATCTAATTAAAGATTTAACTATTGCCTGGAGTAAAAACAGGTGGCACTCCATTCTCGATCATTTCCCAAATTTGGTAATTTAAATTATCACATTCACGTTTCAATCTAATTAAAGATTCATTAAAACTCCACTTAGTTTTTATCTCATAAATCATTAATCAATGAGTATTTAACTTTGGGAAACCAAACATGCTACATTGGCAATCTACACTGTACCATTGATTTCTGCTGATATATAACCTTTAAGCTCATACGTCTCAGAGAAAGGTGTTAAGCAAGAGAATAAATTCTCTGCCACTAAACAGATATATATTTAGCAAAGATCAACAATACAGTTCTAAATACAATGTTATACATGTAATCCTGTCTTTAACTATGTTAAAGAACTAATGTCATTTAAAAAACAGTTCACGATAAACCCGAAATCACATTCCATTAATTATGGAATTTTCACGGAAAACAGAACAATATATAATCGATATCAATTCCCATATCCGACTAATAATATAAATGAAATAACAACAAGGCATTTTAAATTCCATATATATAAACAGACTTCCTCCACAGAAGCTCACTTCGATTATTACCAAATCGAATTCCATTCCATTCTAATTTATTTTATTAAATTGGAAAACTTTACTTTGGAAAATTTCCGTTAAAACTTAATAAAAGATTTACATATTCCATATCACATTTCACTGTTAATCGGGTTAAAGAACAAATGTCGTTAAAAACACAGTTCATAACAAACCCAATTCACATTCCATTTTATTCCAAATATTAAATATAACTGGAAACATTAATAATCTTAATTAAAAGATTTATTCTTTTCACACAGTGTTTAAGAACAATGTTACTGAAGACACAACTCAAGACAAACCCAAAATCCACTTTGATATTAAATATAAGGCTCTAAACAGAAATTATATCGGCTTACATTCAATATCAAATTCTGAAACCAACACATATCGTATGGGGAATAATGATATATATCTATCTTCCATATTCCTCTACAATATCCGTATAGTCACGGAATCCAATATCGAAATATCTCGAAGATGATTTTTATTCAGATCCATTCCAATTCATTCATTGGAAAATTATGGTTATTTTAAAACCATTCACAAATCCAATTTATTTATTTAACAACGCTTATCTTTCTAGTTAATAACTAGTTTATTTTGATAAAAAAAATAATTTTCCTCACAAACGTGGAATTTTTCATCCAAATTCTTTCCAAATCATTTATTATGATTTTACACTAATTATTAATATTTTTAATAATTTTATCAAGGCCCATACAGTCGGTTTCCTATAACGGCCACTGAATTGCATCCATAGCGACCTTTTTCAAATTTGATTTGGACGTATATCCAAATCCAACTGTTAGATTTAAAATCTCTAATATTCATTGGAAAGCACCTTCCGAAATGAACCCAATGGTTCCGGATTTAGGAGAATCCGACGGTCAGATCTCCCGTAATATCAATTCGAAGTCAATGGTCGTAATTCGCGAACGGTCGCTGCGTGGCGCGTTCTATTCAAACCATTTAATATATAATATATATTTCCATTCAAAACGTATTTTATAAATTTGTTTTAAAAACGATTCACGCTTTCATTTCAATTTTAAATCAAAATTGAATACTCCTTATCATTATAATATTTTCAAAATATCAGATTTTGAAATAATTTCCTTTTCGATATTCACTATAAAAATGAATAAAATTGATATAAATATCATTCCCGTTAAAACGGTCATATCTAATCAACACGGCTTCACGTACTTTAATATTTTCGTGTCCATTCAAAATCGGACATCAAATTCACATTTTAATCCTTTACTGAATATTATTTTAAAATATTCGTTATTTTAAAATATCGTTATTTTAAAATATTCGTTCTTTCAGAACTAGAATCAGACCTAATCAATTACCATATAATTTATTCATATGGATTTCATACATCGCATGTACACAAAAATAATGATACACAATCAACCATCCTCCGGAGTGCATTACACAACTGCATAAGCATTAAATATAAATAATTAACACTTACAACAGTCTGTCAACCCATCGATTGACATACAACTAAACAATTAGGATTAGTGTACGTCAAATATAATCCCAATACCTGTGTGGGGTTTCAACCAACAAATACTGAATATTATTTGTGCAGTTGGGTGATGTGTAAAATTTATTGTCCCAGTTAATGTCAGTTAAATGGATGGACATAAACAAATCATCTGATTCGTAAATGAATAATTATTTTCATTTCAGGAGATTTTATGCGTTCATTTATACGTTAAAAATTATATTTTAACGATAAAATATTTATTTCAATAATTGACTATTTTATATAGTTCATACATTCAATAAAAATGATATTTTTATTGTTCAAACATTTTATTCAACACATGAATATTTTATATAGTTCATTTACACAATAAAAATGACATTTTTAATGAATAAATATTTATTTCAGAAAATTTCGGCATTATAGGCGCGATATTAGAACCAGAGTAATATCTAGCATTACCCCTCTCCTGATACTGCCTCGTGCCATACACAATAATCACAACCCTAAATCACAATACAATCCATTTCACCATAATACAGTCAATCGCACCACAATTCAATCCAAACAAACATCCATGGTTCGTACAAAAATAATGTTAGGTGCTACTAAGCACCGTCTGCAACCTAGATATATTTAACTGTAAAATAATTTGAGTGAGAAGGTGTTCTCACATTAGGATCCACTCCGCCGTTGTTTTCTGATGCTTTGAATTGCTGTTCTGGTTCTAGAATTTGCAAACGAGCTCCAATCTTCACACTATTTATTTTTCTAGCTTAAACACACCATTCCGGACAACTTTCTCCTAATGGACTTTTTCTTGAAAATGCTCCAATTCGCCAGAATTCGTGAAAAGACATTATTTGGACTGCTGACTTTGGACGCGTTTTATGTAGAACTCCGGAATTCAAAACACGGCTTCCATATACTAAATCGAAGATAAAATCGTGCTCTTCGATTTTGGCACTGTGGAGTTTTGGCCGTAGGGGTTCGGTTTGAGAGATATTGGCCGTGGAAGCTCAGGATGTTAACCACAAAACTGAATGTAAGGACCTGAAACTTCCCGGTAAAGGAAAGCCCGGATTGCTTTGAGGACAAGACGAATCAGAACACAAACAGAAGAACATTTCATTGCTTATTACAACAATTTCATCAGAATACAAGAATATAATAGAGTATGAATAAATATTACATATTCGAACAATATCAGAGATTTAAATTACATTTAAATACATAGTAGAAGAAAAATAATACAAAACACAACTGAAAAGAATATACAGACATAGAGCTTTCTGAATATCATTCCAGCTGTAAACCAGGATACTGTGAATATAAATCTGCAAAACCAAAACTACTAGTTGCCCGCGTGAAAAATAGGGGCTCCCAGAGTTTAGGTTAAAACAATAAACTCCAGGTCAGTCATGTGACTGGTGTGAGAACAGTTATTAATCTTTATTTTAAAGTTCGGTAAATCAAGGGACCACGCCGTATAACACGGAACGGGTTTCCTCCCAAGAATACTAATGCATAAAACAACAACGTAATGCTAAATAAAGAACAATGAAGCTATTATAAGACTCAGGTCCCATCACGCAATGCAACACAAGCCGGAGGATAGAGTTTTTACCTTATAATAGCCAAAAATGCTTAGTACATGAAATTTCATCTTTTATTATTACTATAAGTGTATAATGTCAAAACAATTTCAATCATAAGTATCAATCATAGACGGCATAAGTGCCCCATACCATTATGTCGCCATATATAGGATTACAACTAAAACCGCAAAATGTCGTATTGGAAGTAGGATTTCCATCTGTGAACCGAGGCAAGGGATTGTCCTTACCGCTTCGAGACGCTCTAGCCGGTGTCTCAGGACCCAGACTCAGGTAGGCCCTTGGATTATCAGGGCCGGTCCACTGGATGTGGATTAAAATGCCTGAACACTGCATTTCCCCGCCCTATGGGGCGTCAATGAGCCAAATGACCCCATCGGTCCAGGATCGACCGATATAACCGAGGCGCCTCGCTATCCATCATCCACATAAGTAAAATGCCAAGGCGTGCAAAGCGCTGGCACCAATCCTAGCTAGAAGGAAACACATGTCCTCCCTGAAGTCCTCTCCCGTTTTTGGTTCACACAGGGGTGTGAGGCTCGCGAATTAACGCTACACAAAGCTACGCTATATTAAAGCCGTGCTTTGATCATCAACCACAAAACCCTGTTTTTCAACAGAAGCTTTGATCATTTGCATCTCAGCATGCCACATAGGCAATTCACGCTATGCAACCGATGTCTATCAATCATACAAAATGAAATCCGATGTCAGATACACATCCATTTAAAAGTTCGTTCTGGGTCTGAATGTAACCAAAATCACATTCCATTCCATCAGCCTTTAACCGTAAATTAGCAAGTGAACAATTCCCTATGTATTAACCCGGAAGGCCGAAACCAACATCAGATCAATACCCGGGAAACCATTCAACTTAACTAATCTCCAGTTAGTTTCTAATTTTCTTAACCCCATTGGGTTCAAGAACAGTATTATTAAAGATACCATTCACGACAAACCTAAAATCCAATTTGATATTAAATACAAGGCTCTGAATAGAAAATATATTGGCTTATATTCAATATCAAATTCTGAAATCAACAAATATCGTATTGGAAATAACGATATATATATATATCTTTCAAATTTCCATAACAATATCTGTATAATCACGAAATTCAACATAGAAATATTCCAAAGACAATTTCGATTCAAATCAATTTATTTTAAAAATATTGGATTTATTATTCTAATTCAAAACCAGTTCATTTCGATAAAAATATATTTTTATCTGTTCAAATATGGAATTTTTTCATCCCAATTCTTTCCAAATCATTTCTTATGATTCTAGACTAATTATTGATATTTTTAATAATTTTATCAAGGCCAGTACAGTCGATTTCCATAAACGGCCATCGAACTGCACTTACAACGATCTTTTCCGAATTTAATTTGGACATAATTCCAAATCCTACCGTTAGACTTCAAATCAGATATTCATTAGAAATCTCTTTTCGACTTGAACACAGCGGTTCCGGTTTTAGGAGAATCCGTTGGTTGGATCTCCCATAATGTCCGTTTGAAGTCAATGGTCGAAATTCGTGAACTGCCGCGGCGCATTCTATTCAGGCCATTATATTATATAATATATATTTCATCGTTTTCCATTTAAAACATATTTTATAAATTGTTTTAAATTCGTTTTCAAAACGATTTCAACTTCATATTCAATTTCAAATCAAAATTGAATATTCCATATCATCGATATATAAATGATATTATTTTCAAAACATTAGATTTCGAAATCATTTTCTTTTCAATATTTAATATAAAAATGAATAAAATCGATATAAATATCGTTCACGTCAAAATGGCGTTAATCTAATTAACACGGCTTTATTTATTTAAATATATTCATGTCCATCCCAAATCGGACATCAAAATCAGATTTTGATTCTATACTAAATATTATTTTAAAATATTCCTTATTTTAAAATAATCGTTATTTTAAAATATTCATTCTTTCTGAACTGGAATCAGACACAGTCAATTACCATATAATGTGATTTATATGGATTTCATACACACATGTACACAACAACAATCAAACACAGTCAACCATCATCCAAAGTGCATTTTACAATGCATAAGCATCAAATATGAACATTCAACGCTTACAACAGCTTGTCAATCAATCGATCGACATACAACTAATTATTGGGATTAATGCATGTCCAATATCATCCTAATACCCGTGTGGGGTTTCAATCAACAAATAATGAATTTTATTTGTGCAATTGGATGATGTGTAAAATTTATCGTCCCAATCAATATCAGTCAAATGTGTGTACATAAACAAATCGTCCGATTTGTTTATATTTTTTTTTCATATACACGTTAAAAATTATATTTTTAACTATAAAATATTTTATTTCACAACACATCAATTAAACAAACAAAGTCATCCATGGTCTGTGGACGACGGGTGTCGAGTGCTGCTATGCACCGTCTGCATCCTAGTATATATTTTAACAAGAAAACAAAATAAAGGTGAGAAGTTCTCACCTTTGGGATCCACTCCGCCATTCTTTAACGGACGATGGTTTGGATTATGTTCAAAATTTCAATGCGACCTCTTCCTGCTGTTCGTAGTAAAAATCATATTTTTAATCCGATGTTTATACATTAAAAATCATATTTTTATGCTGCTATTCCATGTATGAAAATCTTTTATATCGCTATTTCGATTATAAAAATCATATTTTTATTTCGATGCTAAAAATTATGTTTTTACTTCGCTAAAAATTACACTTTTACTTCAAAACCATATGTGTAAAAATCACATCTTTAACACGATGTTTACATAATAAAGATAATATTTTTATTTCGTTGTTCATACAATAAAAATCATATTTTTATTATCTCTGTAATATAAAACTCATATTTTTATTATCAATATAATATGAAAATCATATTTTTATTGCATTAAAAATCTAAACTTTTCTATGAATAAAAAATCAAAACTTTATTGCTATGAAAACATTATAAAAGTCATTACTTTATATTGTTATTACAGATATAAACATCACTTCTTTATTTGCATTTCATATGAAGAGAAATCACATTTTCCATTTCAAAGCGATGTATATAAAAATCATATTTTTATTATCATACTTATATAAAAATCTTATTTTTATATCTCTTTCTAGATAATAAAAAATCATATTTTTATTACGCTTCTTTCTATATAAAAGTTATATTTTTATATTTTTATTTCTTATATAAAGAGCGATTTTTTTCTTTCTTCATATAAAATAAAAATCGAATTTTTATTTCAAATCTTCTTACATAAAAATTGAATTTTTATACTTGTTACTTCATAGTAAAAATTGAATCTTTATACTTGTTACTTCATAGTAAAAATCGAATCTTTCATCGTTTAAAAATCTTTTCTTTCATTGTTTAAAAATCTTTTCTTTCACCTATATAAAAATCTAATCTTTTCAAATCAAAAATCAAAACATTTCAAATTCAAAATCAAAGTATTTCTATTTAAAAATCACAACATTTCTATTCGCAAATCAAAGCATTTATTAAATAAAAATTCAGTTTTTCATAAATAAAATAGAATTTAAAAACTCATTGTTTCTTTTCTCAATTGGAAGGGAGCATGTCGGTTCGTCAGAGGTGGCAGGGGTGCTGGCGGCCAAGGGGGCGTCATCGTGCTTGGCAGCGGTGGTGGGGGTGAGCCTCGAGGGCGGCGGCTAGGGTTTAAATGGGGGGTTGGGTTCGGGTTTTGAGGTAGAAAGGGGAAAACGGGGAAGAGGTGGTGGCGCCGGAGGAGGAGAGGAGGGAGAGGAAAATTCCAGCGTGGCGGCGCACCCGGCGGGGGGGGGGGGCACGACGATGGACGTCGAACGTTTTTTTTCTTTTTTTAATTCTTAATGATTGGAGGTCAATGGGGTGAAGGGAGAAGGGGTTGGAGTATTTAATAATATATATTATTTTACTTTAATTTTATCCCAAAAAGTTACTTTTAATTTCGATCTCAAAACGAGACCCAACGATTGTCATCCATAGTGAATTACCCCCATTCCAAACACTATGGGATATGTATCATAAGCAGGTTCGATCGTTTCGATCAGTTTCCGTCAAAATCAAAATGTAAATCTATATATTGAAATTGAACGCACATTTCAATTTACCGGGGCCACATACTGACTCTAAAAATTCCCGAAAATTATTTTCTAGCTTCTTATTGACGATACGGTTCTAACAAAACTAATTTTGTCAAATTTGGAGATCATTTGAAAAATGGTCATTTTCTGGTCGATCCAAATTGACCGAAACTGTCAAAACACGTTTTACTTCGCCACGCTCACATATTGATTCAGAAAATTATGATTTTTGGAATATAGCAATAACTTGACATCCCGGATCCAAAAAAGTGGTTTCGTCGAATACGGAGGCCATTTGCAAAATTTCCATTTTTAAAGGCCTAAATTCCATAGTGACTATTCTGAATTTTCAATTGGGCATAACCTTTTACCCCCGCTATGAAATTTCAATTTTTCGGATTCGTTGGATATCTTCAAATTGATTCAAATAATTTTGGTTTCGCTAGAATCCGGTTTATTTTGAATCCAGTACATTCATTTGAAATTTGAAATTGAATTTTCAAACTACCGCGTCATTTCCAATTCCTTTTATAATTAAAAATAAATAATTATATCCCAATGTCGATTCAAGTAAATATATACGTTCTAATTCTATTCAAAACAAATTTCTCGTCGTTATTATTTAAAATAAATCATTTTAAATATCCAAAATTCACTAAAAAGGCCAAATTTTTTTTAAAATTGGCTCATATTTTCTGGGTTGTTACAATCTCCCCAACTTAAAATCTTTTCGTCCTCGAAAAGGAACGGAGCTGAAAGTTGTTTTACAAACCAACTCAACTTTCATTATTTTCATTACGGCTTAAGTTCTTCAACTTTTCAGTTTCTAAGAATTTTTCAAATTTTTCAAAAATTTGGCTAACACCCTAAATTTTCAAAAAATTTCGCCATAACCTCCCCTGTACGGGAACACCGGGAAAATCCCGAAAATGCCATACAGGCATTTTCAATCCAAAAAGAAAAAGAAACAGCCAATCGGCTCATAAAATCATCAAAAACCCCAAGAAATACAATAAACATGTACCTATTTGTCGGGCAAACAATTTTATTCTTCTGCTCTAGCCTCCCTGCTATGACCTGTTCAATGTATATACATGTATATGCATGCAATTTCAAACAATTTTCAATACAGTTCAATATTTGAGACAATTTGGCTAACTTACCTTACATTCCCATAATGGTTTTATTGGTTAACAAATAATCATATAACACAACCATCAATCAATTAGTGAATTAACGTTTCAAATTCATAATTTTGACATATATACTGAAAATCATGTTTATGATGCCAATTCACACAATAGCCCTATCTAGTTTTTGGTTCTCACACCAGTCAATTGAAAATATACAGAAATCACACTTTCGAAACTCGAACACAAGTGCTGATGATGACATGCCATCATCAGAACCATCTCCGAGCGACTAGAATGTGATTCTATATCTATCCAGTATATTAAAACTTCGAATACACATGGATCAGACGTATATGCAAAATCTTTACATACTTGATTGTCCAAATCAGTATAAAATAAATATTCAAATACGAATAATAAAGTTTAAATTTTCAAACCAATTTTTTTTCATATTAAAAATATACTCTTTTGACTCATTCTAGGATACTACTGATCTTATCTCTAATGAGTCATTCCCATTGGATATTACTAATCCAATCTCTGATGAATTCTTTCGTTTGGTTCCAAAGTGTCTTGTTCTCGAGCTTTGTAAACCAAAGCTCTAATACCACTGTAAGGACCCGAAACTTCCCGGTAAAGGAAAGCCCGGATTTCTTTAAGGATAAGACGAATCAGAACACAAACAGAAGAACATTTCATTGCTTATTACAACAATTTCACCAGAATACAAGAATATAATAGAGTATGAATAAATATTACATATTCGAACAATATCAGAGATTTAAATTACATTTAAATACATAGTAGCAGAAAAATAATACAAAACACAACTGAAAAGAATATGCAGATATAGAGCTTTCCGAATATCATTCCAGCTGTAAGCCAGGATCCTGTGAATATAAATCTGCAAAACCAAAACTACTAGCTGCCCGTGTGGAAAATAGGGGCACTTAGAGTTTAGGTTAAAACAATAAACTCCAGGTCAGTCATGTGACTGGTGTGAGAACTAAAACAGTTATTAATCTTTATTATAAAGTTTGGTAAATCAAGGGACTACGCCGTATAACACGGAACGGGTTTCCTCCCAAGAATACCAGTGCATAAAACAACAACACAATGCTAAATAAAGAACAATGAAGCTATTATAAGACTCAGGCCCCATCACACAATGCAACGCAAGCCGGAGGATAGAGTTTTTACCTTATAATAGCCGAAAATGCTTGGTACGTGAAATTTCATCTTTTATTGTTACTATAAGTGTATAATGTCAAAACAATTTCAATCATAAGTATCAATCATAGACGACATAAGTGCCCCATACCATTATGTCGCCATATATAGGATTACAACCAAAACCGCAAAATGTCATATTGGAAGTTGGATTTCCATCTGTGAACCGAGGCAAGGGATCGTCCTTACCGCTTCGAGATGCTCTAGCCCGTATCTCAGGACCCAGACTCAGGTGGGCCCTTGGATCGTCAGGGCCGGTCCACTCGATGTGGATTAAAATGCCTGAACATTGCGTTTCCCTGCCCTATGGGGCGTCAATGAGCCAAATGACTCCATCGGTCCCGGATCGACCGATATAACCGAGGCGCCTCGCTATCCATCATCCACATAAGTAAAATGCCAGGGCGTGCAAAGCGCTGGCACCACTCCTAGCTAGATGGAAACGTATGTCCTCCCTGAAGTCCTCTCCCGTTTCTGTTTCACATTGGGATGTGAGGCTCGCGAATTAACGCTACACAAAGCTATGCTATATTAAAGCCGTGCTTTGATCATCAACCACAAGACCCTGCTTTTCAACAGAAGCTTTGATCATTTGCATCTCAGCATGCCACACAGGCAATTCACGCTATGCAACCAATGTCTATCAATCATACAGAATGAAATCCGATGTCAGACACACATCCATTTACAAGATCGTTCTAGGTCTGAACGAAACCGAAGGCACCTTATTCCTCCACCATATGTCCAATATAGGGGAGAGGCCCTCGCATATCCGTCGATCTCCAAGTACATCTGGACGATTACCACTTATTACCTTGTCTCGGGTGTACAGTCCAAATCAAGACATCAATAATCATCCAAACGATGTGAAGACCCCCGGTCTTCAACCACCATCTTCATCCTCGACACATCGTCCAATCAGTTACTCAGAATGGGATAAACCTGGTCTTTCAAAATAACTCGCATATATAATAAACAAGTGCTCTAAAAAACACAACATACGCCTCATTCCAATCCAAAATATTCCTTTCTTCAAATATTCTTATACTTTGGGAAAGGTTCCCATTAATTTTATCAAAGATAAATTCTTTAGATTTATTCTTTAATCTTCCTTTGGATATCATTTCAATCTAATTAAAGATGTATTAAAACTCTACTTGGTTTTAATCTCCCTAGAAATCAAAATTAATGATTGTTTAACTTGGGAAATCATAACCTGCCTTTATCTGGGTTAAAAAACCAATGTCATTTAAAACACGGTTCACGATAAAACCAAAATCACATTCCACTCCATCAGCCTTTAACCGTAAATTAGCCAGTGAACAATTCCCTATGTATTAACCCCGAAGGCCGAAACCAACATCAAAGCAATACCCAGAAAATCATTCAACTTAACTAATCTCCAGTTAGTTTCTGAATTCCTTAACTCCATTGGGTCTAAGAGCAGTTTTATTAAAGATACCATTCACGACAACCCAAAATCACATTCCATTAACAATGGAATCTTCATGGAAAACAAATCGATATATATATATATATATATATATATATATATATACTCGATATAAACTTCCATATCCAACGGATAATATAAATAGAATAATGACAAGTCCTTTTAAATTCCATATATATTAACTATCTTCCTCTACAGAAGCTTACTTCGATTGTTACCAAATCGAATTCCATTCAATCCCCGTTTAATATATTAAATTGGAAAACTTTACTTTGGAAAATCTCCTTTAAATATTAACAAAAGATTTTTTAATTTCCAAATCCCATTTCACTGTAAATCGGGTTAAAGAACGAATGTCATTTAAAAATACAGTTCACAATAAACCCAATTCACATTCCATCAGTCTCTAACCGTAAGTTAGTAAGAGAACAATTCCCTAAGTATTAAACCCGAAGGCCGAAACCAACATCAGATCAATACCCGGGAAACCATTCAACTTAACTAATCTCCAGTTAGTTTCTAATTTTCTTAACCCCATTGGGTTCAAGAACAGTATTATTAAAGATATCATTCACGACAAACCCAAAATCCAATTTGATATTAAATACAAGGCTCTGAATAGAAAATATATTGGCTTATATTCAATATCAAATTCTGAAATCAACAAATATCGTATTGGAAATAACGGTATATATATATATATATATTTCTTTCAAATTTCCATAACAATATCTGTATAGTCACGAAATCCAACATCGAAATATTATGAAGACAATTCCGATTCAAATCAATTTATTTTAAAAATATTGGATTTATTATTCTAATTCAAAACCAGTTCATTTCGATAAAAATCTATTTTTATCTGTTCAAATATGGAATTTTTTCATCCCAATTCTTTCCAAATCATTTCTTATGATTTTACACTAATTATTGATATTTTTAATAATTTTATCAAGGCCAGTACAGTCGATTTCCATAAACGGCCATCGAACTGCACTTACAGCGGCCTTTTCCGAATTTAATTTGGACATAATTCCAAATCCTACTGTTAGATTTCAAATCTAATATTCATTAGAAATCTCTTTTCGACACGAAGCCAGCGATTCCAGTTTTAGGAAAATCCGTTGATCGGATCTCCCGTAATGTCCGTTTGAAGTCAATGGTCGAAATTCGCGAACTGCCGCAGCGCGGAGCGTTCTATACAGGCCATTATATAATATAATATATATTTCGTCGATTTCCATTTAAAACGTATTTTATAAATCGTTTTAAATTCGTTTTCAAAACGATTTCAACTTCATAATCAATTTCAAATCTAAATTGAATATTCCACATCATCGATATATAAATGATAGTATTTTCAAAAAATTAGATTTCGGAATCATTTTCTTTTCAATATTCATTATAAAAATGAATAAAATCGATATAAATATCGTTCACGTCAAAATGGCGTTAATAATTAACACGGCTTTATATATTTAAATATATTCGTGTCCATCCCAAATCGGACATCAAAATCAGATTTTGATTCTTTACTAAATATTATTTTAAAATATTGCTTATTTTAAAATATTCATTCTTTCTGAACTAGAATCAGACACAGTCAATTACCATATAATGTGATTTATATGGATTTCATACACACATGTACACAACAACAATCAAACACAGTCAACCATCATCCAAAGTGCATTCTGCAATGCATAAGCATCAAATATGAATATTCAACGCTTACAATAGCTTGTCAATCAATTGATCGACATACAACTAATTATTGGGATTAGTGCATGTCCAATATCATCCTAATACCCATAATGGGTTTCAATCAACAAATAATGAATTTTATTTGTGCAGTTAGGTGATGTGTAAAATTTATCGTCCCAATCAATATCAGTCAAATGTGTGTACACAAACAAATCGTCCGATTTGTTTATAAATATTTATTATTTTCATATACACGTTATAAATTATATTTTTAACTATAAAATATTTTATTCACATCACACAATCAATTTTCACAACACATCAATTAAACAAACAAAGTCATCCATGGTCTGTGGACGACGGGTGTCGGGTGCTGCTATGCACCATCTGCATCCTAGTATATATTTTAACTAGAAAATAAAATAAAGGTGAGAAGTTCTCACCTTTGGGATCCACTCCGCCATTCTTTAACGGATGATGGTTTGGATTCTATTCAAAATTTCAATGAGACCTTTTCCCACTGTTCATAGTAAAAATCATATTTTTAATCCGATGTTTATACATTAAAAATCATATTTTTATGCTGCTATTCCATATATGAAAATCTTTTATATCGCTATTTCGATTATAAAAATCATATTTTTATTTCGATGCTAAAAATTATATTTTTACTTCGCTAAAAGTTATATTTTTACTTCAAAACCATATGTGTAAAAATCACATCTTTAACACGATGTTTACATAATAAAGATAATATTTTTATTTCGTTGTTCATACAATAAAAATCATATTTTTATTATCTCTATAATATAAAAATCATAATTTTATTATCTACATAATATGAAAATCATATTTTTATTGCATTAAAAATCTAAACTTTTCTATGAATAAAAAATCAAAACTTTATCGCTATGAGAACATTATAAAAATCATTAATTTATATTGTTATTACATATATAAACATCACTTCTTTATTTGCATTTCATATGAAGAGAAATCACATTTTCCATTTCAAAGCGATGTATATAAAAATCATATTTTTATTATCATACATGTATAAAAATCTTATTTTTATATCTCTTTCTAGATAATAAAAAATCATATTTTTATTACGCTTCTTTCTATATAAAAATTATATTTTTATATCATTATTTCTTATATAAAGATCGATTTTTTTGCTTTCTTCATATAAAATATAAATTGAATTTTTATTTCAAATCTTCTTACATAAAAATCGTATTTTTATACTTGTTACTTCATAGTAAAAATTGAATCTTTATACTAGTTACTTCATAGTAAAAATTGAATCTTTCATTGTTTAAAAATCTTTTCTTTCATTGTTTAAAAATCTTTTCTTTTACCTATATAAAATTCTAATCTTTTCAAATCAAAAATCTAAACATTTCAAATTCAAAATCAAAGTATTTCTATTTAAAAATCACAGCATTTCTATTCGCAAATCAAAGCATTTCTTAAATAAAAATTTAGTTTTTCATAAATAAAATAGAATTTAAAAACTCACTGTTTCTTTTCTCAATCGGAAGGGAGCATGTCAGTTCGTCAGAGGTGGCGGGGGTGCTGGCGGCCAAGGGAGCGTCATCGTGCTTGGCTGCGGTGGTGGGGATGAGCCTCGAGGGCGGCGGCTAGGGTTTAAATGGGGGGTTGGGTTCGGGTTTTGAGGTAGAAAGGGGAAAACGGGGAAGAGGTGGTGGCGCCGAAGAAGGAGAGGAGGGAGAGGGAAATTCCAGTGCGGCGGCGCACCCGGGGCGGGGGGGGGGCACGACGATGGACGTCGATAGGCTACACGTTTTCTTTTTCTTTCTTTTTTATTCTGAATGATTGAAGGTCAATGGGGTGAAGGGAGAAGGGGTTGGAGTATTTAATAATATATATTATTTTATTTTAATTTTATCCCAAAAAGTTACTTTTAATTTCGATCTCGAAACGAGACCCAGCGACTGTCATCCATAGCGAATTACCACCATTCCAAACACAATGGGATATGTATCATAAGCTGGTTCGATCGTTTCGATCAGTTTCCGTCAAAATCAAAATATAAATCTATATACTGAAATTGAATGCGCATTTCAATTTACCGAGGCCACATACTGACTCTAAAAATTCCCGAAAATTATTTTATAGCTTCTTATTGACGATACGGTTCTAACAAAACTAATTTCATCAAATTTGGAGACCGTTTGAAAAATGGCCTTTTTCTGGTCGATCCAAATTGACCGAAACTGTCAAAACACGTTTTACTTCACCACGCTCACATATTGATTCAGAAAACTATGATTATTGGAATATATCAATAACTTGACATCCCGGATCCAACAAAAGTGGTTTCGTCGAAAACTGAGGCCGTTTGCAAAATTTCCATTTTTAAAGGCCAAAATTCCATAGTGACTATTCTGATTTTTCAATTGGGCATAACTTTTTACCCCGCTATGAAATTTCAATCTTTCGGATTCGTTGAAAAGATATATTCAAATTGATTCAAATATTTTTGGTTTCGCTAGAATCCGGTTTATTTTGAATCCTGTACATTCATTTGAAATTTGAAATTGAATTTTCACACTATCGCGCCATTTCCAATTCCTTTTATAATTAAAAATAAATAATTATATTCTAATGTCGATTCAAATAAATATATACGTTCTAATTCTATTCAAAACACATTTCTCGTCGTTATTATTTAAAATAAATCATTTTAAATATCCAAAATTCACTAAAAGGGACAAAATAAATTTTTAAAATTGGCTCAGATTTTCCGGGTTGTTACAATCTCCCCAACTTAAAATCATTTCGTCCTCGAAAAGGAACGGAGCTGAAAGTTGTTTTACAAACCAACTCAACTTTCATTATTTTCATTATGGCTTGAGTTCTTCAACTTTTCAGTTTCTAAGAACTTTTCAAATTTTTCAAAAATTTGGCGAACGCCCTACTTTTTCAAAAAAATTCGCCATAACCTCCCCTGTACGGGAATACCGGGAAAATCCCGAAAATGCCATACAGGCCTTTCCAATCCAAAAAGAAAAAGAAACAGCCAATCGGCTCATAAAATCATCAAAAACCCCAAGAAATACAATAAACATGTACCTATTTGTCAGGCAAACAATTTTATTCTTCTGCTTTAGCCTCCCTGCTATAACCTGTTCAATGTATATACATGTATACGCATGCAATTTCAAACAATTTTCAATACAGTTCAATATTTGAGACAATTTGGCTAACTTACCTTACATTCCCATAATGGTTTTATTGGTTAACAAATAATCATATAACACAACCATCAATCAATTAGTGAATTAACGTTTCAAATTCATAATTTTGACATATGTATAATCATGTTTTTGATGCCAATTCACACAATTGCCCTATCTAGTTTTTGGTTCTCACACTAGTCAATTGAAAATATATAGAAATCACACTTTCGAAACTCGAACACAAGTGCTGATGATGACATGCCATCATCAGAACCATCTCCGGGCGACTAGAGTGTGTTTCTATTTCTATCCAGTATATTAAAACTTCGAATAAAATAAATATTCAAATAAGAATAATAAAGTTTAAATTTTCAAACCATTTTTTTTTTCATTTTAAAAATATACTCTTTTGACTCATTCTAGGATACTACTGATCTTATCTCTAACGAGTCATTCCCATTGGATATTACTAATCCAATCTCTGATGAATTCTTTCGTTTGGTTCCGAAGTGTCTTGTTCTCGAGCTTTGTAAGCCAAAGCTCTGATATCACTGTAAGGACCCGAAACTTCCTGGTAAAGGAAAGCCCGGATTGCTTTGAGGACAAGATGAATCAGAACACAAACAGAAGAACATTTCATTGCTTATTACAACAATTTCATCAGAATACAAGAATATAATAGAGTATGAATAAATATTACACATTCGAACAATAATAGGGATTTAAATTACATTTAAATACATAGCAGCGGAAAAATAATACAAAACACAACTGAAAAGAATATACGGATACAAAGCTTTCCGAATATCATTCCAGCTGTAAACCAGGATCCGATGAATATAAATCTGCAAAACCAAAACTACTAGCTGCCCGTGTGGAAAATAGGGGCACCCAGAGTTTAGGTTAAAATAATAAACTCCAGGTCAGTCATGTGACTGGTGTGAGAACTAAAACAGTTATTAATCTTTATTTTAGTGTTCGGTAAATCAAGGGACTACGCCGTATAACACAGAACGGGATTCCTCCCAAGAATACCAGTGCATAAAACAACAGCGCAATGCTAAATAAAGAACAATGAAGCTATTATAAGACTCAGGTCCCATCACACAATTCAACGCAAGCCAGAGGATAGAGATTTTACCTTATAATAGCCAAAAATGCTTGGTACGTGAAATTTCATCTTTTATTATTACTATAAGTGTATAGTGTCAAAACAATTTCAATCATTAGTATCAATCATAGACGGCATAAGTGCCCCATACCATTATGTCGCCATATATAGGATTACTACTAAAACCGCAAAATGTCGTATTGGATGTTGGATTTCCATCTGTGAACAAAGGCAAGGGATCGTCCTTACCGCTTCGAGATGCTCTAGCCCGTGTCTCAGGACCCAGACTCAGGTGGGCCCTTGGATCGTCAGGGCCGGTCCACTCGATGTGGATTAAAAAGCCTAAACACTGCGTTTTCCCGCCCTATGGGGCCTCAATGAGCCAAATGACTCCATCGGTCCCGGATCGACCGATATAACCGAGGCGCCTCGCTATCCATCATCCACATAAGAAAAATGCCACGGCATGCAAAACGCTGAAACCACTACCAGCTAGAAGGAAAAGCATGTCCTCCCTGAAGTCCTCTCCCGTTTCTGGTTCACACCGGGGTGTGAGGCTTGCGAATTAACGCTACACAAAGCTACGCTATATTAATGCCATGCTTTGATCATCAACCACAAGACCCTGCTTTTCAACAGAAGCCTTGATCATTTGCCTCTCAACATGCCACACAGGCAGTTCATGCTATGCAACCGATGTCTATCAATCACACAGAATGAAATCCGATGTCAGACACATATCCATTTACAAGTTCGTTCTGGGTCTGAATGAAACCGGAGGCACCTTATTCCTCCCCCATATGTCCAATTCAGGGGAGAGGCTCTCGCATATCCGTCGATCTCCAAGTACGTCTGGACGATCACCACTTATTACCTTGTCTCGGGTGTACAGCCCAAATCAAGACATCAGTAATCATTGAATCGATCTGAAGGCCCCCGGTCTTCAACCATCGTCTTCATCCTTGACACATCGTTGAATTAGTTATTCAGAATGGGATAAACCCGGACTTTCTAAATAACTCGCATATATAATAAACAAGTGCTCTATAAACACAACATACGCCTCATTCCAATCCAGAATATTCCTTTCTTCAAATATTCTTATACTTTGGAAAAGGTTCCCATTAATTTTATCAAAGATAAATTCTTTAGATTTATTCTTTAATTTTCCTTTGGATATCATTGCAATCTAATTAATGATGCATTAAAACTCCACTTGGTTTTAATCTCCCCAGAAATCAATATTAACGGTTGTTTAACTTCGGAAATCATATTTTGCCTTTAACTGGGTAAAAGAACCAATGTCATTTAAAACACGGTTCACGATAAACCCAAAATCACATTCCATTCCATCAGCCTTTAACCGTAAATTAGCAAGTGAACAATTCCCTAAGTATTAACCCTGAAGGCCGAAACCAACATCAGATCAATACCCAGAAAATGATTCAACTTAACTAATCTCTAGTTAGTTTCTGAATTCCTTAACTCCATTGGGTCTAAGAATAGTATTATTAAAGATACCATTCATGACAACCCAAAATCACATCCCATTAACAATGGAATCTTCATGGAAAACAAATCGATGTATATACTCGATATAAACTTCCATATCCAACCGATAATATAAATGGAATAATGAGAAGGCCTTTTAAATTCCATTTATTAATTGTCTTCCTCTGCAAAAGCTTACTTCGATTATTACCAAATCGAATTCCATTCAATCCCCATTTAATATATTAAATTGGAAAACTTTACTTTGGAAAATCTCCTTTAAATCTTAAGAAAAGATTTTTAATTTCCAAATCCCATTTCACTGTAAATCGGGTTAAAGAACGAATGTCGTTTAAAAACACAGTTCATAATAAACCCAATTCACATTCCATCAGTCTCTAACCATAAATTAGTAAGAGAACAAATTTTGAAGTATTAACCCTGAAGGCTGAAACCAAAATCAGATCAATACCCAGGAAACCATTCAACTTAACTAATCTCCAGTTAGTTTCTAATTTTCTTAACCCCATTGGGTTCAAGAACAGTATTATTAAAGATACCATTCACGGTAAACCCAAAATCCAATTTGATATTAAATACAATGCTCTGAATAGAAAGTATATTGGCTCATATTCAATATCAAATTCTGAAATCAACAAATATAGTATTGGAAATAACGATATATATATATCTTTCAAATTTCCATAACAATATCTGTATAATCACGAAATTCAACATCGAAATATTCAAAAGACAATTTCAATTCAAATCCATTTCCAATTAATATATTGGAAATTCAGGTTTTTTTTAAAACCATTCCGAAACCAAATTATTTTAAAAATATTGGATTTATTATTCTAATTCAAAACTAGTTCATTTCGATAAAAATCTATTTTTATCTGCTCAAATATGGAATTTTTTCATGCCAATTCTTTCCAAATCATTTCTTATGATTTTACACTAATTAATGATATTTTTAATAATTTTATCAAGGCTAGTACAATCGATTTCCCTAAACGGCCATCGAACTGCACTTACAGCGGCCTTTTCCAAATTTGATTTGGACATAATTGGAAATCCATCCATTAGATTTCAAATCTCTAATATTCGTTAGAAAGCTCCTTTCGACACGAACCCAACGGTTCCGGTTTTAGGAGAATCCATTGGTCGGATCTCCCGTAATGTTCGTTTGAAGTCAATGGTCGAAATTCGCGAACTGCCGCAGCGCAACGCGTTCTATTCAGGCCATTATATTATATAATATATATTTCGTTGACTTCCATTTAAAACGTATTTTATAAATCGTTTTAAATTCGTTTTCAAAACGATTTCAACTTCATATTCAATTTCAATTCAAAATTCAATATTCCATATCATCGATATATAAATGATAGTATTTTCAAAACAATAGATTTCGAAATCATTTTCTTTTCAATATTCAATATAAAAATGAATAAAATCGATATAAATATCGTTCTGGTCAAAATGGCGCGACTTTATATATTTAAATATATTCGTGTCCATCCCAAATCGAACATTAAAATCAGATTTTGATTCTTTACGAAGTATTATTTTAAAATATTCCTTATTTTAAAATAATCGTTATTTTAAAATATTCATTCTTTTTGAACTGGAATCAGATACAGTCAATTACCATATAATGTGATTTATATGGATTTCATACACACATGTACACATCAACAATCAAACACAGTCAACCATCATCCAAAGTGTATTTTACACTGCATAACACCAAATATAAATATTCAACGCTTACAACAGCTTGTCAATCAATCGTTCGACATACAACTAATTATTGGGATTAATGTATGTCCAATATCATCCCAGTACCTGTGTGGGGTTTCAATCAACAAATAATGAATTTTATTTGTGCAGTTGGGTGATGTGCAAAATTTATCATCCCAATCAATATCAGTCAAATGTGTGTACATAAACAAATCATCCGATTTGTTTATAAATATTCATTTTATTCATATACACGTTAAAAATTATATTTTTAACTATAAAATATCTTATTTCACATCACGCAATCAAATTTCACAACACATCTGAAACACCCCACCCTCCATTAAAGCCACTCACAAGGGACTGCCTTAATTTTGGTGGAGGTTTATGTAACGACCCAGAAAATCTGAACCAATTTAAATTTTTTAAATTGGCTAAAATAATGGATTTTGAATATTTAAAATAAATATTTTAAATAATAGCAATGAAAACGGAGTTTGAATCGACAATTGAAAACGAATATAATTAATTATAATTATAAACAAGTCCTGAAATGGCGCTGCAGTTTCAAAATTTGAACTCAAACTTTGTCGGACTGTGCCGGGTGCAAAACAAAACGGATTTGAGTAAAACCAAAAATATTTAAATCTGTTAGTGAATACCTTTCTAACGAATCTGAAAAATCGAATTTTCATAATGGAAAGCAAAAGTTATGGCCAAATGAATTTTCAGAAAGGTCGCTATGGAATTTATATAGCCCGTGAAATTGGCCATTTTGCAAACGACCTCGGAATTCGACGAAACCACTTTTGTTGGATTCGGGATGTGAAGTTATTGATAGGTTTCAAATTTCATAATTTTTGAAGCTAGTATGTGAGCGTGGCAAAGGAAAACGTGTTTTGGTCAATTACCGTTAAATTGGATCGACCAGAAATGAGCCTTTTTGCAAACGGTCTCAGAATTCGACGAAACTAGTTTTGTTGGGACCATATCATCAAAACATAGCTAGATTTATTTTTCTGGAATTTTTCGAATCAGTTTATGGCCCTGGCAAATTGAAATGTACGTTCAAATTAAATATTGAATGTTTTATATTTTAATTTGAAGGAAAACTGACTGAAACATTCGAAAGGGCCTTCGAAACATATTCCGTTGTGTCCGGGATGGGGGTAAATCGCTAGGGACGACAGTCGTTGGGTTTGGATTGGAGTTCGTATGTGAAGAGGGGTATTTTCGGATTTTAAAAACTTTATAAATAAATAAAAAACCTCGGGCCAATCACATTTCTCCTCTTCTTCGTTGAAAACCCGATGCCCTTCATCGTTAACGGCGGAAATCGCTGCTCCCTTCTCCCCTTGATTTCTCTTTCATTTCCAAACGAAATCGAGCGCTCTATGATTCGTTTTGAAGCTCTCACCGCCCTCTTCAAATCCATATAGGAATCATCTCGTATCGTGCAGTATCCCTCGAGTTGCGAGCCCTCAAAGAGCTCGACTTTCGAGCTCCGCCACGGTCAACTCCGACCGCCGAGCTGGATCCCACCACCGGGCATGGATAGCCCTTTCCACCCTCTTCGACGTCGCGCATGCCGATCGGCCCCTCGATACACGGATTGTCTGAAAGATCGAGACCTAGGTTTGAACCTTCAACGAAGGTATACGGTTTGAAATCTTTGAATTGAAAATAACACTTTTAAGTGTTGCAAACCTTTGAAAAATCATATCTTTTTACTACGTTAACGAAATTCGATGAAACAGGAAACACCGGGACCGTGAGGACGTCTTCTACTTTCTAGAAGAGACCGCATATTTTTCTGAGCCTTCTGCTATTTTTGGTGGAGTGGAACCGAATGTGAGATTTCTAATTTATAAACGATATGGAAACGACGATGTATAAATTATATAGTCGATGTATGAGTTATATAAGCGTTGTACACCTCTTGTATAAGCGTTGTATAAGTTGTACGTTCGATGTATAAGTTATATATGCGTTGTAAAAATTATATATGTGTTGAAATATAAGTGAATTGCTATATATAAATATAAATATAAATATATATATATATATATATATATATATACGCCCCTCGTCCACAAACCATGGACGATATTTATTGGTTGTGATTGGTGTGAAAATTGATTGATAGCGAATGGTTGTTTGGGATTGTTTGTGGTTGATATTGATTGATTGTGGTTGAAAAATACCCATTTGTGGTTGAGAAATATTTGGTTGAAACCACATAGGATTAGTTTATGGAAATGAAATAAATATATACATGCCACCTGCGTGCGAACTAGATGCACGATCCCCATTGTCTAAAACCGCGAGGTTTTAAGGTAGAGCGAGGAGCCGTACTAGGGACGGTCCCGGTTTTAACTACCCTGCCGTTATGCTGCCGAAATTTTGAATAAAATTCATGTGTTTGAATTATTTTCTTTTGCTGAAACTATATTTATTCGTTGAATAGAAAACCTTCATGCGTTGAATCGATATTCATTCGTTGATTAGAAATTCATGTGTTGAATGGTATTCGTGTTTTAAATATAAAAATCACATTTTTTATATATATATAGAAACTATAGAAAACCTTCATGTGTTGGATCGATATTCATTCGTTGAATTGAAATTCATGTGTTGAATGGTATTCGTGTTTTAAATATAAAAATCACATTTTTATCTATATATAGAAACTATAGAAAACCTTCATGTGTTGAATCGATATTCATTCGTTGAATTGAAATTCATGTGTTGAATGGTATTCATATTTTTAAATAAATTGTTTCATAATAAAAATCACCTTTTATCAACTATATGGACTATGTAAAATAATCTCGTTTTAAAAGAAATTGTTTTATAATAAAAATCCTATTTTTATTACCTATATAAACTATATAAAATAATAGTGTTTTGAAATGAATTGTTTTACAATAAAAATCACATTTTTATTATATACATGAATTGTTGAAATGTGAAGTGTTAAAAATAGCCACTCGTTCAAATAAATATGCATGAGTTGAAATATTCATTAATTAGCTAATGATATGAATTTTGCCTATGCATGCAACATTAGAATGAATGGTGTTTTTAAACCAAATGGAATCAAATATGAAGTTGAATGGAAAATGATAAGTGATAAGAACTGTATATATGTACATGCATATTTATTGAACAGGTTATAGCAAAGGGGCTAGAAAAGAGGAATAAATTTTTTGTGCCCGACAAATAGGTACACATTTACTGTTTTGTTTGGGTGATGATTTTATGAGCCTGTTGGCTAGCCGCTTGGCCTTTTCTTTTTCTTTTTGACATGAGACGCCCGTGTGGCTATTTGGGAATTTTCCCAGCCCCTCCCGTACAAAGGAGGTTATGGCGAAATTTTCCAAAATTTAAAGGCGTTAGTGAAATATTAGAAGTGGAAACAATATTGGAATTTTTGAATGAACTATATTTATATAAATATAAATAAAATTAAAACGAAACGTGGCCATGCAGTTTGTATTTTGAAACCGTGATTTCAAACGATTAGTACGGGAGATCCGACCATCGGATTTTCCTAAAATCGCAACCGTTGGGTTCGCCTTGGAAATATCTTTCCAACGGCACCAACTTTGTAAAAATCCAACGGTTGGATTGTCTGGAATGTTTAATCCAAATCTGAAGAAAAACAGCGTCAGAATCGATTATATTTATATATATATATATATAAATATAAATATAAATATATTTAATCGAATAACGACGCTGCAGTTCGTATTTTGAAATCGAAACTTCAAACGATTGTACCGGGAGATCCGACTGTCGGAATTTCCCGAAACTGGAACCGTTGGATTCGTTTTGAAAAGATCTTTCTAATGATGTAAATTTTGTAAAGATCCAACAATTAGATTTTCAGATATGTGTAAATCAAATCTGAAGAAAAACAGCGCCACGGCCGCGTTATGGCCCGAAGCGTCGTTTTGAATAAATTGGCTATTTTAAAATAAATAAAATAGCGATAAATCATTATAAAATATTATAAACGATATGGATGTGATTTAGAAATTAACTGGAGGTTGGCTAAGTCGAATGGTTTCTTGGGTATTGATCTGATGTTGGTTTCGGCCTTCGGGGTTAATATTTGGGAAATCGTTCTCTTACTGATTGACGGTTAGTGATTAATGAATTGAAAAGATGCGTGTATATGTTAGTGTTGCACTTGTTTATTATATACGCGAGTTGCTCAGAAAGACCGGGTTTATCCCATCCTGAATAACTGAATCGACGATAAGAAATCGAAGATGAAGACGGTGGTCGAAGACCGGAGATCTTCACCTCGTTTGGATGGTAACCGAGGTCCTGATTGGGAGGCATCCCGAAATATGGATAATGAGTGGTGATCGTCCAGACGTACGTGGTGATCGATGGGTTTGCGAGGTATTTAGTGCCTCCGGTTTGGTTCAGACCCAGAACGGACTTGTAAATGGACTGTGTGTCTGACATTGGATTTTATTCTGTGTTGATTGATCTCTATTAAATATACATCTGTTTGGCGGCGGAGAATTTATTCTTTTGCTTAACGCCCTTCTCTGAAACGCACGAGCTCAGAGGTTGTATATCGATGGACATCAGTCGCATGGCATGAATTGCTAGTATGGTATGCATAAGTGGCAAATGATCAGGGCTTCTGTTGAAAAGCAAAGTCTTGTGGTGATGATCAAAGCCCCGCCTGTGTGGCGTAACTTTGTGTATAATGTGAATTCGCGAGCCTCACACCCCGGTATGAACCAGAAACGGGAGAAGGACCTCAGGGAGGGCATGCGTTTCTTTCTAGCTAGGGTGGTGTCAGTGACCTACCAGCCCTGACATTTATATACTTTTCACCTGTGTGGTTGTTGCTGTTGCGAGGCGCCTCGGTTTGATTGGACGATTCAGGTCCGATGGAGTCATTCGTTGGCTCGTTTATGCCCCAAAGGGCGGGGAGACGTAGTGTTCAGGCATAATAATCCACATCGGTGGACCGGCCCTGACGATCTAAAGGGTTGATGCGTTCTGATCCTGTGGCTCGGGCTAGAGAGTCACGAATTCGGTAAGGACTATCTTTTGCCTTGGTTCATGATGGAAATCCAATTTCCAAATACGACATCGTGCGGTTTTGATTGTATACCTATATATGGCGACATAGTGGTATGGGGCATTAATGCCGTCTATGATTGATAGTTATGATTTGAAATTGTTTTCAAAACATATAAACACTAGCAATAATATCAAATGCCTTTGTTTTATTCATATCAAGCATATCTTGGCCATTATAAGGTAAAAACTCTATCCTCCGGTTTGCGTTGCATTGTGTGATGGGAACTGAGTCTTATAATGGCTTCATTTTTATAAAATGCATTGCGTTGTTTAAAATAAAGATTTGTTTTAAAGCACTGGCAATCCGATGGAGTAAACCCGTTCCACGAAAGTGGCGTGGTCCTGTGATTAGCCATATATTAAATGTGTTGAATAGATTTCTCATACCTGTCCCATGACTGACTCGTAGTTTGTTTCACTTTCAAACTCGGGTGCCCCTTTTTCTACACGGGCAGCCTTGTATTCAGGTTTAGCTGGTTCTTTCCGGATAGCTGGAGCTGAAGATGGATTTTGTCGTTTATCTTTTTTTATGCTGTTCAGCTCCTATTGTACATATTTTGTTTGTCTCCGCTGTAGACATCTATGTATAGCTGAACTGTATTTGTACTAAGTATGATCCTGTATACTGTGTAACTCTGATGATTACGTTTATCCAGTATATTCTATCGTTCATTATCTGGTGTATTTATTTATTTCTGTTCTGCTTTTATCTGTTTCTGTGTTATATTCCAAGGATTACCCTTCCGCCGTCAGCACGGGGTTTGGGGTCGTCTCAGTTTATAAGTAAAAGTCATAGATAAAACACAAGACAGATATAAACACACACACACACACATATATATATATATAAGCAGCGGAAAACATCAGACTTTTATTTCATAAAATACTTGTTCATACAACACATTTCCATAATTGTCTCATAACAACCTCCAAAAACATTACAACATCGTTTCTGTCTTGGTTTTTAAATAAAGAAGCATAAAACGTGATTAAAACTGCATAAATCCCCATAGAGTGTGACCAACAGCCATAGCCAAGGAAAGAGACTCCAAACCGTACATCAACTTTCTTGAAGCTTTTAAGGAATCTGACTAAGCTGAGCTATTTCCTCCCTGTGGACCTGGGGGGGAACAGAAGAAAAGAAGACGAAAGAAAATAGGGTCAGACATAAAGCCTGTTAAGCCTAGTGACTCTTCAGTATGAAAATAAGAATAAGGGCATGATAGGTATAAACTGGAACAGGAAAGTATCATAAACTAGATAAGGTAGTTCTGAAACGAATATACTATCGCACCCCACACTATCTCTCTACACCTACTTGTATTATCTTAACTGTCACCCCATACTGAGGGTGAAATGATCCCATTTCTAAAGATGCACCCTATGCTGAGGGTAAAGTGATCCCATTTCTAAAGATGCACCCTATGCTGAGGGTAAAGTGATCCCGTTTCTAAAGATGCACCATATGCTGAGGGTAAGTGATCCCCTTATTTTAAAGATCGGCTCCTACTCGCATAATCATCTGTGTCTTACGGCCCCCAGAAATTGTAGATACCTATGTTGGCCCCAACATGGGTCGTATCAAGTCCCATGGTGGCGACCCGACACAAACCTTAGAATGCATAGGTTATACTACTGGTGCCCCCCAGTGCCCTGTTTGTCTTCTCCGAAGTGTGTGCACGCCCGCACTCCGTTAGAACCCACACTATTGCACCCACCGTCGTCGCTTTGACCACTTACAATCAGCCCAGTAATCGTGCCCCACCCTGCCTAGTTTCAGGGTACCATGATACCTAAGTGGGTTACTGCTGAAATGGGTCCCTGTTACTAGGGTTTTCTAGTCAAACATGCTAAGTGGTTAAGTGTCTGTATTTACCTAACCCCACCCATCAATTTCATTAACATGTTGAATTGGTTAAGTGTTTTAGTTAACTTAACCCTACCATCTGTCCTTGGCCTTTTAAAGCACCGACCACTCACATTAGACAGATATTGTTACGGTTACTGGATGTGCCGGATGGTTCCGGGCAGATTTACACCGTAACTCAGTCTAAACTCGGGTCCTTATTGGGCTTCATGCTTAACCACCCACATTGGATAGGTATTGTTATGACTACTAGACAGCCGGGCGGGTCCGGGCAGATTTACATCACAACTCAATCCAACCTCGTGTTAAGCATATTCGTATTTTCTAATTTACATATTTGTCTTTATCACTTAATATATGTAAATTTGTCAACAATTAAATGCTGTGGCCCACTTTCCAAGTTTAACCTTTTTGGTATAAAGAATTTATACCGTTTAAATGCCACCAATTTTGGCATGTGACAAACATGCCAATTTCATATATTTTTATGTCAAGTTTTCTAATATTCCCAATGTTACCCCGTTTAAACATTAGGCTAAAAATCTTAGCCTAATTTTCGTTCGCATAGTTTTCAACATTTGATATTAGGATAAATACTTAGCCTAATTTAGCGCACACAAATAGGCAAAAGGGAATTCATAAACATAACATAGGTGTAAACTTGGCATTTTTGGCATAGTCAATATGAACATCATAGGTATGAACTTGCAAAATAGCCAACATGAATGTCGTACATGTGAACTTGCAAAATAGTCAATATACATATATGTGAATTTGCAACATAGCCTAAACCAATTTTACATATATGTGAATTTGCATTGAAATAAGGGTCTAACCAAATAGGTGTCACATGAAATAACATATGATTTAGACAACATAGGTCTAAACTTGTTTTGGATCTAGGCATAACATCGAACATCACTAGCACATGACAAGAATATGACATTTTCATAAATATGTATAACTTTATGACAAGGGTGTGAACTACATCCAATCGCATATCTAATTACAACATGAAACATGTACCAAAGTGGATCTTGACATAGATCAAATTAGAAACTTGCAACTTTTGTATAAACATAGACGCATGTATATGAACATAACCATTTAGGCATAAAGATTTCTAGCATAAAGTATATACATGAGGTTCTAATCACAAACGACCTATATAATCACATAAACATGAACTATACAACTTGCTTGTGATGTTATTGTCATTCTAAAAGTACAATAGGATCAACATCAATCTTAATTATACCACAAACATCCCAATTTCATTCGCAACACAACCATTTCAATACATAGATATGAATTAACATCGTCGTTACAAAATAGCACAATTCCACTTCCAATTTACATCGAATCAAGTCTTAGTTTTATTCTCATCGGAAAAATCACTATACTTACAACGAACGACGAATTTAGATTCTGGATTCTGAATTCTGGATTTGATATGCTTTCCTTTGGGTAGACTAATGTTGTTTTGATTTGGGTTTTGCTTTAGTATTGGCTTGTCACTAGGCTTTCTAACTGACGGCCACTCCTAGTTTCTTTCCAGCAGCATGACGACTTTAGTATTATATTATATGTGTGAATTTAGGGTCAGACTTGAGTTGTATTTATAGAATTTCAATCTAATTAGAGCCATCGATGAAGCTAGGGTGAATCCAGACCATCCATCTCAAGAGAAGCCAATCAAAAAGTGACATGTAAGCCCTAGTGACTCTTCCAAGCCTCAGAAATCGACCAGACCCTGACTAGGCCAACCAGGGCCTGACCAACAGGTCTTTCTGACCTGGGCGCACTTGGCAGGTGAGCCAGTGCTATAATTGTACTGGCGCACTTCCCAAGTGCGCCAGTTCAATTTTGTTCTGGCACACTTCCCAAGTGCGCCAGTGCATTCTGACCCGTTTCTGGTTTTTCTTCCCAACTTCGTTCGTCCATATCTTCTTCATACGGTATCCGTTTTACGCAAACTTGGACTCTATCTCAAGCAGAATTTCGAGACGAACGCAATGGCGTAACCAATTTCCCTTGATTTCATCATTTAGAATTAATTATACTTTAATTTATTAAGTTACAGTTAACAGAAAATTCGGGGTGTTACATTCTCCCCTCCTTAAAGGATTTCGTCCCCGAAATCTTCAAGTCTAGGAGAACGTAAGTCGTAACATCCAATCTTCCATCTACTCAACCAACAATCATAGGCGTCCATTGTCCTTAAAAGACTTCTAATGCTTTATGATTATATGCACGGTGTGTGTATATGTCCTTAACTAATGCAAAATCAGGCGGTCTACTGGTCTAGTTGACCTCCTTAATGCAAATCATGTAAATGTCATGAATCCATTATGTATGCAAAATTTTCCTTACTCATAATTCTACATGAGTGCACAACCATCAATACAAATGCGACATCCATATGACAACATATCAAGTTTCAACCACATACAAATATGAATACATATATGCATATGCAGTATGAAGTGATTAAGCCAATCTAAAACCTAGGTTGTGTGTGTATATGCATCCACGAGCAACCACTAGCAACCACTTGCAACCACTTGCAGCCATCAACCATAACATGTTTCAAATACATGTTTACATCCAAAGGGGTTTCTACCTACGGATAAAGGATAATATCGAGGAGATATACCTAAAAAGATAGATATAAGCACAACTTAAGGAAAAAGAGAGGTCAAAGATGTACCCTAAAAAAGAAAAGGGTAGGTTGCGCGTATTCTATCCTCAGTTTCCCAAGTCGCGTCTTCCTCGGCGTCGCTCCACTGAACCTTAACGAGCTTCACTTCGCGGATGCGTAGCTTTTTGATTTAAGTTCCTACGATTCGAGTTGGAACTCTCCTCACAGTTGCTTTGCGTTCCACTTCGGCTTCTTCTAGAATGTTTGGCTCCACCACTTCCGCTGATTCATGTAGACATTTCAGGAGATGAGAAATGTGAAAGACGTTGTGAATTCCAGCCAATCTTTCAGGCAGATCTACTCTATAAGCCATTTTCCCAATCTTCTCGATGATAGGGAACGGTCCTACAAATCTTGGTGCTAGCTTTCCTGCGGATCCAAAGCGAACGACGTTCCTTAAAGGGGATACCTTAAAGAAAACCCTGTCCCCAACCTCAAACTCAAGGTCGGTCCTTCTTTTGTCGGCGTAGGATTTCTGTCTGTCTTGGGCAGTCTTCATTCTCCTTCGTATCAAGTCCACTTTTTCTGAAGTCTCTCTAATCATGTCTGGCCCAAGTATAATCTTGTCAGTGGACTCCCACCAACAAGTTGGTGATCGGCAAGGTCTTCCATACAAAGCTTCGAAGGGCGCCATACCGATGGTGGCTTGGTAACTGTTGTTATAGGTGAATTCCACTAAAGGAAGGTGATCCTCCCAAGTCCCTCCGAAGTCAAGAATGCACAGTCTCAGAAGATCTTCTAGTACTCTATTCACCCTTTCTGTCTGACCATCAGTTTGGGGGTGATAGGCCGTGCTCAAACATAACTGTGTGCCGACAGCTTCTTGCAGACTCCACCAAAATTCGCTCATGAAGATGGGGTCTCTGTCACTCACTATGCTAGAGGGATTCCATGGAGTCGAACTATTTCCTTGAGATAAAGAGAAGCTAGAGACGAAGCAGTCCTACTCTTGGTAGGTATAAAGTGGGCGCTTTTAGTAAGCCTGTCCACTATTACCCAAATGCTAGTATTGCCTCTTCTTGACCAAGGAAACCCGTCAATGAAGTCCATTGAAATGCTATCCCACTTCCATTGCGGGACTTCTAGAGGATGTAGTAGTCTTCCAGGTTTCTTCTGTTCCGCCTTGACCTGTTGGCAGGTCATGCACTTAGAAACGAAATCTGCCATGTCCCTCTTCATGCTGCTCCAAAAGAAAGTTCTTTTTATATCCTTGTACATCTTATCACCGCCAGGGTGTATAGTCATCTTAGAATGATGTGCCTCCTCGAGAACCTTCTTCACAAAATCCCTAGCTTGTGGGATGTATAGTCTTCCATCTCGCCTCAGCCAACCCTTTTAATCGATGGAATATCTATTGAGGTGGCTGGAAGTTTCACCCTTAATTAGTTTATCAATCACATCCACAAGCTGAGGGTCTTCACGTTGTGTAGCCCCTATTGAGTCCAAGAGAGTAGGGCGCACTTCAAGAGATGCTAACAAACCCGGTACAAAATCCGAGGAGGGCCTAAAGTTAAAACTGGCTATATACTCCAAGCTTTGCCTTTCCGCAAAGAGAGGGCTTAAGGTCAGTTTCTTTCGGCTCAACGCATCTGCTACTACGTTGCCTTTGCCGGGAGTATAGGAAATTTCAAAATCATACGAGGCAAGGAACTCCATCCACCTTTGCTGCCTCAAGTTAAGATCTTTCTGCGAGAAAAGATACTTCAACGATTTATGGTCAGTATATAATTCGAACTTCTCACCTAGGAGATAATGGCTCCAAGACTTAAACGCAAAGACGATGGCGGCCAACTCAAGATCGTGGGTTGGGTAGTTCTTTTCATGCGCTTTCAATTATCTTCCACCATAAGCTACTACCCTCCCTTCTTCCATCAGAACAGCGCCTAGCCCCGTACCACAAGCATCCGTATATACTGTAAACATTTTGCTTCCGTCTGGCAAAGTCAGAACTGGGGCTGTTGTGAGAGCCCTTTTTAATCGTTGGAAAGCAAACTCGCAGTCCAAATCCCAAGTGAACGCCAGATTCTTCTTTGTTAGCCTTGTGAGTGGAGCTGAGATCTTCGCGAAATCCCTAATGAATTTTCGGTAAAAACCGGCTAGCCCAAGAAAGATTCGAACTTCGGTTGCATTTCTTGGTGTCTTCCAATCTTGCACTGCCACCACTTTCGCGGGGTCCACAGCAAACCCCTCTTTGGACACTATATGCCCCAGAAATTTTACTTCCTTTCTCCAAAAGTGGCACTTGGAGAATTTGGCTCTTAGCTCATGTGCACGGAGAGTATCCATGATCTCTTTCAGATGCTGAGCATGTTCTTCCTCATTCTCTGAGAAGATCAAAATAATGTCTACGAAGACCACCACGAACTTATTGAGGAATTCTCTGAACACCCTGCTCATCAGGTCTACGAAATAAGCGGGTGCGTTTGTCAAACCGAAAGGCATGACAAGCCACTCGAAGAAACCGTCTGGGGTTCTGAACGTCGTTTTATCAATGCTATCTTCAGCTACCCTTAGCTGATGGAACCCAGTAGCCAGATCAAGTTGGGAGAAGACCGAAGCACCTACAAGCTGATCAAACAAATCATCTATTCGGGGAAGCGGGTGTCTATTCTTCTTAGTCAGCTTGTTTAGCTCCCTAAAGTCCACACAAAGACGTAGTGAACCATCTGCTTTGGTGGCGAACACCACTGGAGCACCCCATTCCGAGATACTCCTTCTTATAAACCCCTTCTCGAGAAGCTCCTTAACTTGCTTACTGAGCTCCTTTCTCTCCTTTGGAGCCATGTGTCTAACAGGCAGAGCTACGGGCTTTGCATTATCAACAAGACATATGCGGAAGTCTATTTCCCGCTTCGGAGGTAAGCCTTTCACCTCTTCAAAGACATCCGGATATTCCCGGACTACTCTAACCGACTGCAAATTCTCAACAGAAGCGTCAAGCGACTCTAGATAACCAAGCATAACAGCATTCAAGGGATTACAAGAAATTTCTAGAGTGTTACCGAGCCGAGTCAAGAGCCTAACCACTCTTTTCTCACAATTAAGAATGGCACCATTACTGGATAACCAGTCCATGCCTAAGATCAGTCCATACCCCGAGAAGCCCAAAACAAAGGCACTACATCTAAATTCAACACTTAGAATAGAGATTTTCAAATCCAAGCAAACCATCGACAAATAAGCCGAGCCCCCGATTGGATTTGAAACAACCAAGGGATCTTCTACCATACTAGTGTCCAGGTGCAGAGATTCTACTAAAGCAGATGAAATAAAGGAGTGTGATGCACCAGAATCAAAGAGAGTGCGAACTGGATGATCACAGATAAACTAAGCTTACTACAGAAATATTTCTACCTCGTTCCTATGGAGGTGCCACCAGCGCGTGAACTTGTCCGCCTGAGGTGGATCCAGTCCTCTGTCCCTGCCCCCGTTTCTTTGGGCAGTTGTTAGCTAAGTGTCCAGTCTCGCTACAACTGAAGCAACCACCATTCATCTTTGCCTTCTTCTTTCTGCAGTCTTTTGCTATATGTCCCACAATGCCATAGAAATTGCACTTCCTCTTTTCACGGGATTTGTTATTCTTCCCGTCTTTCTTGAAGTCTGTTTTCTTAGCCTGTAAACCTTCCTTCTTTTCTTCCACCTTAGTCTCTTTCTTGCCCTTGTCTTCATCGTGTAGCAACGCCATGTCCACTAAGCTTTCATAAATCGCTCCCGTGGATACATGAGTCATAGCCAGGCTGTGTAGGGGCTCATTCAGACCTTTGACGAAGCAAAGGGCCTTCTTGTGTTGGGTGTTTACCAAATCAAGCCCAAATCTGGCCAGCCGATTAAACTGATTGATGTACTCTCTTATCGTCATACTCCCTTGCTTAAGAGTTAGGAACTTCTCCATCTGCAGACTTCTCTCAGCCTGGGAGAGGAATTTCATCTCAAACCTTGTCCTGAAGTCTTCCCATGTTTCCACTGGCCTCTCTGCATGCGTAACTTCTCACCAATAGGAAGCTTCATCCTTGAGCAACCATACTGCTAGCTGTATCTTCTGCCTGTCATCAACTTCGAAGATAACGAATAAATCTTCAGTCTCTTTCAGCCAGTTCCTTGCTACTACAAAGGATTTGGTTCCATAAAAGTCCTTTCCTCCCATAGCCTTGAAGTCTCTACATGTCTTAGCGAAAGTGTTTCCACGAGGAGGAGGGGGAGGAGGAGGAACTGCTGCCACCGTGGGAGGAGGAATGTCTGCTTGGCCCGCACCATTGGCCCTAGCCTCTAGGTACCTACTAAACCAGCCGGGTACAGATACTCCTTCCGAAAGGTTAGGGTCTCCAAACATGCTGAAACAAAAGGAAAGGTACAAAACGAAGGATAGATAGATAGTGCATATGGCTTTTGGGGGATTATGCCTTTTAAAATATCAAAACGTTTCTTGAAAATGCTTCTTTAAACTTCTTTTTGAAAATAGTTTTCAAATTTTTTTATCTAGTCTGGTAAACCTATGCACTGATACCAAGTGAAACACCCCACCCTCCATTAAGGTCACTCACAAGGGACTGCCTTAACTTTGGTGGAGGTTTGTAAGTAAAAGTCACAGATAAAACACAAGACAGATATAAACACACACACACACACACACACATATATATATATATATATAAGCAGCGGAAAACATCAGACTTTTATTTCATAAAATACTTGTTCATACAACACATTTCCATAATTGTCTCATAACAACCTCCAAAAACATTACAACATCATTTTTGTCTTTGTTTTTAAATAAAGAAGCATAAAACATGATTAAAACTGCATAAATCCCCATAGAGTGTGACCAACAGCCATAGCCAAGGAAAGAGACTCCAAACTGTACATCAACTTTCTTGAAGCTTTTAAAGAATCTGACTAAGCTGAGTTATTTCCTCCCTGTGGACCTGGGGGGGGGGGGAGAACGGAAGAAAAGAAGACGAAAGAAAATAGGGTCAGATATAAAGCCTGGTA
Organism: Allium sativum; assembly: GCA_030737875.1. Lineage (NCBI taxonomy): Eukaryota > Viridiplantae > Streptophyta > Magnoliopsida > Asparagales > Amaryllidaceae > Allium > Allium sativum. The sequence continues at coordinate 55,823,499 of CM060916.1, read as the reverse complement.
AGTTTAGTGACTCTTCAGTATGAAAATAAGAATAAGAGCATGATAGGTATAAACTGGAACAAGAAAGTATCATAAACTAGATAAGGTAGTTCTAAAACGAATATACTATCGCACCCCAGACTATCTCTCTGCACCAACTTGTATTATCTTAACTGTCACCCCATGCTGAGGGTGAAGTGAGCCGGTTTCTAAAGATGCACCCTATGCTAAGGGTAAAGTGATCCCATTTCTAAAGATGCACCCTATGCTGAGGGTAAAGTGATCCCGTTTCTAAAGATGCACCCTGAGGATAAGTGATCCCCTTATTTTAAAGATCGGCTCCTACTCGCATAATCATCTGTGTCTTACGGCCCCCAAAAATTGTAGATACCTATGCTGGCCCCACCATGGGGTGTATCAAGTCCCATGGTGGCGACCCGACACAAACCTTAGAGTGCATAGGTTATACTACTGGTGCCCCCAGTGCCCTGTTTGTCTGCTCCGAAGTGTGTGCACGCCCGCACTCCGTTAGAACCCACACTGTTGCACCCACCGCCGTCGGTTTGACCGCTTACAATCAGCCTAATAATCGTGCCCTACCCTGCCTAGTTTCAGGGTACCATGATACCTAATTGGGTTACTGCTGAAATGGGTCCCTATTACTAGGGTTTTCTAGTCAAACATGCTAAGTAGTTAAGTGTCTGTATTTACCTAACCCCACCCATCAATTTCATTAACATGTTGAATTGGTTATGTGTTTTAGTTAACTTAACCCTACCATCTATCCTTAGCCTTTTAAAGCACCGACCACTCACATTAGACAGATATTGTTACGGTTACTAGATGTGCCGGTCGGTTCCGGGCAGATTTACACCGTAACTCAGTCTAACCTCGGGTCCTTATTGGGCTTCATGCTTAACCACCCACATTGGATAGGTATTGTTGTGACTACTGGACAACCGGGCGGGTCCGGGCAGATTTACATCACAACTCAATCCAACCTCGTGTTAAGCATATTCGTATTTTCTAATTTACATATTTGTCTTTATCACTTAATATATGTAAATTTGTCAACAATTAAATGCTGTGGCCCACTTTCCAAGTTCAACCTTTTTGGTATAAAGAATTTATACCATTTAAATGCCACCAAATTTGGCATGTGACAAACATGCTAATTTCTTATATTTTTATGTCAAGTTTTCTAATATTCCCAATGTTACCCCATTTAAACATTAGGCTAACAATCTTAGCCTAGTTTTCGTTCGCATAGTTTTTAACATATGATATTAGGCTAAAAAATTAGCCTAATTTAGCGCACACAAATAGGCAAAAGGGAATTCATAAACATAAACATAACATAGGTGTAAACTTGGCATTTTTGGCATAGTCAATATGAACATCATAGGTATGAACTTGCAAAATAGCCAACATGAATGTCGTACATGTGAACTTGCAAAATAGTCAATATACATATATGTGAATTTACAACATAGCCTAAACCAATTTTACATATATGTGAATTTGCATTGAAATAGGGGTCTAACCAAATAGGTGTCACATGAAATAGCATATGATTTAGACAACATAGGTCTAAACTTGTTTTTGGATCTAGTCATAACATCGAACATCACTAGCACATGACAAGAATATGACATTTTCATAAATATGTATAACTTTATGACAAGGGTGTGAACTACTTCCAATCGCATATCTAATTACAACATGAAACATGTACCAAAGTGGATCTTGACATAGATCAAATTAGAAACTTGCAACTTTTGTATAAACATAGGGGGCATGTATATGAACATAACCATTTAGGCATAAAGATTTCTAGCATAAAGTATATACATGAGGTTCTAATCCCAAACGACCTATATAATCACATAAACATGAACTATACAACTTGCTTGTGATGTTATTGTCATTCTAAAAGTACAATAGGATCAACATCAATCTTAATTATACCACAAACATCCCAATTTCATTCACAACACAACCATTTTAATACATAGATATGAATTAACATCGTCATTACAAAATAGCACAATTCCACTTCCAATTTACATCGAATAAAGTCTTAGTTTTATTCTCATCGGAAAAATCACTACACTTACAACGAACGATGAACTTGGATTCTGGATTCTGAATTCTGGATTTGATATGCTTTCCTTTGGGTAGACTAATGTTTTTTTGATTCGTGTTTTTCTTTAGTACTGGCTTGTCTCTAGGCTTTCTAACTGATGGCCACTCCTAGTTTCTTTCCAGCAGCATGGCGGCTTTAGTATTATATTATTTGTGTGAATTTAGGGTTAGAATTGAGTTGTATTTATAGAATTTCAATCTAATTAGAGCCGTCGATGAAGCTAGGGTGAATCCAGACCAACCATCTCAAGAGAAGCCAATCAGAAAGTGACATGTAAGCCCTAGTGACTCAGCCAAGCCTCAGAAATCGACCAGACCCTGACCAGGCCAGCCAGGGCCTGACCAACAGGTCTTTCTGACCTGGGCGCGCTTGGCAGGTGCGCCAGTGCTAAAATTGTACTAGCGCACTTCCCAAGTGCGCCAGTTCAATTTTGTTCTGGCGCACTTCCCAAGTGCGCCAGTGCATTCTGACCTGTTTCTAGTTTTTCTGCCCAACTTCGTTCGTCCATATCTTCTTCATACGATATCCATTTTACGCAAACTTAGAATCCATCTCAAGAAGAATTTCGAGACGAACGCAATGGCGTAACCCATTTCCCTTGATTTCATCATTTAGAATTAATTATACTTTAATTTGTTAATTACAGTTAACAGAAAATTCGGCGTGTTACAACATCAATTAAACAAACAAGTCATCCATGGTCTGTGAACGACAGGTGTCAGGTGCTGCTACGCATCGTCTGCATCCTAGTATATATTTTAACTAGAAAATAAACTAAAGGTGAGAAGTTCTCACTGTTGGGATCCACTCCACCATTCTTTAACGGACGATGGTTTGGATTCTGTTAAAAATTTCAAATGCGACCTTTTCCCGCTGTTCATAGTAAAAATCATATTTTTAATCCAATGTTTATACATTAAAAATCATATTTTTTTGCTGCTATTCCATATATGAAAATCTAATTTTTATATTTCTATTTCGATTATAAAAATCATATTTTAATTTCGATGCTAAAAATTATATTTTTACTTCGCTAAAAATTATATTTTTACTTCAAAACCATACTTGTAAAAATCACATCTTTAACACAATGTTTACATTATAAAGATAATATTTTTATTTCGATGTTCATACAATAAAAATCATATATTTATTATCTCTATAATATAAAAATCATATTTTTATTATCTATATAATATAAAAATCATATTTTTATTGCATTAAAAATCTAAACTTTTCTATGAATAAAAAAATCAAACCTTTATCGCTATGAGAACATAATAAAAATCATTACTTTATATTGTTATTACATATATAAACATCACTTCTTTGTTTGCATTTCATATGAAGAGAAATCACATTTTCCATTTCAAAGCGGTGTATATAAAAATCATATTTTTATTATCATAAATATGTAAAAATCATATTTTTATATCTCTTTCTAGATAATAAAAATCATTTTTTATTACGCATCTTTCTATATAAAAATTATATTTTTATATCTTTATTTCTTATATAAAGATCGATTTTTTTTCTTTCTTCATATAAAATAAAAATCAAACTTTAATTTCAAATCTTTTTACATAAAAATCGAATTTTTATACTTGTTACTTCATGGTAAAAATTGAATCTTTATACTTGTTACTTCATAGTAAAAATCTAATCTTTCATCGTTTAAAAATCTGTTCTTTCATTGTTTAAAAATCTTTTCTTTTACCTGTATAAAAATCAAATCTTTTCAAATAAAAAATCAAAACATTTCAAATTCATAATCAAAGTATTTCTATTAAAAAATCACAGCATTTCTATTCGCAAATCAAAGCATTTCTTAAATAAAAATTCAGTTTTTCATAAATAAAATAGAATTTAAAAACTCAGTGTTTCTTTTCTCAATCGTAGGGGAGCATGGCGGTTCGTCAAAGGTGGCGGGGGTGCTGGCGGCCAGGGGGCGTTGTCGTGCTTGCTGTGGTGGTGGGGGTGAGCCTCGAGGGTGACGGCTAGGGTTTAAATGGGGGTTGGGTTCAGGTTTTGAGGTAGAGAGGGGAAAACGGGGAAGAGTTGGTGGCGCCTGAGGAGGAGAGGAGGGAGGGGGAAATTCCGGAGCGGCGGTGCACCGAGGGGGCCACGACGATGGACGTCGACGGGCTGCACATTTTCTTTTTTTTATTCTGAATGATTGGGGGTCAAGGGGTGAAAGGAGAAGGGGTTGGAGTATTTAATAGTATATATTATTTTATTTTAATTTCGGCCTCGAAACGAGACCCAATGACTTTCATTCATAACTAATTACCCCTATTCCGAACATAATGGAATATGTATCGTAAGCTGATTCAATCATTTTGATCAGTTTCCGTCAAAATCAAAATATAAATCTGTATATTAAAATTGAACGCGCATTTCAATTTACCGGGGCCACATACTGACTCTAAAAATTCCCAAAAATTATTTTCTAGCTTCTTAATTATGATACGGTTCTAACAAAACTAATTTCGTCAAATTTGGAGTCCGTTTGAAAATTGGCGATTTTCTGGTCGATCCAAATTGACCGAACTGTCAAAACACGTTTTACTTCGCCATGCTCACATATTGATTCAAAAAATTATGATTTTTGGAATATAGCAATAACTTGACATCCTGGATCCAAAAAAAAGTGGTTTCGTCGAAAACGAAGGCCGTTTGCAAAATTTCCATTTTTAAGGGACAAAATTCCATAGCGACTATTCTGAATTTTCAATTGGGCATAACTTTTTATCCCCATTATGAAATTTCAATTTTTTGGATTCGTTGGAAAGATATCTTCAAATTGATTCAAATATTTTTGGTTTCACTAAAATCTGATTTATTTTGAATCCTGTACATTCATTTGAAATTTGAAATTGAATTTTCAAACTATCGCGCCATTTTCAATTCCTTTTATAATTAAAAATAAGTAATTATATTATAATGTCGATTCAAATAAATATATATGTTCTAATTCTATTCAAAATAAATTTCTCGTCGTTATTATTTAAAAAAATCATTTTAAATATCCAAAATTCACTAAAAGGGCCAAAATAAATTATTTTAAATTCGCTCAGATTTTCCGGGTTGTTACACTGAAAATATATAAAAATTTGTTTTTTGGCGAATGGGAGGTCCATGGGCGGCGCTGGGCTAAGGGGAGGTGGCGTAGGTGGCTGGGGAGGTGGCGGGGGTGCGGCTGGCCGGTGGTGGCGTCATGCTGGCGGGTTTGGGGGTTTAGGGGTTGCGGTCTTCAAATTGGGAAAGTGGAGAGATAGAAGGAAGGAAGGGGGTGGCGCGACGACCAGAAGAGGCGGGGCGCTCGACGATGACGGAGGATGGGGGAGCGGCGGTTGACGAGGTCGTGTTTGGGGATTTTGAACGGGGTTTGGGATTTAGGGTTATAGGAAAAAAGGAGGGTATATAATTTATATATATAATTAATTTAAATTCCAAAAGTTACCTTTTTCATTCAAAATCCAAATCGAACCCAATGACTGTCGCTTCCAGCTAAATACCCCCATTACGGACACAATGGAATATGTTTCATAAGCCAATTCGAACTTTTTGATCCGTTTTCCTTTAAATTAAAATATAAATCAATATATTAATTTTTAAACATACATTTTAATTTATCGGGCCACGTACTAACTCCAAAAATTCCAAAAAAATAAATCTAGCTATGTTTTGATGATACGGTTCTAACAAAACTAATTTCGTCGAATTTGAAGACATTTTGAAAAATGGTCATTTTGCAGCCGATTAAATTCAAACTGAAATTAACAAACACGTTTAAATTCACCACGCTCACATATTAATTCCAAAAATTATGAAAATTAGAATCTAGCAATAATTTGGTATTACGGATCTAACAAAAGTGGTTTCATCGAAAACGGAGGTCATTTGTAAAATGACTATTTTCAAGGGCTATATATTATATTTGTTGATGGCAAAAATGTCGCAAACACCAAAGATTCCAGTTACAAGGAATAGTTAATTTGGTCGCACAGATAAGAGTAGAAAAGCAGTAAATAACATAAGAGATTTATAGTGGTTCGGCCTCATGAGGGGCCTACGTCCACTTTGAAATGTTGTTGGAATATTATTAGTCACAAAAAGTTACAAGGTTGAGACCCTCTCATGACATCTCATTACATTCATCTTTATGCTAGATGATGTCATAATTAAGCTATATGATGTCATCCTTAGGGCTATATGATGTCACCTCTAAGGCATGATGTTATCATCCTCATATATGATGTCATCATTATCATATATTAAATATCTCAAGGAAGGGGCACTTTTGCCCTTCTTCTTCCTCAAATGGGAGATGCCATTAATGGAGCTCTATAGAAGTCCCAAGGTCTTAAATTCCAACCCCTTTCAAGTGTGAAGTCATCGGGTATTTATAGGAAGGGAGTAGGTAGGGGTTAGGTAGGAGTAGATAGAAATAGGGGACCACACCCAGAAATTCGCACCTGGAGGCTGTAGGCTCGGAAATTTCGCACCCCGGCCCAGGAGGTTCGAATTTCGCACCTCAGTGGGTGCGAAATTCGCAACTCCTAGGGGTGCGTGCCTTGCAACGTGCGAACCTGGTAACCTTTGGGGGTACGAAATTCGCACCCCGAGGGTTCGAATTTCTTACCCCGAGGGGTTCGAATTTCGTATCCCAAAGGGTAAGAATTTCGTACCTTCTGAGGTGCGAAATTCACACCCTGGGGCTCGAATTTCGCACCTCACTGGGTGCGAATTTCACACCTCAGGGAGGTGAGAAATTCGCACCCTTTAGGGTACGAAGTTTCTGTTCCGGGATGTTCATTGTCCGCCTGGACGAGTTTTCGGCGTAGGTCTTTGTTTGGCAACGTTTGGAGGAGCGGCGAGGTTTGTGTAACGACCCGGAAAATCTGAACCAATTTAAAAATTTTAAATTGGCTAAAATAATGGATTTTAAATATTTAAAATAAATATTTTAAATAATAGCGATGAAAAGTGAGTTTGAATCGACGTTTGAAAATGAATATAATTAATTCTAATTATAAACAAGGCCTGAAATGGCGCTGCAGTTTCAAAAATTGAATTCAAACTTTGTCGGACTGTACCGGGTGCAAAACAAAACGGATTTGAGTAAAACCAAAAATATTTAAATCTGTTAGTGAATACCTTTCTAACGAATCTAAAAAATCGAATTTTTATAACGGAAAGCAAAAGTTATGGCCAAATGAATTTTCAGAAAGGTCGCTATGGAATTTATATAGCCCGTGAATTTGACCATTTTGCATACGACCTCGGAATGCGACGAAACTACTTTTGTTGGATCCGGGATGTGAAGTTATTGCTAGGTTTCAAATTTCATAATTTTTGAAGTTAGTATGTGAGCGTGGCAAAGGAAAATGTGTTTGGCCAATTACAGTTAAATTGGATCGACCAGAAATGGGCCTTTTTGCAAACGGTCTCAGAATTCGACGAAACTAGTTTTGTTGGGACCGTATCGTCAAAACATAGCTAGATATATTTTTCTGGAATTTTTCGAATTAATTTGTGGCCCTGGCAAATTGAAATGTACGTTCAAATCGAATATTGAATGTTATTTATTTTAAATTGAATGGAAACTGACTGAAACATTCGAATGGGCCTTCAAAACATATCCCATTGTGTTTGGAATGGGGGTAAAACGCTAGGGACGACAGTCGTTGGGTTTAGATTGGTGGCCGTGTCAGAAAACCCCTTTAAAACTCCCCCGACCAATCATTTTCTTTATAAAAAAAAGAAATTCCTTTTCTCTCTCCCCGACGAACGACGGAAACCACTCGAAACCTTCCCCCTCATTTTTCGATCAATCCACACCGAATTAGCTCGTGCCACAGTTGAACTTTTTGAAGATCTTCTCGAGATCTTCAAATCCATATAAAGTTTGGAATTTTTCGTGGCCTGTGGAGGGAGAATCGACGTCCTGAAGTCGGCGACTTCAATCCGCCGCCGCCACCGCCTGGTGCCACCGAGTGGGCCCCCACCACCACGCGCAGGCGCGCGTCTCCCCCCTCTTCGTCGCTGCATTGGCCGATCCTCCTATCGATTCACGGTTTGATCCAAAATTGCAAACCTAGTTTTGAACCTTTCGGCTGAGGTACGACTTATTTTATTTTTCAACTGTTTTAACACCTTTAAACCGTTGCAAACTTTGAAAAATCATATCTTTTTCGTTTCTTGACGAAATTCGATGAAACAGGAAACATCGTGACCGCGTGGGCATCTTCTACATTTTAGAAGAGACCGCATATTTTTCTGAGCCTTCTGCTATTTTTGGTGGAGTGGAACCCAATGTGAGATTTCTAATTTATAAACGATATGGAAAACGACGATGTATAAATTATATAGTCGATGTATGGGTTATATAAGCGTTGTACACCTCATGTATAAGCGTTGTATAAGTTATATATGCGTTGTAAAAATTATATGTGTGTTGAAATTGAAGTGAATTGCTATATATATATATATATATATATACGCCCCTCGTCCACAAACCGTGGACGATATTTATTGGTTGTGATTGGTGTGAAAATTGATTGATAGCGAATGGTTGGTTGGAATTGTTTGTGGTTGATATTGATTCTGGTTGAAAAATACCCATTTGTGGTTGAGAAATATTTGGTTGAAACCACATAGGATTAGTTGTGGAAATGAAATAAATATATACATGCCGCCTGCGTGCGAACTAGATGCATGATCCCCATTGTCAAAAACCGCGAGGTTTTAAGGTAGAGCGAGGAGACGTACTAGGGACGGTCCCGGTTTTAACTACCCTGCCGTTATGCTGCCGAAATTTTGAATAATATTCATGTGTTTGAATGATTTTCATTTGCTGAAACTATATTTATTCGTTGAATAGAAAACCTTCATGTGTTGAATTGAAATTCATTCGTTGATTAGAAATTCATGTGTTGAATGGTATTCGTGTTTTAAATATAAAAATCACATTTTTATCTATATATAGAAACTATAGAAAACCTTCATGTGTTGAATTGAAATTCATTCGTTGATTAGAAATTCATGTGTTGAATGGTATTCGTGTTTTAAATATAAAAATCACATTTTTATCTATGTATAGAAACTATAGAAAACCTTCATGTGTTGAATCGATATTCATTCGTTGAATTGAAATTCATATGTTGAATGGTATTCATATTTTGAAATAAATTGTTTTATAATAAAAATCCTATTTTTATTACCTATATGAACTATATAAAATAATAGTGTTTTGAAATGAATTATTTTACAATAAAAATCACATTTTTATTATATAAATGAATTGTTAAAAATAGCGAAATGTTGAAATAGAAGCCAGTCAGATAAAAATATCATTTTTATCAAATGTATGAAAAGAATATAGTTTGAAATCGATGAATCGATATATATTTATAAATAGAATTAAAATATATCGAATAACGATGCTGCAGTTCGTATTTTGAAACCGTGATTTCAAACGATTAGTACGGGAGATCCGACCATCGGATTTTCCTGAAATCGCAACCGTTGGGTTCGCTTGGGAAAAATCTTTCCAACGGCACCAATTATGTAAAAATCCAACGTTGGATTGTCTGGAATGTTTAATTCAAATCTGAAGAAAAACAGCGCCAGAATCGATTATATTTATATATATATATATATAAATATAATTATATTTAATCGAATAACGACGCTGCAGTTCGTATTTTGAAATCGAAACTTCAAACGATTATACCGGGAGATCCGACCGTCGGATTTTCCCGAAACTGGAACCGTTGGATTCGTCTTGAAAAGATCTTTCTAATGATATAAATTTTTTGAAGATCCAACGGTTAGATTTTCAGATATGTGTAAATCAAATCAGAAGAAAAAAAGCGCCACGGTCGCGTTATGGCCCGAAGCGTCGTTTTGAATAAATTGGCTATTTTAAAATAAATAAAAATAGCGATAAATCGTTATAAAATATTATAAACGATATGGATGTGATTTAGAAATTAACTGAAGGTTGGCTAAGTCGAATGGTTTCCTGGGTGTTGATCTGATGTTGGTTTCGGCCTTCGGGGTTAATATTTGGGAAATCGTTCTCTTACTGATTGACGGTTAGTGACTAATGGATTGAAATGATGCGTGTATATGTTAGTGATGCACTTGTTTATTATATAAGCGAGTTGCTCAGAAAGACCGGGTTTATCCCATTCTGAATAACAGAATCGACGATAAGAAATCGAAGATAAAGACGTTGGTCGAAGACCGGAGATCTTCACCTCGTTTGGATGGTAACCGAGGTCCTGATTGGGAGGCATCCCGAAATATGGATAATGAGTGGTGATCGTCCAGACGTACGTGGTGATCGATGGGTTTGCGAGGTATATAGTGCCTCCGGTTTCGTTCATACCCAGAACGGACTTGTAAATGGACTGTGTGTTTGACATTGGATTGTATTCTATGTTGATTGATCTCTATTAAATATACATCTGTTTGGCGGCGGAGAATTTATTCTTTTGCTTAATGCCCTTCTCTGAAACGCACGAGCTCAGAGGTTGTATATTGATGGACATCAGTCGCATGGCATGAATTGCTAGTGTGGCATGCCTAAGTGGCAAATGAACATGGCTTCTGTTGAAAAGCAAAGTCTTGTGGTGATGATCAAAGCACCGCCTGTGTGGCGTAGCTTTGTGTATAACATGAAATCGCGAGCCTCACACCCCGGTATGAACCGGAAACGGGAGAGGACATCAGGGGGGACGTGCGTTTTCTTTCTAGCTAGAAGGGGCGTCAGTGGTTTTACACGCCCTGACGAGTTTGACTTATGTGGTTGTTGCTGTTGCGAGGCGCATCGATTTGAGCGGACGATCCGGGTCCGATGGAGTCATTTGTTGGCTCATTTACGCCCCAAAGGGCGGAGAAACGCATTGTTCAGGCATTATAATCCACTTCGTGTGGACCGGCCCTGACGATCCAAGGTACGGTTGCGGCTGTGCCTGAGACTCGGGCTAGACAGTCTCGAATTTGGTAAGGACTATCTTTTGCCTTGGTTCATGACGGAAATCCAATTTCCAAATACATGACTATGCGGTTTCGATTGTATATATATATTTGGCGACATAGTGGCATGTGACGCTCATGTCGTCTATGATTGATAGTTATGATTCGAAATTGTTTTTCAAACCATATAACACTAGCAATACTACCAAATGCTTTTGTTTTATTCGTATCAAGCATCTTTTGGCCGTTATAAGGTAAAAACTCTATCCACCGGTTTGCGTTGCATTGTGTGATGGGAACTGAGTCTTATAATGGCTTCATTTTTTATAAAATGCATTGCGTTGTTTAAAAGAAAGATTTGTTTTAAAGCACTGGCAATCCGATGGAGTAAACCCGTTCCACGAAAGTGGCGTGGTCCTGTGATTAGCCATATATTAAATGTGTTGAATATATTTCTCATACCAGTCCCATGACTGACTCGTAGTTTGTTTCACTTTCAAACTCGGGTGCCCCTTTTTCTCCACGGGCAGCCTTGTATTCAGGTTTAGCTGGTTCTTTCTGGATAGCTGGAGCTGAAGATGGATTCTATCATTTATCTCTTTTTATGCTGTTCAGCTCCTATTGTACATTAGGTTTGTTTTCCGCTATAGACATATATGTATAGTTGAACTGTATTTGTACTAAGTATGATCCTGTATACTGTGTAACTCTGATGATTACTCATATCCAGTATATTCTATTGTTCATTATCTGGTGTATTTATTTAATTATGTTCTGCTATTATCTGTTTCTGTGTTATATTCCACGGATTACCCTTGCCGCCGTCAGTACGGGGTTTGGGGTCATCTCATTTGGTATCAGAGCTTTGGTTAAGCTTAGTTCTGGAATATAACATATTAACGAACTCATCGGAGATAGAACCAGTAGTGTTCTAGGGCGAGTAACTCAGTATAGATAGGATCAGCAATATCCTGGTATGAGTATAGCAGAATCAGAACAATTCTTTAGAGATGTGGTCAGAAGTGCCCTATAACGAGTTGAGAGTTATATGTTTTTAAATAACGTATTTGTGATTATATATAAAGTCTGGTTTTAGAAATATAATTTTTGAATATATAAAAGATATATATTTGAAAGGTTGAAAAATTAAAAACAATTGATTGTTGTGTGTGTGGTGTGATAGTAGATTTGATTGATTAAAATTATTAAAACGATAGTTAATTCAATCAACAATAGAATGAATGGTAGGATTTATTCAATTAAATCACACATTGAACTGATTTAAAAATAGATAGAAATATATATACTTGTGCATTATATATATGTTTGAACAGGTAAATGGATTAGCTGTTGAGTAAAGATTTTATTTGCGTGCCCGACAAATAGGTAAACCTTAATGTGTTGGATGCGAAATATTATTATATCAACTCCTGTGAATGCCATTGGATGCGGAGTGCTGGTTTTTCTGTGTGAAATAATAAATATCGCCAAAGGATAGTAACAATTAATTTTGAACTACATTACATGGCATACTTCTGAAGATAGGCATACTTCATCATATACCACATAAGCATTTGGAGCTTGTGTGACGAGGTGGAAGATTTACCATACGAGCGAGAGGCTTGTATGGCGATGACTATATTTTACAGGTTGAACTGATGACTGATATGGACTATTTAAATTGTAACGATAAAATTGCCAGATTAATAAAAACCCCACACGGGTCTGGAGTTGACAATAATCACGTCTCTCTAGTTATTAGATACGGCACATGGACTATTTATTTCCCACACGGGACGAGGTGACGAGGATTTATCCTCTGGAGCATTTAAAATACACACTCCCCTAGGCTTTGATAGGGTGACGAGAATTTATTCTCTGGAGTTATTATCAATACACGCTCCACTGTAAACACCAGAATATATCACTATAAATATGTGTATGCTTATTAGGATTTATTGGGTACCTAATACGGCCCAATAAATTTCCAAACCTCTCTCCGTACAAAGGAGGTTATGGCGAAATTTTTCGAAAATTCCGGGTGTTAGCCAAATTTTTGAAGAATTTGAAAATTCCCAGAAACTGAAAACTTGGAGAATGGAAGCCAGATCGAACGTAGAGTTGAATAATCAAACCACTTTTGACTTTGTTCCTTTTCGGGGACGAAAAGTTTTAAGTGGGGGAGATTGTAACGACCCGGAAAATCTGAACCAATTTAAAATTTTTAAATTGGCTAAAATAATGGATTTAAAATATTTAAAATAAATATTTTAAATAATAGCGATGAAAAGTGAGTTTGAATCGACGTTTGAAAATGAATATAATTAATTCTAATTATAAACAAGGCCTGAAATGGCGCTGCAGTTTCAAAAACTGAATTCAAACTTTGTCGGACTGTACTTGGTGCAAAACAAAACGGATTTGAGTGAAACCAAAAATATTTAAATCTGTTAGTGAATACCTTTCTAACGAATCTGAAAAATCTAATTTTCATAACGGAAAGCAAAAGTTATGGCCAAATGAATTTTCAGAAAGGTCGCTATGGAATTTATATAGCCCGTGAAATTGGCCATTTTGCATACGACCTCGGAATTCGACGAAACCACTTTTTTTGGATCCAGGATGTGAAGTTATTGCTAGGTTTCAAATTTCATAATTTTTGAAGCTAGTATGTGAGCGTGGCAAAGGAAAATGTGTTTTGGCCAATTATAGTTAAATTGGATCGACCAGAAATGGGCCTTTTTGCAAACGGTCTCAGAATTCGACGAAACTAGTTTTGTTGGGACCGTATCGTCAAAACATAGCTAGATATATTTTTCTGGAATTTTTTGAATTAATTTGTGGCCCTGGCAGATTGAAATGTACGTTCAAATCAAATATTGAATGTTATATATTTTAAATTGAATGGAAACTGACTGAAACTTTCGAATAGGCCTTCGAAACATATCCCATTGTATTCGGAATGGGGGTAAAACGCAAGGGACGACAGTCGTTGGGTTTAGATTGGTGGCCGTGTCAGAAAACCCCTTTAAAACTCCCCCGACCAATCATTTTTTTTTTAAAAAAAAAAGAAATTCGTTTTCTCTCTCCCCGACGAACGACGGAAACCGCTCGAAACCTTCCCCCTCATTTTCTGACCAATCCACGCTGAATTAGCTCGTGCCACAATTGAACTTTTTGAAGATCTTCTCGAGATCTTCAAATCCATATAAAGTTTGGAATTTTTCGTGGCCTGTGGAGGGAGAATCGACGTCCTGAAGTCGGCGACTTCAATCCGCCGCCGCCACCGCCTGACGCCACCGTGTGGGCCCCCACCACCACGCGCAGGCGCACGTCTCACCCCTCTTCATCGCTGCATCGGCCGATCCTCCTATCGATTCACGGTTTGATCGAAAATTGCAAACCTAGTTTTGAACCTTTCAGCTGAGGTACGGCTTATTTTATTTTCAACTGTTTTAACACCTTTAAACCGTTGCAAACTTTGAAAAATCATATCTTTTTCGTTTCTTGACGAAATTCGATGAAACAGGAAACATCGTGACCGTGTGGACGTCTTCTACATTTTAGAAGAGACCGCATATTTTCCTGAGCCTTCTGCTATTTTTGGTGGAGTGGAACCGAATGTGAGATTTCTAATTTATAAACGATATGGAAAACGACGATGAATAAATTATATAGTCAATGTATGGGTTATATAAGCATTGTACACCTCATGTATAAGCGTTGTATAAGTTGTACGTTCGATGTATAAGTTATATATGCGTTGTAAAAATTATATGTGTGTTGAAATTGAAGTGAATTGCTATATATATATATATATATATATACGCCCCTCGTCCACAAACCATGGACGATATTTATTGGTTGTGATTGGTGTGAAAATTGATTGATAGCGAATGGTTGGTTGGAATTGTTTGTGGTTGATATTGATTGATTGTGGTTGAAAAATACCCATTTGTGGTTGAGAAATATTTGGTTGAAACCACATAGGATTAGTTGTGGAAATGAAATAAATATATACATGTCGCCTGCGTGCGAACTAGATGCATGATCCCCATTGTCAAAAACCGCGAGGTTTTAAGGTAGAGCGAGGAGACGTACTAGGGACGGTCCCGGTTTTAACTACCCTGCCGTTATGCTGCCGAAATTTTGAATAATATTCATGTGTTTGAATGATTTTCATTTGCTGAAACTATATTTATTCGTTGAATAGAAAACCTTCATGTGTTGAATTGAAATTCATTCGTTGATTAGAAATTCATTCGTTGAATGGTATTCGTGTTTTAAATATAAAAATCACATTTTTATCTATATATAGAAACTATAGAAAACCTTCATGTGTTGAATTGAAATTCATTCGTTGATTAGAAATTCATGTGTTGAATGGTATTCGTGTTTTAAATATAAAAATCACATTTTTATCTATATATAGAAACTATAGAAAACCTTCATGTGTTGAATCGATATTCATTCGTTGAATTGAAATTCATATGTTGAATGGTATTCATATTTTGAAATAAATTGTTTTATAATAAAAATCCTATTTTTATTACCTATATGAACTATATAAAATAATAGTGTTTTGAAATGAATTGTTTTACAATAAAAATCACATTTTTATAATATAAATGAATTGTTAAAAATAGAGAAATGTTGAAATAGAAGCCAGTTAGATAAAAATATCATTTTTATCAAATGTATGAAAAGAATATAGTTTGAAATCGAAGAATCGATATATATTTATAAATAGAATTAAAATATATCGAATAACGACGCTGTAGTTCATATTTTGAAACCGTGATTTCAAACGATTTGTACGGGAGATCCGACCATCGTATTTTCCTGAAATCGCAACCGTTGGGTTCGCTTGGAAATAATCTTTCCAATGGCACCAACTATGTAAAAATTCAACGGTTGGATTGTCTGGAATGTTTAATTCAAATCTGAAGAAAAACAGCGCCAGAATCGATTATATTTATATATATATATATAATTATATTTAATCGAATAACGACGCTGCAGTTCGTATTTTGAAATCGAAACTTCAAACGATTATACCGGGAGATCCGACCGTCGGATTTTCCCGAAACTGGAACCGATGGATTCGTTTTGAAAAGATCTTTCTAATGATGTAAATTTTGTGAAGATCCAACGGTTATATTTTCAGATATGTGTAAATCAAATCTAAAGAAAAACAGCGCCACGGTCGCGTTATGGCCCAAAGCGTCGTTTTGAATAAATTGGCTATTTTAAAAAAAATAAAAATAGCGATAAATCGTTATAAAATATTATAAACGATATGGATGTGATTTAGAAATTAACTGAAGGTTGGCTAAGTCGAATGGTTTCCTGGGTGTTGATCTGATGTTGGTTTCGGCCTTCGGGGTTAATATTTGGGAAATCGTTCTCTTACTGATTGACGGTTAGTGACTAATGGATTGAAATGATGCGTGTATATGTTAGTGATGCACTTGTTTATTATATACGCGAGTTGCTCAGAAAGACCGGGTTTATCCCTTTCTGAATAACTGAATCGACGATAAGAAATCAAAGATAAAGACGGTGGTCGAAGACCGGAGATCTTCACCTCGTTTGGATGGTAACCGAGTTCCTGATTGGGAGGCATCCCGAAATATGGATAATGAGTGGTGATCGTCCAGACGTACGTGGTGATCGATGGGTTTGCGAGGTATATAGTGCCTCCGGTTTCGTTCAGACCCAGAACGGACTTGTAAATGGACTGTGTGTCTCACACTGTATTTTATTCTGTGTTGATTGATCTCTATTAAATATACATCTGTTTGGCGGCGGAGAATTTATTCTTTTTCTTAACGCCCTACTCTGAAACGCACGAGCTCAGAGGTTGTATATTGATGGACATCAGTCGCATGGCATGAGTTGCTAGTGTGGCATGCCTAAGTGGCAAATGAACAGGGCTTCTGTTGAAAAGCAAAGTCTTGTGGTGATGATCAAAGCACCGCCTGTGTGGCGTAGCTTTGTGTATAACGTGAAATCGCGAGCCTCACACCCCGGTATGAACCAGAAACGGGAGAGGACATCAGGGGGGACGTGCGTTTTCTTTCTAGCTAGAAGTGGCGTCAGTGGTTTTACACGCCCTGACGAGTTTGACTTATGTGGTTGTTGCTGTTGCAAGGCGCCTCGGTTTGATCGGACGATCCGGGTCCGATGGAGTCATTTGTTGGCTCATTTACGCCCCAAAGGGCGGAGAAACGCATTGTTCAGGCATTATAATCCACTTCGTGTGGACCGGCCCTGACGATCCAAGGTACGGTTGCGGCTGTGCCTGAGACTCGGGCTAGATAGTCTCGAATTCGGTAAGGACTATCTTTTGCCTTGGTTCATGACGGAAATCCAATTTCCAAATACGTGACTGTGCGGTTTCGATTGTATATATATATATATATTTGGTGACATAGTGGCATGGGACGCTCATGTCGTCAATGATTGATAGTTATGATTCGAAATTATTTTACAAACCATATAACACTAGCAATACTATAAAATGCTTTTGTTTTATTCGTATCAAGCATCTTTTGGCCGTTATAAGGTAAAAATTCTATCCTCCGGTTTGCGTTGCATTGTGTGATGGGAACTGAGTCTTATAATGGCTTCATTTTTTATAAAATGCATTGCGTTGTTTAAAAGAAAGATTTGTTTTAAAGCACTGGCAATCCGATGGAGTAAACCCGTTCCACGAAAGTGGCGTGGTCCTGTGATTAACCATATATTAAATGTGTTGAATAGATTTCTCATACCAGCCCATGACTGACTCGTAGTTTGTTTCACTTTCAAACTCGGGTGCCCCTTTTTCTCCACGGGCAGCCTTGTATTCAGGTTTAGCTGGTTCTTTCTGGATAGCTGGAGCTGAAGATGGATTCTATCATTTATCTCTTTTTATGCTGTTCAGCTCCTATTGTACATTATGTTTGTTTTCCGCTGTAGACATATATGTATAGTTGAACTGTATTTGTACTAAGTATGATCCTGTATACTGTGTAACTCTGATGATTACTCTTATCCAGTATATTCTATTGTTCATTATCTTGTGTATTTATTTAATTCTGTTCTGCTATTATCTGTTTCTGTGTTATATTCCACGGATTACGCTTGCCGCCGTCAGTACGGGGTTTGGGGTCGTCTCGGTTTGCTGAAATTGTTGGTTGAATCCTGGCTTTGAGTCGATCTGGTAATTCCGAGCAACACACTTGCCGGGACTGTGGGGCCCCGGACCCCCACCGACGTTGCGTCCAGACCCACTGGACGGCTCGCCATCGGCTCGGAGCACGGCTCGCTTTCGACTCGGCTGTGGACGGATACTAATGGAGGTCACATTCGAGGGATACTAATGGGTTAAGATTTTGATCGATGAGTAGATATTCTTTGAATATTTTAATCTTGAAGTTTCAATTATTATTTTTCACTCATACACGTATTTAGGGGGAGTTTTTGTTGTAGGGGGAGCATTCAAATCAGGGGGGGTTTCAATAATTCACAGTAAACACATTTATTATAATATTATATTCACAATCTTATTTTATGTTTGTCATCATCAAAAGGGGAGATTGTTGTATCTAACAATTCTATGATTTTTGTTTGATGATAACAAACATATTTATTATTGTAAATGTGTTTGTAATTGTACCGTTATACTACATCACAGGCAAAATATAATATTTATATTTAAAAAGAATACTACTACAAAAGAATTTAAATATTCAAACAGTATTTTATTTAAATATAATATTTTATTTCAACATTCCAAATAGTACAAATTTATAACTCACTATTTATATATTTCACTGTAACACTTTCACATTTCATTTCATATATACATAGTGTTGCCTCACTACAGTACACTCGATTCTTTTCACTCAAGTTTGTACAAATATGTACAGTTTCTCTCACGCAATGACACTACCACTTCTGTCTTCTGCCTGCTTTACTATCAGTCCAGTCTTCTACTTTCTTGTCCCAGAAGAAACACACAGTAAACTGGAACAGAATTGATTTTAAATTCTAGCAGAATTATGGTGTGTTTCTCATCATTTTTCATGACATGATCTGATTTTTTTTGGATATCCATCTGTGTGTAGACAGCTTGTAATATTCACAGTGATACACTGTAAATACCATAAGGTAGACAAATACTCTAATGCTCACAGATTAGCCTCAACACACTACACTGGCTTGCTGATCAGAACCAGCATCATAACTAGCTGATTCTGAACAACCACAACGTAGTTATAGCGGTCTGCTGATAGAAAATTCATGTACGTCATTCAAACAGCTCATACATATAAATTACGCATGCACGATACATGTATACACACAAGTCGTATATATATACACATATATATGTGCAGGTGCATAAGTGAGATCATATGGAATACACGAGTGAAACAATACAACAAGATAACTCAGCAACATGAAAGTGCCAAATGTACACAGCAATGGTCACAACAAAGACAGTAGTGCACACAAAAATTCATACATAGGAAGCATGAATACACATCTGGTCGAGTCATGAACAAGGCTTGTACACATCTACAAAGCCATGCAAAACAACTCAAATAGGTTTAAGCAAGTGGGACGAAAATGAAAAGAAGGCAGTAGTATTTAAAAGGCAGAGTTAACATGGACAATTGCAAGAACAATGATGCATGGACATACAATCTCGAGCATGGTCAAGCCCAGAGAAGAACACATAATATACATGGCAGTTTCAAGTTTACATGTGATCAGATGTGTCAAGTGCAGTGTGGAACTAATGCAAACCAAAATTGAATACAGACTCAAGTAGCTCAGGTTGAAACCAAAGCATGGAACAACATTAACATATGGTTAAGACAATATATACATGGCAGCAAGCATAATCCAACATTTTCAAGTATGCAACAATATACAAGGCACGGTAACCAAGAATGGTTCAACATGCATGGAATAGCATGTCACATATTAACTCGGTGTATACACAACAATACAAGTAACTCGGTCAAAACGGAGCCAACAAGGCTGAAGCAACAATCAACATGGCAAGTGAACCAAACAACTCAACTCATGTAACAACCCAGAAATTCTGAGCAAATTTAAAATTTTTATTTTGGCAATTTTAATGAATTTTGAATATTTAAAATGATTTATTTTAAATAATAACAACGAGAAATTTATTTTGAATTAAATTAGAATATATATATTTATTTGAATAGACGTTAGAATATAATTATTTATTTGTAATTATAAAAGGAATTGGAAATGGCGCGGTAGTTTGAAAATTCGATTTCAAATTTCAAATGAACGTACAGGATTCAAAATAAACCGGATTTTAGCGAAACCAAAAATATTAGGATCTATTTGAAAATATCTTTCCATCGAATCCGAAAAATTGAAATTTCATAACGGGGATAAAAAGTTATGCCTAGATGAAAATTCAGAATAGTCGCTATGGAATTCTGGCCCTTAAAAATGGAAATTTTGCAAACGACCTCGGTTTTCGACGAAAGCACTTTTGTTGGATCCCGAATGTTAAATTATTGCTAGATTCCAAAATTCGTAATTTTCTGAATCAATATGTGAGCGTGGCGAAGTAAAACGTGTTTTAACAGTTTCAGTCAATTTTGATCGACCAGAAAATGGACATTTTTCAAATGATCTCGGAATTTGACGAAATTAGTTTTGTTAGAACTGTATCGTCAATACGAAGCTAGAAAATATTTTTCGGGAATTTTTAGAGTCCGTATGTGGCCCCGGTAAATTGAAATGTGCGTTCAAATTCAATATATATATATATTGATTTTGATGGAAACTGATTGAAACGATCGAATCAGCTTACGATACATATCGCATTATGTTCAGAGCGGGGGTAATACGCTAGGAACGATAGTCGTTGGGCCTTATTTGGGGTTTGAAAGAAAAGTCAACTTTTTGAAATATAAATAAATAATTAAATATAAAATTATATAACTCTCAGCCCCCCTTTCCTTATTCTCTAGACCTAAAGTAATTCATTCTTTCTCTTCTCTTCGGAGACCGCGGAAGTTCGGGTCGCTTCATTTGGTATCGGAGCTTTGGTTTACAGAGCTCGAGAACAAGACACATTAGAACCAAACGAAAGAATTCATTAGAGATTGGACTAGTAATGTCCAATAAGAATGGCTCGTTAGAGATGGGATCGGTAGTACCCTTGAGCGAGTCGAAAGAGTGTTATTTTTAAAATAAAAATTTAAACCATTTTGTACGTATTTGAATATTTTATTTGTATTTAATTTGGACAATCGAGTATATAAAGATTTCGCATATACGCGTCATGAACGTATATTCAAAGTTTTAATATACTGGATAGATATAGAATCACACTCTCGTTGCCCAGAGATGATTCTGATAATGCTGCAGCGTTACTAGTATTTATTTTCGGGTATCGAAAGTGGGTTTTCTATATATTTCCATCAGACTGGCGTGAGAACCAAAACTAGATAGGTTTATTGTTGTGATTTGCATCAAAAACATGATTTTCTGTATATATATATATATCAAAATTATGAATTTGAAACGTTAATTCATTAATTGATTGATGGTTGTGTTGTATGATTATTGTTTTGATTAATTAAAATTTTGAACCATTTAACCTAATGGAACCAAATTTAGAACTGAATTGAAAATTGATTACAATTGCATGCATATACATGTGTATCTATTGAACAGGTCATAGCAAGGAGGCTAGAGCAGAGGAATAAAATTGTATGCCCGACAAATAGGTACATGTTTATTGTATTTCTTGGGAATTTGATGATTTTATGAGCCGATTGGCTAGCCGATTGGCTTTTTCTTTTCCTTTTGGATTGGTGAGGGTCATGGGAAGCTATTTGAAATATCCCGATGCTCCCGGTGCAGGGGAGGTTATGGCGAAATTTTTCGAAAATTTAGGGTGTTAGCCAAATTTTTGAAAAATTTGAAAAGTTCTTAGAAATTGAAAAGTTGAAGAACTTAAGCCATAATTAAAATAATGGAAGTTGAGTTGATTAGTTAAACAACTTTTAGCTTCATTCCTTTTCGAGGACGAAAAGATTTTAAGTGGGGGAGATTGTAACAACCCGAAAATTCTGAGCCAATTAAAAATTTTTATTTTGGTTATTTTAATGAATTTTGAATATTTAAAATGATTTATTTTAAATAATAACGACGAGAAATTTATTTTGAATTGAATTAGAATGTATATATTTATTTGAATCGACGTTAGAATATAATTATTTATTTTAATTATAAAAGGAATTGGAAATGGCGCGGTAGTTTGAAAATTCGATTTCAAATTTCAAATGAATGTACAGGCTTCAAAATAAATCGAATTTTCGCGAAAACAAAAATATTAGGATCTATTTGAAAATATCTTTCCATCGAATCCGAAAAATTGAAATTTCATAGCAGGGATAAAAAGTTAAGCCCAGATGAAAATTCAGAATAGTCGCTATGGAATTCCGGCCCTTAAAAATGGAAATTTTGCAAATGACCTCGGTTTTCTACGAAAGCACTTTTGTTGGATCCGGGATGTCAAATTATTGCTAGATTCCAAAATTCGTAATTTTCTGGATCAATATGTGAGCGTGGCGAAGTAAAACGTATTTTAACAGTTTCAGTCCATTTCGATCGACCAGAAAATGGCCATTTTCCAAACGGTCTCGGAATTTGACGAAATTAGTTTTGTTAGAACCGTATCGTCAATACGAAGCTAGAAAACATTTTTTGGTAATTTTTAGAGTCCGTATGTGGTCCCGGTAAGTTGAAATGTGCGTTCAAATTCAATATATATATATATATTTTTTGATTTTGATGGAAACTGATGGAAACTGATCGAAACGATCGAATGAGCTTATGATACATGTCCCATTGTGTTCATAATGGGGGTAATACGCTATGAACGATAGTCATTGGGCCTTATTTGGGGTTCGAAAGAAAAGTCAACTTTCTGAAATATAAATAAATAATTAAATATAAAATTATATAACTCTCAGCCCCCTTCCTTATTCTCTAAACCTAAAGTAATTCATTCTTTCTCTTCTCTTCGGAGACCAGGGAAGTTCGGGTTGCTTCATTTGGTATCGGAGCTTTGGTTTACAGAGCTCGAGAACAAGACACATTAGAACCAAACGGAAGAATTCATCAGAGATTGGACTAGTAATGTCCAATAAGAATGGCTCGTTAAAGATGGGATCAGTAGTACCCTAGAGCGAGTCGAAAGAGTGTTATTTTTAAAATAAAAATTTAAACCATTTCGTACGTATTTGAATATTTTATTTGTATTGAATTTGGACAATCGAGTATAAAGATTTTGCATATACGCGTCATGAACGTATATTCAAAGTTTTAATATACTGGATAGATATAGAATCACACTCTCGTTGCTCGGGGATGATTCTGATAATGCTGCAGCGTTACCAGTATTTATTTTCGGGTATCGAAAGTGGGGTATCTATATATTTCCATTAGACTGGTGTGAGAACCAAAACTAGATAGGTTTATTGTTGTGATTTGCATCAAAAAAATGTTTTTCTGTATATATATCAAAATTATGAATTTGAAACGTTAATTCATTAATTGATTGATGGTTGTGTTGTATGATTATTGTTTTGATTAATTAAAATTTTGAACCATTTAGCCTAATGGAACCAAATTTAGAACTGAATTGAAAATTGATTACAATTGCATGCATATACATGTGTATCTATTGAATAGGTCATAGCAAGGAGGCTAGAGCAGAGGAATAAAATTGTATGCCTGACAAATAGGTACATGTTTATTGTATTTCTTGGGAATTTGATGATTTTATGAGCCGATTGGCTAGCCGCTTGGCTTTTTCTTTTCCTTTTGGATTGGTGAGGGTCATGGGAGGCTATTTGAAATATCCCGATGCTCCCGGTGCAGGAGAGGTTATGGCGAAATTTTTCGAAAATTAAGGGTGTTAGCCAAATTTTTGAAAAATTTGAAAAGTTCTTAGAAACTGAAAAGTTGATGAACTTAAGCCATAATTAA
Source organism: Allium sativum (assembly GCA_030737875.1). Taxonomy (NCBI): domain Eukaryota; kingdom Viridiplantae; phylum Streptophyta; class Magnoliopsida; order Asparagales; family Amaryllidaceae; genus Allium; species Allium sativum. The sequence goes on along the minus strand of CM060916.1, from coordinate 55,799,345 downwards.
AATAATGGAAGTTGAGTTGATTAGTTAAACAACTTTCAGCTTCGTTCCTTTTCGAGGACGAAAAGATTTAAGTGGGGGAGATTGTAACAATCCGGAAATTCTGAGCCAATTTAAAATTTTTATTTTGGCAATTTTAATGAATTTTAATATTTAAAATGATTTATTTTAAATAATAACGACGAGAAATTTATTTTGAATTGAATTAGAATGTATATATTTATTTGAATCGACGTTAGAATATAATTATTTATTTTAATTATAAAAGGAATTGGAAATGGCGCGGTAGTTTGAAAATTCGATTTCAAATTTCAAATAAATGTACAGGATTCAAAATAAACTGGATTTTAGCGAAACCAAAAATATTAGGATCTATTTGAAAATATCTTTCCATCGAATCCAAAAAACTGAAATTTCATAGCGGGGATAAAAAGTTATGCCCAGATGAAAATTCAAAATAGTCGCTATGGAATTCTAGCCCTTAAAAATGGAAATTTTGCGAATGACCTCGTTTTTCGACGAAACCACTTTTTTTAGATCCGGGATGTCAAATTACTGCTAGATTCCAAAATTCGTAATTTTCTGAATCAATATGTGAGCGTGGCGAAGTAAAACGTGTTTTAACAGTTTCAGTCAATTTCGATCGACCAGAAAATGGCCATTTTTCAAACGGTCTCAGAATTTGACGAAATTAGTTTTGTTAGAACCGTATCGTCAATATGAAGCTAGAAAATATTTTTCGGGAATTTTTAGAGTCCATATGTGGCCCCGGTAAATTGAAATGTGCATTCAAATTCAATATATATTTTTTGATTTTGATTTTGATGGAAACTGATCGAAACGATCGAATCAGCTTACGATACATATCCCATTGTGTTCGGAATGGGGGTAATACACTAGGAACGACAGTTGTTGGGCCTCGTTTGGGGTTTGAAAGAAAAGTCAACTTTTTGAAATATAAATAAATAATTAAATATAAAATTATATAACTCTCAGCCCCCCTTTCCTTATTCTCTAAACCTAAAGTAATTCGTTCTTTCTCTTCTCTTCGGAGACCGGGGAAGTTCGGGTCGCTTCAACTCACAAACACTAGCACAAATGGAAAACAGTGGGCATTAGCAAGCATGTATGGTAAAAGGAAGATTTGTAAATATTGGTGCAAATGTGTCATGTAAAAACATTGAATATGCCAACACGAACAACGCACAATATATGGTAGCAGGCAGTTGAAATTTTGTGAACATAAGACCATGTACATATATGAACGATTCACATACATAGGCTCAAACAAGGATGCCACAAGTCAGAAATTGTTTCAAGGCATGCAAGTGTTTGATTTCCAGAAAAACACCCAAGTTATTTGGAAAGATAATCTCAAATAAGCAAATTTCTTGACAAACTAATTTGGGAAAAACAAGTCAAGTTTGGCAAAAAAATTCTAGTAAAAAAACAATTATATTCAGCAAGAATTTATTTCCAGAATTCAACAACACTTTTTTGGCAAGATTTAATGTTGGAAAACAGGATTGTAGAAAATAATCAGGGAATTTGAAGCCGAGATAATCAATTTCGAAATGGAAATTTGTTTCCTGTTTTTTCATCACTAAATTCACACGTTCAAAAGTTGCTAGATAAATCACAAGTGAAAATTTTGAGCTGGAACATCTATTAAAATAATTCTGGAATCTCAATCAAAGCTGAGCAAACAATGGGAATTTATGGCTATGTAACAATCACACATTTAAACACAAGGCAACAAGTCAAAGCCATTATTTATGATCGATTAAATTAAGGCAACCAAAAAGGGGAAACACGCAAAAATCAAATCAAGCCATTTAGTGAAATTAGAGAGTAATTGTAGGGTTTCTACACCCTATATAATAACACCAATTCATCACTGGCTAGGGATAGAAAATTAAACAAAGAAAAATTCGAGAACACGAGATAAACAATTCAAGATACTCACGATTTTCGGTCGCAAGACAAAGCTCAGATCAGCGGCAAGCTAGAAACCTTTTTAAAGCAACAAAGAATCATCTGCATCTGTTTGAAGACCGCGATTAAGAGATAATAAGAAAACCCTTTAGGGATCAGCCACCATTTTTATTTCCCAAAGAGGTAAGTAATCCGGACAAAGAAATAGGGGTGCAAACAAATGAAGGGTGGTCGACCTAGTATATTTGTGTTTTTTTTAAGTATTCTGTTTTTTACTTGTTTTGAAAATCGTTCGTTCAGTTTTATAGTGTCTATCAAACTAGGTGATCTAGTTAGATTTTAAATAGCAGTTTTCTAGTGTCTGTAATAACTAGGGTTTACTAGCTGCGGGTTTGTAGCTAGGGAAAAATCTGATCTAGGGGATATAGATCAGTCTAGAGTTTTGATCGAGGATTAAACAGGAGCAGGGTTAGCGAGTTTACAGGGTTTATATGCGGGATCTATTTTATTACCTAGTAGAAACCTTAGTGAATGCAGCAGTAGGCAGGGTTTGCCGAAGCTGGGTATATCTATGTGTTATTTACTTTCTCTGTTGCATTCTGTGATCTGATAATTTTTAATATCCCGTAAAATTTGAATAAACCCTAATCACTCCCCTCTAGGATTAATCTAGATCCAATAATAAAATCTCGTAGTGGAACAATAATCACATGAATAGATCATAAATCTATTTATTGTATTCATTTTATATCAAGTACAACATCACAACCAACAAATATCAGACATATCAAGTAATGCAGCAGAATAGTATGAATAATACGAATGGTCCAACTGAAACAACTCAGGCTGATCCACGCATAATGAAAACAAAATACTCGAGTCAGGACTAAAATTTCTCATGTAAATCAAATCAAAAGCATGAAATAAGGATACAAAGAAATTAAGAGATGTTACGAGATTTACCAACTCCACTGGATCCATTATGCTATTTATACTTATATATACTATATACGCAGTGTCTATCAATAAATTGTAATATTGAAAATAACATTAAGGAATTGCTCATATTTCCTCTAACACATTTTATGAACATGTAATCTGTGCAGGTATCGTAACATCACTATAAAATTATAGATGTCGGAGGGTTCCCTCTATGTATAGTACGAATCAAAATCATAGTGATCACATATAGGGATAGAATTTGAAAAAGTGTATGAAGAAATTTCCAAGGTAGGATTCAACCAATTTACTCTTTCTAGTTAGTCGTAAACCCTAACGGCTGATTGTGAACAACACCCTTAGGTCAAATCATCGTGCTCTAATCAAATAATAAGTCTGGTCGGGAATACGACAAGGTGTGTCCATTGGAGATAGGTAATCTCAATGGTCGGACATATACTCTTGTTTTAGTCATTTTAATTATGACATGCATAAGTGTCAAGGCTATCCATCGTCTTTCTCTTTCTTCAAATCCAACAAATGATCGCCAGTCCAACCGCTTCATTTTTGAAACATCCAACACATTTACAGTTGTTAAAATGATTCCAGTATTGATAAAGAGTGTGTGAATATCCAGCCTTGGGATTTTTAACAAACAATCGTCATTTTACATACCATGGTTATTTTATATTTTAGTAGAACATCATGTTTCATGTCACAAATCAATTTATTATCAAATTCAAATTTCAACATCACATGATCCTATCTCAGATTAGTTTGATATTGAATTCAAGTTTCAATTTCACATTTTCTTTTCATGAGTCAAGTCCTTCACATTTAAAGCGATTTCAAGCTCAAACAGCTTGGGCTCAAAATAGTTTTAGATATAAAAATAGTTGCATTTACAATAGTTTTAATTGAAATAGTTTAATTTCAAAAATAGTTTAATCGGAGATAATTTAATGAAAGATTTTGGAATAAAACAGTTTATTTCCTTTTAAACCATCCAAACCCAATTCTAAATTTCAAGTTTCACATTAAATAGTTTCAAATCTCATATTCCAGTTTAAGATAAATTTCAAATCATTTCAAACTTCGAATCACCATCGATTTAAATTCCAATTTTCACTTTAAAATCAAATTCAATACGAAAGGTTAAAATTTTAATTTCCAATTTAAATATATTACATAAATTGGTTTCAAAATTTATACTCCAAATTCTTTTTTTGGCTAGGCTGAATTGTTTTTATAGTGGACCATCCACTTTTTTGTTATAACAAATAACAAATATGGTAAAGAATCGGAAATAAGCAAAATGCTTATTTACTATTAATAGGTTTTTAGAGTGGATCAACCACTATGTAGCAACTAAACAAGCTTAAAGAAGTCTAAACTGATGTCACAAATGACATAAACTTGCTCCATGCATGGAGGAATACATTAATACAGGCTGCCAAAGATAAACCCGACATGTTATTACCTAAATAGTTGACGTAAGACAAATACATATCAGAATGAAAATCACCGTGCAGGGTGAAAAAAATACACAAACCATATCACTTTAAGCAAGAAGCCAGTTTCATGTAATAACATCTTACATTCCACCATAACTCATACCAGCTCTTCAATTGGATTCATGACATATCCATCACTACTAATCAACTTATTAGCATAGAACAATTCAACCACAAATTACTTGACATGATAAAGAGATACCAAATTTGATAATCACACAGTTCATTCTGAAGAAACATCAAAGATGCTTCAAGAAGAATAGGAGTTGAGATGTAGAAACACCACAATGCAGTGTGACATGGGAAAACTCCTCCGCTGCATAAACAATCATCAAAGAGACATAGTCCTGAACGCTATTTAACAAACTAAATTCAACCACAGGTCTGCATGTAACTGAATCCTCAAACAAATGTCATCTAAGGATACAACTAAACGTATCAATGCAAACATACAAACATGGACAAAGGAATCAATGCAAAGGAATAGTAGTGAAACTCCAGAACCGCCAAGATACCAACTTGCCACCGTAGCATTCGGTATCGCCATGGAAAGTGGATGTGTGAAGGGAGCACTACCAAGGCACAAAATCAAGTACACGCAAAGGAAATCCCAGACCAAGCATAAAATCTTAAAAATAAATCTACAGTTTAACTCACCAAACAAACCTAAATCATAGACAACTCAAACCACTGAAATCCAAACTTAGACAACCACCTTATCATCGCTACAACATCTAGGTAAGAAGAGAAGGGAATGAGAAACCTTAACAAAACTGTGTCGCTTCCATTGTATACAGTCATAAAGGACGATTTTAGTGGATGTAAAGCCGGCCATGAGGTCGAGAAAGAGGATCCAGAAGCCCTCAAGTGATTGGGATGTAAATTGTTCATTAGAGAAAATAATAACGGACAAGTGACTGAGCAAGAAAAATAGACGTAAGGAGAAAAGATATAGATTTTTTATGGGTCGCTAATAATGAAACAATAGAAATCATGAAAACTAAGATTATGGGAGAGTATAGTAGTGTACAACAGTGAGGAGGCAGAGAAAAGTTTTGAAAGAGAAGAAAGTGGAAGCAAAGATGAAACCCTAGTCATTATTATTGAAATTTCAATCGGAAAATAAGTGATAATCCTAGTCGATTATTGCTAGCCCCAAAAATGGTTAGCATTCCAAAATGGTGTGAACCTCATAGAATCCTTGGATAAAGGGAATTCATTTGGATTACACCTTCATAGAGCTAATTAAGTCCATTGTATTTCCATTTGATATCTCTATGTTAAAGTTTCTTTAAAATTCTTTTGAAAATGCCTTTGTTCTTTAGAAATGTGACCCATCAAGAATAAAGATAGAAACTAAATGATAGAGACTTTAATCTTGAAATTCTATCAACAATGAGGGTTCTAAGTCCCTGACGGTTCTATTTTGAAGGCTCATTATGAACGTTTACTAGAATGAGGACCTGCGTAGGTTAGCTACATTTTTAGGTTTCAAAAATGAGTCATAAAGATCTAATCCATTTATTAATCTCCTTCCTTGGAAATTCAAGGTGTTGGTTAACCCTATGGGCCTCATATATCTTAGGAAACCTTCAAAGTTGGAATCTCGGTCCTTATAATTAATTATACGTATCTTACTTCATTCTTTATTACCGTAAATGTTGGAATTTTTTCCATAAAGTCAAACGTTTCATTCTATCGAATGTTGAACCTGCGAAGTTAAGAAGAGATAATAATATAATAATTAAAATGTGGCTCATACATTACCTTTAGAAATCATAAATGATCTTCATTATTTCTAACTAGAATGAGTACAAAGACTTAGTGATCTAGATCCCTAAATTTCCCAAATTGACTTAGGAATTAAGATTTACCACTCAGAATATTAAAGAAAAAACAAAGAATGAAGAATTCGCCAGATTCTGGACCTTCCATTTCGCCAGAAATCAAATCAGACGACAGATATCTACTGTTGTTTGATTTCATATATCTCTATCATTAAATCTCGTGCCGTCTCATTCTATATGAAACCATGTATATAACCCGTTGTCTGATTTGAACTATAGTAACATATAAAAACATAGTCGTCTATTGTCTGATGTGGTGTTCTTATTTTACAGATAGTTGTGATGAATATTATATGTTGTCTGAAAGTTAATATAATAACTGTTTTACGTTATCTTAATGAAATGCATATTTCCACTAATTTTCACAACCATCTTCTTACAACAGATAAATGTTTTTTTAAAAGAAATTAACATAACTCAAATCAGTTTTTGTATCTGTTGTTCCTCCACAAATGAAATGACATAATGCAACTCAACCAACATAGAGCAATTCAGATAACATATAGCAGTTCAGATTTCTACTGCATATAGACAATACTAAACAATATCAACATCGACACTAAATACAAATACATCTTATACAAGCATTAGTTCAACATGAACTACATAAACTAAGCAACTAAACCCATGTACACAAAATTCAACAAAACCAACACAGGGAAAGCTGACTAACAAGGGTTTAACTGGCAGTCACATATAGAATTCAGTACTATGATTATACAAAATTGTAGACATGTCACTACAACAAAAATACTATATTACAACTGTACTTTTACAGCTGTCACAAAATGACAGTTGTAATAAAAGATTCTTACAACTGTTTATTTTTTAAAGTTGTAATATGCTAATTTTCAACAATTGTTCCATTTCGCAAGTTGTAATATATGTCTGTTACAACTTTCCAGCTCGGTAAGTTGTAATAAATGCATATTTTAACAATTCATATTTCTTGTCGATTTTAATATATATATACACACACATATATATATATATTACAACTCTTTTTATCAATTGTAATCTTTGTTTATTTTTAATAACTCTTTTTTGGCCGATTGTAATAAATGCCTTAACTAATATGTAATAATTGTTTTATAATAAATAATAATTAAAAGCCAAAAATCAACATTATATTTTATATAAAAGTTCAAAATTTAGAATAATAATAATAATTACTAATTAATAGAAAATTAATATTTATTACATAATATTGAAGTAACTATTATTAAATATCAATAACTGCTACTAAATAATAATTTTTAATTTTTAGTTATTAATTTGAAATATGAAATGATTCCTTAAGCAATAATAACTAGATATTAATATATAATAATCAATAGATGCTACTAATTGTTAAAAAATTAGTAATTAATTTGAAATGTGAAATATTCCTATTAATAATTAGTACCTAATAATAAGTAATATGTAACTAAGTAGTAATTAATTGATAATTATTAATCAATAATCGGTTAATAAATAATAAATATTTAATTAATAAATTGTAAATAATGCAATATCCTTTCCATGACTCCAAATTAAAATTGGCTTTAAACCTAGATATTTTCTATGAGTTTCATTTTACGCAACTGTAGAATATATTGTTGACCGCTATAATCAAACGTATGCTGCAAAGTTGAATTAGTTTTTGGCTCTAAAATAAAATTTGTGTTCCATTCGTTTGAAATTTTGGCTCCATTCGTGAAAATTTTGGCTCCTTCCCCAATACCCTACTGTCGACATCTTTCTGAAATTTGTTTTTACCCAGCCAATGTAAAAGTGTTTGTAAGTTCCAATACCCTAAATCTAAATTCGTCGCGACGCTGCTGTAGTCAATCATCGCTACCGCAAGCTCAGCTGCAGCCGATGAGCTTTTACCTAGCTTGGTAACCATCCCTTCCAAATCAGATAGAATCAGATCCCAACCGACCTCTCTTAAAGCTGCATCCGGATTCAAAATTCCCGAGCTTGACTCCAAATTGAACGAAATTCTTAATACCCTCTGCCACAACCTGAAATCTAAACTCGAAAGCGTCAATATATCAGTAAAGATGAGTTCATTTATCTGATTAACTCCTTTTTCATAAAATATTCATCGTAGCTACAGGTACCACTTTCATCAAAATCGAAGCTTAATTTCTTACTTAATGCGATTGAGACATTGGGAGTATTTGTCAGTAGAGAAGTTGTTGGCTTTATCGCTGAAGGTTGTGTTCATTTTTGTAACAACCGGCATATTTGACGATAATATATTTAAATATAACGTCGTTAATCATTAATAGTGTGCGTCCAAAAAGTGAAATTTCGCATACGAATAAATTTGGACTCGAACCCACTTCCATTGAGTCCGGATCGTCGTTTACAACCTTTTTGACTATAAGCATCGATATGTTTCGAGTTCGTGAAAATTGTCATCTTGGTTAGGGCTTGGTTAGCCAACTAGCCCACTCACTCCATATAACAAAATCAGCCCCTCTTCCTCTCATTCATTCCAAACACTCAAAGATAATAGAAATGGGGAAGGGAATGGGAAATATAAATTCCCTAAGCTAGGGCCTTCAATCTAGAGCTCAATTCTTGTGTAAATCAAATTCTATGACATGGGTAAGCTCTCTACTCTCCCTCTCCTCTCAATTTCGGGTTTTTATGATGTTCTAATATCCATGCATTTGCATGTATGTTTATATGGTGATTCGAGAGGAGCAATTGAAGAAAGAAAGCTTCTTTGCTTGAGTTGGAGCTTGTTCTTGTCATCCATGAAACCAAGGTGAGTTCTTTTTGAACTTACATCTATGCCACAAGCCATTGGCTTGTATAAGTGTAATCTAGTGTTCATTTGAGTTTGTATATGCTAGTAAATTAGTTATGTTAGTGTAACTTAGCCGATTCCATGTTTTTAAGTTTCATTGAGTTGAAAATTATCATAAGAGTTGTTCATACGATCTAATGCATATGCTATGAGTTGATTTGGTGATGTGGTGAAGCTCCATTGCCCCCGGCAAATTTCTGAGTCTTCACAAGTCGCTTGAATCGCATTGGTGTGCTTTGGTTTGGAATTTAGTTCATACTTGAATTTATAAACCGAATCATTACAATCTTATGTATATTTGTTTATGCATGTGAATATGGTGTTGTGAAGTACCATTGTCGCATCCGGCAAGTTCTAAGACTTCACAATTCGCTTATATCGCATTTATTCGTTTTTAGTCCCAAATTTGGTTCGTTTAGAACCTATAATCAAAATCTTTGCATTCGAGCTTTGCGAGTCGATACAGTGGATCGGAGAGGTCTCGTTGATGTCCCGAAGAAGTCACGAGCCTCAACGATCGACGACGGACGCTCATAGGGGACGAATCCCCCTAGGTTTGGCCTGGGCAACAGCCCAGGACAAAACCGGTCGACAGGCCCAAAATGGGGCGGTCGATCGGTTTTACTTCTGTGTAAAAATGGTAAACGGTCGACAATCCCTATTTGACCGGTCGACCGGTTTTGGGCTGTGGACCAGAGTGACCTTGGTCCACAGTCTACCCCCATCTGGGCTCTTTCCCGGCCGAGTTTCGGGCAGTTCCGACTTCGTTTGTGACTTGTCAGTTTCTCTGGTTCGCAGATTTCTGCTCCTCGATTTCATGAACTTTCGATTCTTTCGTGGTAAACGAATATTATAATCGATAGTCGTGGGGTTTTGTCTACGTTATTAAAACGTAAATTCTTCGTTTGATCGTTAATTCGATCGAGATCACTCGTGATTTGCCACTTCGAAATGATATATAAAAAGGGTTTTTAATTATTAGTAGATACCAAGCCTTTTACTAAATGGGTTTTAGCTCCACTTCATTATATGAAGTTAATTTCCAAATTGGTTTCTAATCCGACTACATCATGTGAAGTTCTTTTATGAATTGATTTAAAAATCTACTAGTATGTATTTGATAAACCTTTTTCACGTTCTTATGAGAAATCTAATTAAACGCCTTAGTAAAACAAGGACTTGACCCCTTGCGTTTGCTTTGAAAGTTAATTCTTGGACTCATTCGACTTAATGTCTTGGCAATGATCGTTTCGTCTTGCTAGTGGAATATTAAACTTGTTCGTAAATATTTGGGTAAAGCAAGTGGTTATGGGACATGTAGCTTAACTCTTATATCTACTAGCTTGGGGTATCTTGCACTAATATATAGTGATCTTCGGATTCGCGGGGAACTTCGGTTCAACTTGTGTAGCGATCTTCGGATTCGCGGGGAACTTCAGTTCAACTTGTTTGGCGATCTTCGGATTCATGGGGAACTTCGGTTCATGTTGTTTGGCGATCTTTGGATTCGCGGGGAACTTCGGTTGGCTTGTGTAGCGACCTTTGGATTCGCAGGGAACTTCGGTTCAACTTGCATGTGGTGTGTGTGATATGTGGGTTGTGTAGTGGGGATTTCTTAGAGGTGTAGGTTAGACATCATTGGGGTTTCATGCTTATGGGTGAACATGATTATTGTTGCTTATATGTCATTTTCTACCTATATCTTTATTTCTATCCCAGTTTATTATGATAAGTACAGCTAGACTGATCCGTTTATTGTTTATTTTCTTATAAATAATACTCGGGTCAGAACGAGTATTCCAAGTACATCTCGTGACTTCTAGCGGGGACCACTCTTGGGTTTTGCTATCTACATTCGAGTTGTAGTTATTGATTTTTCTTATGTATATGAGTTAGTGACGTCTTTGTATACATATTCTTTTGGCTAGATCTTATACCTAGTATTGTAATGTATAGTGGATCGACTTTGACCACTAACATGTATTTTTACTCGTGAGTTATATTCATATCTATTTCCGCCTTATTGATGTGAATATCTGTGTATGACTCTGATTTTATTGTTATGCATTTTATATTGCTTTCCGAATTATATATAGTCGTTGTGTGCTGTATATGCCGAATGGTCATGTCAAAATTTTAATTGGTATCGGAATTCGATGTACATTCCTCATATGGAGCAATTATACAATCGATCACCCTTCACAAACCTCATTCTCCATTATGGTTTACGACATTTCTTTGAAATAAACTAGACGATAATTGGTATAGAGGCGGGGCATTACAGTTGGTATCAGAGCAAAGTTCGGAACAATGTAAGATATTATGGCGAGGATCATTGTCCTAAGTTTGTTAGGAAATCATTTTAGGATTTAAATCGAGTCTTAGGACCCATCATATCCTATCTTATATCTTGATCCTTGTGTGACCAATCAAATTTATTTGAGTTCATCTTTGTGAAATCTTGGCCTAGATAATCCTAGAGTCCCGCCTCTTTGCTTTAGTAGAAAATTAGAAATTGTTTTCTATTTTTGCGTTGATATAACTTTTGGGACTTAGTTTTGAAGATTTCTAAATTATTTTGTAAAACGGTTTTATAAAATAATTTTGGCTAAGTAAAATACTAATCCTTTGAGATTAGCTTTGCGAGGCGAAAATGAGCAAATTATTTCCGCTAAGAACTATGAATTTTTTTCATTTATTAATTTATGATTACAAATTTTGTTCATAAATAAATGGTTGCACTCGTGATTATTTAATTTTAAATTTACGCCCTTATTTGGACGTAATTTGTTTTATCGTATTGAGTTGCCTATTGAGTATGTTAGGAGTTCTTATTGAGAAGTGGGACGCCACAATATCGATAGGAGTTTTTGAACACTTCAATGAGATGATTCTGATGCAACCCTTATATAAAATATTAATGACGTGCGTTGCCATTGAGCCTTAGCACTAGCAACTTTATAAAAATAAATGGCAAGACAAATCATTAGTATTGATTGTTAATTTGCAATCTTAGGGATTTTAATAAGATAATAAAATCGGGGATGTGATATATATGACCATCGTATATATCCTTTAAATTTTTCGTAGTTTGAGTTTTTAACTATGAGTTTGAGATATCTTATTTAGGTAATGTAGCTAATGCCTATAAGGGTACCATCCTTTTTATTCTTATCGATGACGATTACCGTGATCATCTCATTCGAGTTCTTCTGAATTGTGACCATTTACCTTTTCTGCGTCCAAGGAACTTGGGGTCACCATGTCCTTAGGATTCGAGGGTGCTTGTTTATAACCAAATATGTAGATTTTCCAAACCCACGTTTTGTGAAAATTCTTACATGCTACCTTGAGTTTTCGTTACCCATTCGTTTTGCTATCGAGATGACTTTATTCTTCTTTGGGTAATGATTGAGTATTCTCTATTTTTCTTTTGAGTGTTACTTGTTTCAAACAAGTAATTTCATTTTTCCAGTTGAGTAAGGAATTTAGTTAAACGTCTTGGTAAAAACGAGTGGGTCGACACACTTGTGTTTCCCTTGTCGGTTAATTCTGGACTTAGTCAGCTGAAATTTGCTTCCCATTTTCGCATATTTAGTGCAATATACAACTTGTTAGTAAATATTCGAGTAAAGCTGGTGGTTATGGGACATATAGCTAAACTCTTATAGTTACTAGTTTGGTGTAGTTGCACTAAATTTGATCTTCGAATCGTTCTGACCTTCGGGTCATCTTGAGGGGTGTGTAGTCACCTCTTTTGATGGAATACTATGGGGGCTGTATAGTCACCTTGTCAGACGGAATACTGTGAGTGGCGTATAGTCACCTCGTCTTCGGACGGAATACTATGAGTTGTGTATAGTCACCTCGTCGGACAAAATATTATGAGTGGTGTGTAGTTACCTCGTCAGAAGAAACACTACGAGCGGTGTGGAGCCACCACGTCTTTGGACGAAATGCTTAGTTGAATTTCTTTGTAGTCTGCGGACCACCTGAGTAAGTTACCTCTTCAGACGGAACACAATGAGTGGTATATAGTCACCTCGTCAGACGGAATACTATGAGTGGTGTATAATCACTCGTATTCGGACGGAACACTATGAGTGGTGTATAGTCACCTCGTCAGACGGAAAACTATGAGTAGTGTATAGTCACCTCATCAGAAGAAACGCTATGAGTGGTGTATAGTCACCTCGTCTTCGGACGTAATACTATGAGGGGTATATAGCCATCTCGTCGGGGAGTTGGAAGGCTTAGGTAGAATTCTTTGCGATGTCGGACCACCTTGTCGAAAGACAAAAGGTTCTCTTTTGTTGATTTGTAACTTTGTGGTGAACGAAGTTGCTTATCCCTTCACCAAGTTTAAAACTAATGACTTTCGATTTGGAATAGGCCATTACTCTTTTTGGCTACTTCCATGTTTAGGGATGTTCAAACTCTTTCCTTGAAGAGAGAACATTCTCTACATGCTTATTTATATGTCTTTGTTGTTCGGAGTTTACGATGATTTCTTGGAAAGAATTGGCCTAATCTCTTAAAGGTCTATGTTTTATATTCCGAAAGAATCATCCCTCTTGGCATCCCTTGTCGGTGATGCAATTTCCTATCATTCTTAACAAGTTTAATTTAGATTCGTTAGCTTCGTTGTGTTTCTAAAATCCTCATAATAATAAGAATGACATCAAGGAAAATGAGTTTCTATGGTTCATATTACATGTGAATTTTCGAAAATCTTTGCACCGAATTTAGAATAGACACCTTAATGGGTAATTGAGTTCGGAATTGATTATCATTTCCATAGCTCAATCTTGTTGTGCTTAAGTCATTCCACTACTTGACTTAGCAACCGGTTTCCGCTAACTCTTTTTTATCCTGTCTGTTTTGTCATTAGGGATAAAAATATTCCAATTTATTTTGTTAACCTTGATGAACCTCAAATTTTGAGACCATTACCCGATTGGTTTGACCTCATTCTTGTTGGTGATATTCTCGTGAATTTGAAAGCAAACGTTTTTAAGTTTTATGAAATTCTTCCAACTTCTACAATTTATTTAGTTTTCTTGATTTAGAAGTTGCTCGTGAAATATTAGAGGATGTGCTAATATTTCAAGTTTGAGATTTTTGGGGTCTATTGGAAAAATTAAGAGTTCCAATTTATTTATTTTTGAAACATAAGAGAACGTGCTAATATTTCCAATTTAGGGTATATAACCCAGATTTATTTTATGATCTTGTTTCCTCAATGGGATCGCTTATCCTTGTGACTGGGATATATATGACCATCATATACATTCTATTCAATGTAAGAAGATTTTGTAAGCTAGTACTTTTGTGAAATTTTATAAGGGATAAAATTTTCTAGCTAAAACGTGACATGGAATGTTCGACGATTTTGGATAGTCGATATTTCCAACTTTTTAATTTGACTGATTAATTAGCTTGTGTTGAAAACGTAAGAGTATAGGTTTATTAATTATAAACTTATTGAACGTTAAACGAATTAATTGAATTTTATTAAAATGAGCTTGCTGCGTGGCGGTAGTTCGTAATTTTCGATTTGAATTTCAAATGAGTATGCAGAATCCAATATAAGTCGGAATCCTTTGAAACAAGAATTATCCGGATCTATTGGATTATAGTTTTCTAATGAAAGAAAAAGATTTGAATTTCATCTTGTAAATTTTGAGATATATCTAAACCAAGTTTTCAGAAAAATCGTGGTAGGGAAATTCGCGATTAAAAATTTAAATAATTATTGGAATTGAGGGTTTAGAATACATAGCATTTGAGTAAGAAAATTCTAGTTTCTTAAAAACACTTATGGGAAAAATAAGTTAGTTTCTCGTATATGTTCGTGACTTTTATGTAACACCCCACCTCCGCCATGGTGACTCTTGCAAGCACTTTGACTTTGGAGGGGCGTTTGAATCAGGTAAACATGCATAATGATATATCAAGGCAGAACAAGAACATATGTAAACAGAGTAAATAACATAGATAGGACAACAGAAGATTTAAACCATTTTAAAACAAGTCTGGTACAACATAATGTTATCTTTCCAAATTAAACAAGTCTAGATAAAACAACATCAACTGACAAACTGAAATACATAAGTGATATCCCCAAAATAAGTGAGAACCATAGCTAGCTTCATGTCGGAAACGTACATGAGCTGAAATCCCACAAGCGAGCAATCCAAAATCCAAGCTAGGCTCCTGTATTCCCTCCCTGAGAACCTGGGGGGGGGAAACGGAAGAAAAGAGGCGAAAGAAAACAGGTCAGTCAAAAAGACTGAGTAAGCCCTACTACAATCAATGTAAACTGATAAAGTTAACTGGCGTGAGCAGCAGGGACGAATATAAGGATAACTACATACTAGCATGATGATTAACTAACAAGGTAGATAAAGGTGTCATCGCATAATCAGGATTAAGGTTTTGCACCACAGGTGTACTAGCAAACTAACATGACTTGAATAAACAAGTATTGATCCCTTGGCCCAAGCTTTGGCCCAATAACATGAAGTGACCCTCATACGAGGTCCAATAACATGAAGTGACCCTAACACAAGGTCCAACCCAACGGTCTAATCGATCGGCTCCCTATAAGCCTAACTCGTCACGTGTTGGTGTCAATACGGCCCAAACCTAATTGTAGTCGAACTGTGCCGGGTCCACCCTTCGGGTGTATCAAGCCCTAGGGTGTCAACCCCTGGACACCATGAACATGAGTACACAGTCTCGATCTACTGGTACCCGTGCATGTTTTCTCCGGCTACGGACTATGTGCACGACCAGAGTCCGCCCGGAACTACACCGGCGTACCACCCTGCCATCGTTTATTGGTCGCTTACCTCCAGCCCAGTAATCGTGCCCCCACCCTAGCCTAGTCCCTAGGGTCATGATGATACAAACTAGGGATTACTGTTGGAGTGGACCCCCATTGCTAGGATTTCTCTAGTGGGTTAAGTACGGTTTAACCCCTTTACTAATCATGGATTAACTTGGTTAAGTGTAACGATGAGTTCACGACTTAACCCCGATTAATATACCAAGCCCAAATGGGTTAAGTATTAAATGGACCATGACTTAACCCTAATCATGAGGCATTAATTAATTAATGCGCCTTAACCTCTCACATTAGACTTTGTTGTGGTTACTAGTTAAGCCGGGCGGGTCCGGGTAGTTTTACACCACAACTTGGTCTAATCTCGGGTCCAAGGTACAACATGGCCAACTTCTCACATTGGGTCCTATTGTTTGTAGCAACTAGTTAAGCCGGTCGGTTCCGGGTAGGTTTACGCTACAAACTCAACCCAACCTCGAGTTGGTCACACTTATATTTCCTAAGTGTCATGTCCATCATGTTTCCAAAACACATTACAAGTTTTCAAAGCAATTGGGTAGACCTAACTTAATAGGTAAATTCCCAATGGGTAGACCTAACTTAATAGGTAAATTCCCAAGCTTATATTTTTATGTCTTTTAAGTTTACCCAACCCCAAACGCAATCCCATCGCTTACATATCACAATAGCGCATAAAGGATAGAAAGAGGGAACTTGGCATAATCATGACATAAAAGTGTTAAGCCACAAGTTTAACATGGTGGCATATGAAATGTACATATGTTCATATACTTGCATTAGGCCTCAAAAGCATGCATAACATGATAGCATGAACAAAATGTTCAACCCAAACTTGCATAACATACTTGCATATCATAACATGACATACTTGCATATAAACTTGCATATCATAACATGACATACTTGCATATAAACTTGCATACTACAACATGACATACTTGCATATAAACTTGCATATTACAACATGATAAACTTGCATATAAACTTGCATATTACAACATGACATACTTGCATATAAACTTGCATATTACAACATGACATACTTGCATATAAACTTGCATATTACAACATGACATACTTGCATATCATACATTTAACTTTAAAGTTTAAGTATGAAAGTAGAATAGGGCTTACAATGCTTATGCGGACTCAAATGAGTATAGCAAATGTAAGAAAACCCTTATGCAACCAATTAAACCCCAAAAATGCAAGCAAAATTGATCTAAACTCTTTCTTTATGGTGCAAATATAGAGACTTGGCTTGAATGCAAGCTAAAGAGACTTATACAAGTCTAAAAACACTTGTATGCATGGAAAATCTCATAAGAATTTGTTTAGGAATTTTATGAAGAGAGTGGAGGCCATGAGAGGATTGATTTTGCCATAGTTTAGTTGCTAGAATGAATAATGATGATTTAGGGTAGGTTGGGGTCTTATTTATAGATTAGGCAAGTGTTTTAGGCCATAGGATTAAACCCTAGTTGCAATCTCAGCCCTTAAAACCGAATCTGGCCCCCAAGCTCAACACAAACCCAAAATGGTGCACCAGGCTAAACAGCCCGTCTGAGCCAAGTCGACAGCCCAGTCGACAGGGCTGTCGACTTGGTCTAACCAAGTCGACACCCAAGTCGACAGGCCTGTCGACTTGGGGTGTTCTGGCGGGAATTTTTCCGGCTGGCCCAATAACCCTAATTTTCAAATTCAGATTTGAATTTGAAATCTGTTTTGAACTTGAAATTTTCTGAAAACTTCATTGGGCCTTAACCGGGTCATACGGACTCCGATCTTCGAAAACTTGGACTCTATTTCGCGTATTTTTCCGAGACGAACGAAATGGCATAGCCCGTTTCCCTTGATTCAGATTTTAGAATTAAATTCTGCCTCGATTTACGTTATAACAGGTTATTGAAAATACATCTAGAGACAAACTCTGCCACATCCTTCTTCATCCCAGGCCAAAAGAAAATACGCTTCATATCTTTATACATCTTATCTCCGCCCGGATGTATAGTCAACTTAGAGCGATGCGCTTCCTCCAGAACTTTTCTTACTAAATCCTCTACCTTTGGAACGCATAATCTTCCGTCTCTCCTCAGCCAACCCTTGTCATCAATAGAATATCGAGCGAGATGACTAGACGCCTCTCCTCGAACCAGCTTATCCATAATCTCAACTATCTGAGGGTCTTCTCTCTGCGAAGCCCCAACTTGATCAAGAAGGGTAGGTCTGAGTTCCAGAGATGCTAAAGAACCGGTCATCGACTCAACCGCCAAAGAGAAATCAAAGGTTGCCACATACTCTAAATTCTTCATCTCAACGAATAGAGGACTCAGAGTCAACCTTTTTCTACTCAATGCATCTGCTACCACATTCCCCTTGCCAGGGGTATAAGCTATCTCAAAATCATAGGACGCCAAGAATTCCATCCATCTTTGTTGCCTCAGATTCAGATCCTTCTGAGAAAAGAGATACTTCAATGACTTGTGATCGGTATAAAGCTCAAATCTTTCGCCCAGAAGATAATGGCGCCAAGCCTTGAGTGCATATACTATTGCTGCCAACTCCAAGTCATGAGTGGGATAATTCTTCTCATGCACTTTGAGTTGTCTACCGCCAAAGCATATCACTCTTCCTTCTTGCATCAGAACAGCTCCTAACCCCGTGCCACATGCATCGGTATATACTGTAAATAACTTCCCTCCATCGGGCAAAGCTAGAACAGGTGCTGATGTGAGAGCCCTCTTGAGCTTCTGAAAAGCAAGCTCGCATTCTATGCTCCAAGCAAAAACAAAATTCTTCTTCGTCAATTTAGTGAGAGGAGCGGATATCTTCGCGAAGTCCTTGATGAACTTCCGGTAAAAACCTGCAAGACCCAGAAAACTTCTCACTTCGGTTGCATTCCTTGGAGTCTTCCAATCCTGAACTGCAACTACCTTAGCGGGATCCACCGCTAAGCCTTGCTTAGATACTATATGCCCAAGGAATCTAACTTCCCTTCTCCAAAAGTGACACTTGGAGAACTTGGCCTTCAACAGATGCGCTCTAAGCGTATCCATCACCTCCACGAGATGCCTTGCGTGCTCTTCCTCATCCTTAGAGAAGATCAGAATATCATCTACGAAGACCACGACAAACTTGTTCAAGAACTCCCTGAACACCCTACTCATCAAGTCTACGAAATATGCGGGTGCATTAGTCAAGCCGAACGGCATGACAAGCCATTCGAAGAATCCATCTGGAGTCCTGAACGCGGTCTTGTCTATACTATCCTCAGCTACCCTGAGCTGATGGAATCCAGTAGCAAGATCAAGCTGAGAGAAAACAGAAGCACCGACAAGCTGGTCAAAGAGATCATCAATCCTCGGTAACGGGTGTCTGTTCTTCTTGGTCAGCTTATTCAACTCTCGATAGTCAACACAAAGTCGGAGAGAACCATCTGCCTTGGTAGCAAATACCACAGGCGCTCCCCATTCAGATATACTTCGTCTAATGAAGTTCTTCTCAAGCAACTCTTTTACTTGCTTACTTAGCTCCCGCCTTTCACGCGGAGCCATGTGCCGAACGGGCAAAGAAACCGGCTTTGCATTATCCACCAGATAAATGCGGAAATCGATCTCTCACTTAGGGGGCAACCCCCTGACTTCATCGAAAACATCCGGATACTCTCGAACCACTCTCATAGACTGAAGAGTTTCCATTGACGAGTCGAGTGATTCAAGATAGCACAACATGACGGGACCTCTCGGATCACAAGAAATTTCTAGGGTGTTTCCGAGGCGAGTCACAAGCCTCACAACCCTATGCTCACAATCAAGAATGGCTCCATATCTGGACAGCCAATCCATGCCCAATATCAATCTGTATCCCCTGAAACCAAGAACATAAGCACTGCACAAGAACTCTATACTCAATATAGAGATCCTCAAATCCCCACATATCATGGACAGATGGGCGGAACCCCCAATAGGATTTGAGACACAGACGGGATCCTCTACCAAGCTAGTACTAAGGTGCAAACTATCAACAAGATCAGATGAGATAAAGCTATGCGATGCACCAGAATCAAACAAGGTACGAACTGGAAAATCAGAAATATATACAAGGCTCTCAACAGAAATACTACCTCGATCGGGAACTGGAGCGGTACTGAGAGCATGAACTTGCCCTCCTGAAGGTCCAGCACGCTGAGTCTGACCCTGGCCTTGCCCTCGCTTCTTCGGGCAATCCTTACTGAAATGTCCAGTCTCACCGCAGAAAAAGCATTCACCATTCTTCCTTTTCCTCTTCTTACAATCCTTGATAAGATGCCCAGCTGAACCGCAATAATGGCACTTCCCCTTGATGTTCTTGCCCTTGTTGCCTTGACTCTTGTTCTTGTTCTGATTGCCTTGACTGCCCTGACCACTTGGATTACCCTGATTTCCTTTTCCCTGGGAATCAGTCTTCTTGGCTTGAGTATCATTTTTCTTGACATCTCCCTGAAGTAACGCCATATCAACCAAGCTCTCAAACGTGGTCCCATGGGGAATATGTGACATGGCCAATCCCTGCAACGGCTCATTCAATCCTCTAGCAAAACGAAGAGCCTTCTTCTGAGGAGTATTCACCATATCCAAGCCAAAACGAGCTAACTGATTGAACTTGTTCACATATTCTTTGACAGACATATCTCCTTGCTTCAAAGTTATGAACCTCTCCATTTGCAGATTCTCCTCAGCAGAAGATAGAAACTTAAGCATGAACCTTGCCCTGAAATTAGCCCAAGTCTCAACAGGCCTAGTACCATTGGTGACTTCCCACCAATAAGCGGCTTCATCCTTCATAAGCCAAACCGCCAACAAGATCTTCCTCTGATCGTCTAACCCAAAGATAGCAAATAAATCCTCGGTCTCTTTCAACCAATTTCTGGCCTCTACAAAAGTCTCAGTGCCTTGAAAGTTCTTGCCCCCCATTGCTTTGAAATCTTTGCAAGTCTTTGCGAAATCAGCTTGAGGATGCTGAGGGGGAGGAGGAAGAGGAACCTCAGCGACATGAGGAGGAGGAATATTAGCGACAGGAGGAGGAATATTAACTACTAGAGGAGGAGGAGGAGGGACATCTGCGGGGCCGGCTTCGGTCGCCCTAGCCTCCAAAAGTCTCCTATACCAAACAGGTACGTGCACTCCCTCCGGAATAGCAAAGTTATCGGCCATACTGAAAAAGAAAAAGACAGATTCAGAATGGAGAAAAACGAAGGGATTTTGCTAATGGCTTTTTGGGGAATAGCCTTTAAAATAAACTAGACTTTTCTTTGGAAAATACTTTATACTTTGTTTTGAAAATAGTTTTCCAAAAGTTTTCTAAAAACCTTTTTGTTCCATCTCGTAAACCATATGCTCTGATACCAAATGTAACACCCCACCTCCGCCATGGTGACTCTTGCAAGCACTTTGACTTTGGAGGGGCGTTTGAATCAGGTAAACATGCATAATGATATATCAAGGCAGAACAAGAACATATGTAAACAGAGTAAATAACATAGATAGGACAGCAGAAGATTTAAACCATTTCAAAACAAGTCTGGTACAACATAATGTTATCTTTCCAAATTAAACAAGTCTAGATAAAACAACATCAACTGACAAACTGAAATACATAAGTGCTATCCCCAAAATAAGTGAGAACCATAGCTAGCTTCATGTCGGAAACGTATATGAGCTGAAATCCCACAAGCGAGCAATCCAAAATCCAAGCTAGGCTCCTGTATTCCCTCCCTGAGAACCTGGGGGGGAAACGGAAGAAAAGAGGTGAAAGAAAACAGGTCAGTCAAAAAGACTGAGTAAGCCCTACTACAATCAATGTAAACTGATAAAGTTAACTGGCATGAGCAGCAGGGACGAATATAAGGATAACTACATACTAGCATGATGATTAACTAACAAGGTAGATAAAGGTGTCATCGCATAATCAGGATTAAGGTTTTGCACCACAGGTGTACTAGCAAACTAACATGACTTGAATAAACAAGTATTGATCCCTTGGCCCAAGCTTTGGCCCAATAACATGAAGTGACCCTCATACGAGGTCCAATAACATGAAGTGACCCTAACACAAGGTCCAACCCAACGGTCTAATCGATCGGCTCCCTATAAGCCTAACTCGTCACGTGTTGGTGTCAATACGGCCCAAACCTAATTGTAGTCGAACTGTGCCGGGTCCACCCTTCGGGTGTATCAAGCCCTAGGGTGTCAACCCCTGGACACCATGAACATGAGTGCACAGTCTCGATCTACTGGTACCCGTGCATGTTTTCTCCGGCTACGGACTATGTGCACGACCAGAGTCCGCCCGGAACTACACCGTCGTACCACCCTGCCGTCGTTTATTGGTCGCTTACCTCCAGCCCAGTAATCGTGCCCCCACCCTAGCCTAGTCCCTAGGGTCATGATGATATAAACTAGGGATTACTGTTGGAGTGGACCCCCATTGCTAGGATTTCTCTAGTGGGTTAAGTACGGTTTAACCCCTTTACTAATCATGGATTAACTTGGTTAAGTGTAACGATGAGTTCACGACTTAACCCCGATTAATCTACCAAGCCCAAATTGGTTAAGTATTAAATGGACCATGACTTAACCCTAATCATGAGGCATTAATTAATTAATGCGCCTTAACCTCTCACATTAGACTTTGTTGTGGTTACTAGTTAAGCCGGCCGGGTCCGGGTAGTTTTACACCACAACTTGGTCTAACCTCGGGTCCA
This sequence comes from Allium sativum, assembly GCA_030737875.1. Classification (NCBI taxonomy): domain Eukaryota; kingdom Viridiplantae; phylum Streptophyta; class Magnoliopsida; order Asparagales; family Amaryllidaceae; genus Allium; species Allium sativum. The sequence goes on along the minus strand of CM060916.1, from coordinate 55,776,700 downwards.
AGGTACAACATGGCCAACTTCTCACATTGGGTCCTATTGTTTGTAGCAACTAGTTAAGCCGGTCGGTTCCGGGTAGGTTTACGCTACAAACTCAACCCAACCTCGAGTTGGTCACACTTATATTTCCTAAGTGTCATGTCCATCATGTTTCCAAAACACATTACAAGTTTTCAAAGCAATTGGGTAGACCTAACTTAATAGGTAAATTCCCAATGGGTAGACCTAACTTAATAGGTAAATTCCCAAGCTTATATTTTTATGTCTTTTAAGTTTACCCAACCCCAAACGCAATCCCATCGCTTACATATCGCAATAGCGCATAAAGGATAGAAAGAGGGAACTTGGCATAATCATGACATAAAAGTGTAAAGCCACAAGTTTAACATGGTGGCATATGAAATGTACATATGTTCATATACTTGCATTAGGCCTCAAAAGCATGCATAACATGATAGCATGAACAAAATGTTCAACCCAAACTTGCATAACATACTTGCATATCATAACATGACATACTTGCATATAAACTTGCATATCATAACATGACATACTTGCATATAAACTTGCATACTACAACATGACATACTTGCATATAAACTTGCATATTACAACATGATAAACTTGCATATAAACTTGCATATTACAACATGACATACTTGCATATAAACTTGCATATTACAACATGACATACTTGCATATAAACTTGCATATTACAACATGACATACTTGCATATCATACATTTAACTTTAAAGTTTAAGTATGAAAGTAGAATAGGGCTTACAATGCTTATGCGGACTCAAATGAGTATAGCAAATGTAAGAAAACCCTTATGCAACCAATTAAACCCCAAAAATGCAAGCAAAATTGATCTAAACTCTTTCTTTATGGTGCAAATATAGAGACTTGGCTTGAATGCAAGCTAAAGAGGCTCATACAAGTCTAAAAACACTTGTATGCATGGAAAATCTCATAAGAATTTGTTTAGGAATTTTATGAAGAGAGTGGAGGCCATGAGAGGATTGATTTTGCCATAGTTTAGTTGCTAGAATGAATAATGATGATTTAGGGTAGGTTAGGGTCTTATTTATAGATTAGGCAAGTGTTTTAGGCCATAGGATTAAACCCTAGTTGCAATCTCAGCCCTTAAAACCGAATCTGGCCCCCAAGCTCAACACAAACCCAAAATGGTGCACCAGGCTAAACAGCCCGTCTGAGCCAAGTCGACAGCCCAGTCGACAGGGCTGTCGACTTGGTCTAACCAAGTCGACACCCAAGTCGACAGGCCTGTCGACTTGGGGTGTTCTGGCGGGAATTTTCCCGCCTGGCCCATTAACCCTAATTTTCAAATTCAGATTTGAATTTGAAATCTGTTTTGAACTTGAAATTTTCTGAAAACTTCATTGGGCCTTAACCGGGTCATACGGACTCCGATCTTCGAAAACTCGGATTCTATTTCGCGTATTTTTCCGAGACGGACGCAATGGCATAGCCCGTTTCCCTTGATTCAGATTTTAGAATTAAATTCTGCCTCGATTTACGTTATAACAGGTTACTGAAAATACGGGTTGTTACATTTTATTTAAACATTATACGTGTATAAACTTAAGTTATATATTGATTTATAACTCAAAGTCAAAATTTTATTCGAAAGTGAATTTTGAGTTAATCTATCTTTAAATAGATCTTGTAGATGCCTGGTTGTTACTACATGGGTTTTTCCTTAAGTAATTGCGGGGATGCAATTTTCTTTAAGGGGGAAGTCTGTAACAACCGGCATATTTAACGATAATATATTTAAATATTTATTTAAGTATAACTTCGTTAATCGTTAATCATGTGTGTGTCCAAAAAGTGAAATTTTGCATACGAATGATTTTGGACTCGAAACCACTTCCATTGAGTCTGGATCGTCGTTTACAACCTTTTTGACTATAAGCATCGATATGTTTCGAGTTCGTGAAAATTTGCACCTTGGTTAGGGCTTGGTTAGCCAACTAGCCCACTCACTCCATATAACCAAATCATCCCCTCTTCCTCTCATTCATTCCAAACACTCAAAGATAATAGAAATGGAGAAGGGAATGGGAAATAGAAATTCCCTAAGCTAGGGCCTTCAATCTAGAGCTCAATTCTTGTGTAAGTCCAATTCTGTGACATGGGTAAGCTCTCTACTCTCCCTCTCTACCTTTCTCTCGTCTCATTTTCTGAATTTCATGATGTTCTAACATCCGTGCATTTGCATGTGTGTTTATATGGTGATTCGAGAGGAGCAATTGAAGAAAGAAAGCTTCTTTGCTTGAGTTGGAGCTTGTTCTTGTCATCCATGAAACCAAGGTGAGTTTTTTTTGAACTCACATCTATGCCACAAGCCATTGGCTTGTAAATTTGTAATGTAGTGTTCATTAGAGTTTGTATATGCTAGTAAATTGGTTATGTTAGTGTAACTTAGCTGATTCCCCGTTTTTATGTTTCATTGAGTTGAAAATTATGATAAGAATTGTTCATACGATCTAATGCATATGCTATGAGTTGATTTGGTGATGTTGTGTAGCTCCGTTGCCCCCAGCAAACTTCTAAGTCTTCACAAGTCGCTTGAATCGCTTTGGTGTGCTTTGGTTTGGAATTTAGTTCATACTTGAATTTACAATCTTATATATATATATGTTTATGCAAGTGATTATGGTGTTGTGAAGTACCATTGTCGCATCCGACAAGTTTTAAGACTTCACAATTCGCTTATATCGCGTTTATTCGTTTTTAGTTCGAAATTTGGTTCGTTTAGAACCTATAATCAAAATCTTTCCATTTGAGCTGTGCGAGTCAATACGGTGGATCAGAGAGATCTCGTTGATGTCCTGAAGAAGTCACGAACCTCCACGATCGACGACGGATGCTCACGGGGGACAAATCCCCCTAGGTTTGGCCTGGGCAACCACCCAGGCAAAAACCGGTCAATAGGCCCAAAATGGGGTGGTCGATCGGTTTTACTTCTGTGAAAAAATGGTCGACCGCCCCTATTTGACCGGTCGATCGGTTTTGGGCTATGGACCAGGGGGACCTCGGTCCACAATCTACCCCCATCCGGCCTCTTTCCCGGCCGAGTATTGGGTCGTTCCGACTTCGTTTGTGGCTTGTCAGTTTCTCTAGTTCGCTGATTTATGCTCCTCGATTTCATGAACTTTTGATTCTTTTGTGGTAAACGAATATTATAATCGATAGTCGTGGGGTTTCGTCTGCATTATTAAAACGTAAATTCTTCGTTTGATCGTTAATTCGATCGAGATCACTCGTGATTTGCCACTTCGAAATGATATATAAAAAGGGTTTTTAATTATTAGTAGATACCAAATCTTTTACTAAATGGTTTTTAGCTCCACTTCATTATATGAAGTTATTTTCCAAATTGGTTTCTAATTCGACTTCATCATGTGAAGTTCTTTTATGAATTGATTTACAAATCTACTAGTATGTATTTGATAAACCTTTTTCTCGTTCGTACGAGAAATCTAATTAAACGCCTAAGTAAAACAAGGACTATAACCCCTTTCATTTGCTTTGACGGTTAATTCTTGGACTCATTCGGCTGAACACCATGGCAATGATCGTTTTGTTTTGCTATTGAAATATACAACTTATCGTAAATATTTGGGCAAAGCAAGTGGTTATGGGACATGTAGCTTAACTCTTATATTTACTAGATTGGGGTATCTTGCACTAATAGCGATCTTTAGATTCGCGGGGAACTTCGTTTCAATTTGTGTAGCGATCTTTAGATTCGCAGGGAACTTCGGTTCAACTTGTTTGGCGATCTTCGAATTCGCGGGGAACTTCAGTTCATGTTGTTTGGCTATCTTCGGATTCGCAGGGATCTTCGGTTCAATTTGTGTAGCGACCTTCGGATTCGCGGGGAACTTCAGTTCAACTTGCATGTGATGCGTGTGATATGTGGGTTGTGTAGTGGTGATATCTTAGAGGTGTTGGTAAGACATCATTGGGGTGTCATGCTTATGGGAGAACATGATTATCGTTGCTTATATGTCATTATCTACCTATATCTCTATTTCTATCCCAGTTAAACTGATCCGTTTATTGTTTATTTTCTTATAAATAATACTCGAGTCAAACCGATTATTCCAGGTACATCTCATGACTTCTAGGGGGGACCATTCTTTGGTTTTCCTATCTACATTCGAGTTGTAGTTATTGAATTTTCTTACGTATATGAGTTAGTGACGTCTTTGTATACATTTTCTTTTGGCTAGAGCTTGTACCTAGTATTGTGATGTATAGTGGATCGACTGTGACCACTAAAATGTATTTTTACTCGTGATTTATATTCATATCTATTTCCGCCTTAGTGATGTGAATATATATATATGGCTCTGATTTTATTGTTATGTATTTTATATTGCTTTCCGAATTATATATAGCCGTTGTGTAGTTGCCCTATGTGCCGAATGGTCATGTCGAAATTTTAATTGGTATCGGAATTCAATGTACATTCCTCATATGGAGCAATTATACAATCGATTGCCCTTCATAAATCTCATTCTTCGTTATGTTCTACGACATTTCTTTGAAATGAACTGGACAATAGTGGGTGTAAAGGCGGGGCGTTACAATTTTGGGATTTGGGATGTTCTGACAATAACTATAGAAAACCATGCACCGTCTCCTGCTACAGTACACCTTTTCATTTCTATTATACCATTTCTTAAATGTGTGTCATTGATTATTTTTTTTTGTTATTTTTATTTTAAAAACAGGTGAAAACTTTGATTTTGGTGGTAGCATTAGATGTTAAGTTTTGGGAGGAGTGGTGCTTTTCTTGAATTGGCCATTGAATAGCCATTTTGTATTATGGCAATGAAGGTGTTATCTGCTTCCCTAAACATAGCCATGTATACCTCACCTTTTGCTGTCATGGTAAGTCTTTCTTACTATTTTTGATAATTCAGTCTATAGTGAAAAGTTAAGTTTCACATTCCTATATCTTCAATTATCTTTTTCAGCTATTTCGGAATACCCAAGCATTAAGTTAAAGGGTAATTCATTTTTATTTATTTTTTTAGTTAAAATTTTCTATTAAGTAAATTAGTCCTTGAACAATAATGCATTAAAGTAAGTGATACATATAGTAAAGGTGCTTTATTCATTACAGGTGTTGTTTGTGGCAAACAATGGTTTGGGGTGCTGTCGTTTTATTCACGGTGTTCCTGGGTTTGGCAAGGTGATTGATACATTAGCAGTCTTATATTTGTCATGCCCATAATTTTAAGTGGATTTCACTATAAGTTGGTAGATTATCCAAATGAAAAATGGATAGGATTACAAGTTGAATTGAGGTTACAGTTGATGTTGAAGTTGAAATTAGATTTTGCAATCAAAATGATGTTGTTTGTCTTGATGCTGAAGTTAGAGTTTACAATAAAAATTATTGTTGGTTGTCTTGATGCTGGAGTTAAAACACAGCTTGGTGCTTTATAGATTACTTCTCTTATATTTGATGTATCGTTGCTTTCACCAAATAGGTAATAGTCTCAGCAAAGGATGAACCCGATCTTCCAATTCCTCCTGCGACTGATGCTCTTATAGAAGTTCATAGTCGCATCATGGATGGCTTAGCTGGAGAAGCTCTTGCTCCCTCTATAGTAGGTATTCCAGGAGTAACAAGACTACTTGCAGGAGCTACCCAAAAATGCACATTAATTGGAAAGCAAGGATATAATATCAAATCAATCCAAGGTGCTTCCGGCTGTGGTGTTCGTGTCATCAGTATGCATACATTCTCATTTTACATGAGATGGATATCATGGACTTGCATGCTGCTTTTGCGAGATTATGTGTTTGACGTACGTGTGATACTTTATGAACTTATGCTACTATCCATCAATGTAATTGAGCTATCTATATGATTTATAAATTCAATGTATTATGTAAAAAAAAATGATGAGAGTTTGAAAAAATTAATATATTATTTTGGTTCATGTTTTATGTTTGTTTGATATCTTCAGTTTTGTAGATAATACGTTCTGAAATGAATTCTTTTATTAGTAATATGCATATAATTTGTGGATATATTACAACTGCAAATAATACTTTTAATAAAATATATTACAACAGTTGTAAACAATTATAATAAAGTTTATTACGACGGTGGAAAACAGTTGTAAAATATACATTTCACAACAGTGTCGCAATGGTGCAAAAAAGTTGTAATTTTTTTTTAGTCTTTTACAACTTCTTAATAGACGACGGTTGCTCCACCATTGTAAAAAATCTTTTACAACTATTATCCAACGTTGTAATATGGTTAATTTGTTGTAGTGTGTGTAGCCTATTCCATCCACTAGACATTAATATCCTTTTGTGAAAAATCACTGCTTACACCTTTCTACTACCGCAACAAATAGGAAATGCGAAGGTTAACTTTACCCGGCATGTATCTCGCCTATATACAAGTATAATAGGGCATGAGTTATAAACAACCTACACAAGTGTTCATGGAAAGCCCAACTAATCATGCAGTAAACGGTGGTAATTAAGGCTCGAGCAACAAGAAGAATGAGTAGATCACATTATAGACATCATATAAAGTGGCAGCAAGACATGAGCATTTTAGAAATCAAATTGGAACAAGATATTAGATGTGAACGGTTGTGCCATGCAGGTGTATATGCCATGTTAATGGATGACATTTTAAAATGGGTGCATCACCTATCATTGCAACAGCCATGAATCACACTTAAATAAACAGACCATAGTGCATGTCAATTACTTATATAAGAAATATATTGTAACACCCCGAAATTTAAAAAACTATAACCAAGCTTAAAGATAATAAATCAAGAATAAATTAATTAAGTATTCAGAATTAAGTAAAAATGGCATTACCGTTGCGTTCATCTCGGAATTCTAGTTCGAATAGAGCCCAAGTTTGCGTTAACAGACAACGTATGAAGAAGTTATGGGCATTAGAAGTTTGTAAATATATAAGGAGCTTATATGTAAAAATAATAAAATAATAATTCCAGAAAATTCAAATGAAACGAAGCGGGAAACCAAAGGAGGAACCAGGACCATTGTGGGATGACCCACACTCGGCCTAGGCCGACCCATGGTCGGCCGACCTAGGGGGTAGGTGGGTCGACCCACCCTTGATCCAGGCGGATTCTGAGTGCGAATATAGACAGTTTTGTGGATTATGTATGTTGCTGACTCAGCAATATACACACGGTTAAGATTAAAACCCTAAGATCTAAAGGCTGAGGTTGACTTTGTGAATCAGTAAATAGGTGGCTTCTCTCATTCTGATTTACACCATTTCTTCATACCTTCTCCCTCTGTAAATCTATTCTAAAAATATAAACATATAATTGGGGAATGCTACTTAGGACTGGATCAAATAGAAACAACATCAGGACTTGCATACATACAACTTAGATTGGGCTTTTTCTATGGCACAATGTTATATATAAGAGATTTATTCTCTTCTTCACCAAGACCCATCTGTGAGTTTCATGTTATTTTCAGATCTGATTTCTTAGACTATAAACATGGCAGTTAAATAAAATTGGGTTAGGATATACGGTTTTAGTAAGATAAAAAGTTGGTACTTGTTTTCACTGTTAATTACCTATGTCGTTATGATCAGTAAAACATATGCCTTTGATGTTGGATAATTAACAAGTTACATGTATAATGTATCTATCTTCACTTTGCCATTTTCTATGTTTTATGTTTATTTCCAGTCTTGCCTATATGATTTTATTTTATTCTCCTTCCTCTATTTTCCCTTTTTATTTTACGCCAAGCCTAGGCCTTTGGAATCCTAGGCTTTATCCGATTAGAGTGTGCATATAATTAGGGTAATAATGAATGACATAAGAAGAGGAATTTAGGCATGCTATTAAATAGGGGTTGTTTAACAATAATTTAGGTATGCGATAATATACACATGTTTAGACTTGTTGTAAACTGATAAAAAGGGGTAGTGTGTATATACTTGCTGTTAATGGATAATATGCATAAACCTGTACATATGGTAACTTAGGAACATAATTGATGAATAATATGCATACGAATGGTACATGTTATATTTGACTTAAAATAGACATTAAGTAAATGACATGTTAAAGAATAGGGTAAGTACCAGATGTAGGTTAATAAACTGAAATGTTGTGGGAATTGTATACATCTGGGCAGATGTTTTAGGGTAGGGTTATACACACATAACAACACGTAATAACTACAACCACGCTTATTAGTATACCTAAACCTACTAGGTTCAATATGAAGTATTGACAAGCTAAGAGGTCCCACGTTCTGCTGTTGTATTGGGTTTTAGGGACTCTTAAATCCTAGTTTTGTGGGCACAATCTTAAGGGGATTGGCTTGTGGCAATCTGCTGTTTGGGACCCATAGCAGTCAATATCCCTATAGATATCTTATTAGAGTGGGCCTCGCACTGGTAAGTGCCAGGGCACACTTTACAGAACTAGATGGTAAAGGTTCACATGGGGTGAGTACAAGCGTGCTCCAGCGGAGTCATTAACGTGCATGGGTCTGATTAGGGAAGATAAGATATTGTAACATCAGTGTATAAGTTTGTGTTATATAGTTGTTGGGTTAGGGAGTGATACACCCTACTGCCGGGGTTAACACATGGGATTTACATAGTAGGAAGCCAATCGCTTGGGTAGTAATCAGGGTACACCTAATCCTGCTGTTGTGTAATTACGTTAACACCTAATATGGTTATGTAATTAGGGTATGCCTAATCCTGCTATTTAATCCTACTATCTAATTTTGCTGTTAATCATGCCGATATGTAGTTGGGCTGAGAACCTAATCCTATTGTACTTGTTATACTAGTATTGGTGCAGACACGTATGTTTAGGGATATATACGTGAAGCATTACTCGATCATAGTTTAATCCTGTTATTCTTGTCCATCATGTTATTCTGTTTAGTTTATATGTTACCTTATATGACACTGTACCTTTCTCATCCAGTCTTATTTACATGTCTTGGCATATCTATTTTATGCATATTTGAAAATCACTGGAACTCGCCAGACTTTTTGACTGACCCTTTTTCTTTCGCCTCTTTCTTCCTTCTCCCCTCCAGGTCCTCTGATGGAAGCATTCAATGGTGACTAGGATTTCTCTTACAGCTTGGACTTGGATTTCGTGTGATGTACCATTTGGATTTTCTTTCTACTTTAGTATGGCTTATGGTGAGGGATATGATTTTATGTACTCGGATGCGTCGGTTTATGAGATGTTTTCTTTGAGACAGATTTGATGTAACCGGTTTTGTTGTAACTTGTTTGAAACTGTGCTTTATTTTTAATAACGAAGTTAAGATTTTCCACTGCTTATTTTATTTGTCTTGTAAATTTTTTGTAACGTTTACCTATTGCGCTTCACGAAACTTAATGTATGACATTAACGGACGTGATGTGTCACATTTGGTACCAGAGCTGAAGGTTACAAGATCAGATAAAAAGTTTTTTAAACTGTTTTCAAAAGCAAAGTATTTTCAAGTAAAAATCTGTTTTTGAAAAAAATATCCCCTCAAGCCATATATAACATCTCTCAATCTCTTATTTAATCCTTTTTCTTTTCAGCATGTCTGGGGCACCCAATCTTCCTGAGGCATTCCGCTGCTAACATGGTTCCGTAGGTATCTTGAGGCTACGACACCTGCTGGAGGTCAAGGAGATGCCACTCCCCCAGCTGCAGCCGCTATTGCTGCACCTCCACGAGTAGAAATTTTTTCTAAGTTATGCAAAGACTTTTGCGCTATGGGAGGAAAACCATTCCGTGGTACCAAGAGCTTTGTTGAAGCATAGAATTGGCTACGAGAGACGGAGAATGTGTTTGGGCTCTTTTTGATCGATGACCGAAGGAAGATATAATTGGTTGCATGGCAACTAAAGGATGGGGCTACTGGTGGGAAGTAACGCAAGTTGGATAACCGGTAGCTACTTGGGATGATTTCAGGCAGATATTCGAGATGAAGTTTTTATCTCAGGTGGGAGGAGGATTATAGATGGAGAGATTCTTGGTTCTGAAACAAGGGGACGTGACTGTTAAGGATTATGTAAGTAAGTTTAATCAACTGGCAAGGTTTGGCTGGACTTGGTGAATATGCCCCACGAGAAGGCGCTTAAATTTGTGATAGGATTAAATCAACCTCACCAAGGACTTACTTTATCTCATATATCGATGGGGGCGACATTTGAAATGTTGGTTGATATGGCACTTATGCATGAAGATGGCAAGGATGAAAAGAAAGACACTAAGACTGAGGAGACTCAAGCTAAGGGAGAAAAACAAAAATGGTGGCCTAGAAAAAGAAAACAAAAGAAAGAGAAAGGTGGAAAGCCTGACAAAGCTAAGATCAAGATGGATATTAAGTGTCATGGTTGCGGGGATATAGGTCATTTTGTAAAGGACCGTAGAAAGACAAAGAAAGCCTGCTTTAATTATGGACAAGTGGGACACTTCAGTAAGAAATGCCCTAGAAAGAAAGGATAAGGGACAGAAACTTATGGACAAGTGCATGCTTTGGAAGCTAGTGGATTCGATCGAGGTAGGAAAGTCACGGTTGAAGGTTTGATTTCCCTGTTTAACTATCCTGTTCGAACCATGTTTGATTCTGGCGCTTCACATTCACTTATATCCAGTTCTTTAGTTGATAGTCTGCACCTTAATACTAGTATAGTCTCTAATCCCGTAGTGGTCTCAAATCCCATAAGATATTCAATTCATTTATTCATGATGTGTCAGGGTTTGAGAATTTCTATCTTATGCGTCGAGTTTGAACGTGACGCATACGTGCTGGGCTTTATGGGATATGGTTTGATTCTAGACATGGATTGGCTAACCATGTTTAGCGTCATCCCTGATTGCGAAAAGAGAGTAGTTAGACTTCATACTTGCCATGGTAGGACTCTCGAGATTTCCTGCGATCCACAGGGTCGGTGATGCTCAGTTTTCTAGAATCACTTGGTACTTTTGTTGATGATTTGCGATATGTGCCCATAGTTAGAGGCTACCCGTATGTGTTTGAGGAGGTTAAGGGACTACCTCCAAGGCATGAGATAGACTTACGGATTTACTTGATAAAAAAATGCAAAGCCAGTTGCTCTACCAGTGCACCACGCAGCAAGCAAGTAGGGGAGCTATTCGAGAAAAGTTTTGTTAAGCGAAGCATTTCAGAGTGGGGAGCTCCAGTCGTCTTCGCAACTAAGGTAGACAACTCACTTCGTCTATATTTGAATTATAGGGAGCTGAATAAGCTCACTAAGAAGAATAGGCACCCGCTACCAAGAATTGACGACCTGTTTGATCGACTAGAAGGCGCATCAGTTTTCTTGTAGATGGATTTGGCCACGAGGGTTCATCAGTTGAGAGTGGCAAGGGACATCATTGATAATACTACATTTATAACTCCAGATGGTTTCTTCGAGTGGCTAGTTATGCCTTTTGGGCTAACCAATGCACCTGACTATTTTATGGACTTGATGAGTAGGGTGTTTAGGGAGTTTCTTAACAAATTCGTGGTGGTCTTTGTGGATGACGTTCCGCTCTTCTTGAAAAATAAGGAGGAGAATGCCCAACACTTAGGAGAGGTTCTACGTACTTTTAGGTCACATCAGCTCAAGGCGAAGTTTTCTAAGTGTCACTTTTGGAGAAAGGAAATAAGGTTCCTAGGGCATGTGTTCTCCAAGGATGAGATAGCAGTGGACCCCACAAAAGTCGTTGTAGTTCAAGATTGGAGGGCTCCAAAGAATTCAATAGAAGTGAGAAGTTTTCTAGGATTGCCAGGCTACTATAGAAAGTTTATCAAGGACTTTACAAGGGTATCAGCCCCGCTTACCTGATTGATGAAGAAGAACATGGATTTTTTGCGGAGCATTGATTGTGAAGATGCCTTTCAGAGATTGGAAAGGGCTCTGACAACCGCCCCGTTCTGACTCTCCCAGATGGAAGAAAGATGTGCAAGGATTACACATATGCTTGTGGCATAGGGCTTGGTGCTATTCTGATGGAAGAGGGAAGGGTAGTATGCTATGGTAGTAGACAATTGAGGGTTTATGAGAATTAGTACCCTACCCATGGTATAGAGTTGGATCCAATAGTGTTAGCATTGAAGTCTTGGCGACACTATCAACTTGGAGAAAGATATGAGCTATGCACGGATCATAAGTCGCTCAAGTACTTGTTTTCACAAAAGGATCTCAACCTTATTCAGCAACGGTGGATGAAGTTCCTAGCGTCCTACGACTTCGAGATAGCTTATACCCAAGGAAAGGGTAATGTAGTAGAGGATGCGCTGAGTAGGCAGAGGATGACTTTTGAGTCCTCTATTCGTAAAAAGGCGTAGCTTGGAATACATCTCCACCTTTGATTTTAAACCATCTACGGATTTCACATTGGGATTGTTAGCATCATTGGAGTTGCGACCTACTCTATTGGAGCATATTGGATCTATGCAGTGGGAGGTTCCACAGATATTAGACATCATGGATAGGCTTGATAGAGGAGAGACTTCTAGTCACTTTGCTAGATATAACATGGACGATAAAGGGTGGCTAAGACGAGATAGAAGGCAATGTTTCCCTAGTATTCGGGAATTGCTTAGGCACTACTTGGGGAAGCTCATCATTCTCGGATGACTATCTATCTAGGTAGTGAAAAAATGTATTAAGATATGAAAAGGGTTTTCTTTTGGACTGACATGAAGAAGAATGTGGCAGAATTTGTAGCTCAATGTTTGACTTTCCAAAGAGTAAAAGTTGAACAAAAGAAACCGGGCGGATTGGTTCAGCCCTTGGATGTCTCATAATGGAAGTGGGAGAGCGTCTTTATGGATTTCATCGATGGATTGCCATGATCTAAGAAGGGCAATATGATCATTTGGGTGATAGTGGATAGACTTACGAAGAGCGCTCATTTTATTCCTATTAAGAGTAAGAGGACGGCGACTTGGCTTGCATTAGTATATCTTCGAGAGATAGTTCAATTACATGCGGTAGCTTCCAGTATAGTAACCGGCCATGACCTCATCTTTACTAGCGAGTTTTGGAAGAACTTACAAGAGGCGATAGGTACACAACTATGTTTGATCACGTCATATCACCCTCAGACAGATGGATAGACTAAGAGGGTGAATAGAGTTCCTGAGTATCTTTTAAGACTGTGTATCCTAGACTTGGTAGGTCCACATATCCTAGACTTGGGAGTTTTCAAGAGGCGACAGGTACAACAATAGTTACCAATCAAGCATAAGCATGGCACCATTTGAAGCATTATATGCATGACCTTATAGATCGCCGACTTGTTGGTGGGAGTCCACGGACAGACTTCTACTTGGGATATAGATGATTCGAGACACTTCCAAGATTATTGATCTCATCTGTCGAAGAATGAAAGCTGCTCAAGATAGACATAAATCTTAAGCCGATAAAAGGAGGACCAGTTTGGAATTTGAAATGGGTGATATGGTCTTCATTAAAGTATCACCACTATGGAATGTAGTTTGCTTTGGCTCGATAGGGAAATTGGCGTCGAGGTTCCCTATAGTAGAGAGGATAGGTCAGATGTCCTATAGGATCAAGTTACCGATAGATTCGCGGACGTACACGACGTATTTCACGTTTCCCATCTGAAGAAATGTCTCCAAGATACGATAGAGATAGTAGAGCCGAGCACGCTTGAAGACGTGGAAGTTGAGAAGGAAGCATCAGTGAGACGAGTTCCTACTTATATCTTTGGATCAGAAATCAAGAAGCTATGTAACAAGGAAATCAGATTGGTCAAGGTACGATGGGGAGAATATCGCGAAGATGCGACGTGGGAACCAAAAGATAGGATTCACGCTTCTTATTCTTAACTTCTTTTCCAAGCTTTTACTTTGCATTTGTTTCTATCATTCAAGTTTATTTATCCTATCGCTTGAACTATTCGATCCTCAGGTAGAATCCAATGGTTGGAAACATGTGTTTGAAACATGTTATGATTGATGATTGCAAGTGGATGCTAGTGTTTTCTAGTTGTTGCATGTGGATGCATATACACACACTAGGCACTAGCTTAATCACTTACATATGTGTGTGCATTTTAAAATTTTCTATGGATGAAAATGGGTGAATCATCATATGGATGTTGCATTTGGATGGATGATTGTGCACACATATAGAGTTTATATGTTATACTAGGATTATTTCCACACATTTTGGACCGTTGCGTTCATCTTGAAATTTTGGTTCAAATAGACCTCAAGTTTGCGTAAAACGGACAACGTATGAAGAAGTTATAGGCATTAGAAGTTTGTATACATATAAGGAGCTTATATGTAAATATAATAGAATAATAATTCCAAAAAATTCAAAAAATGAAGCGGGAAACTAAAGCGGGAACCAAGACCATTGTGAGACAACCCACACTCGGCCTGGGTCGACCCAAGGGGTAGGTGGGTCGACCCACCCCTGATCCGGGCGGATTCTGAGTGCAAACCTAGATAGTTTGTGGACTATGTTCGTTGGTGACTCAGCAATATGTGTACGGTTAAGATTAAAACCCTAAGATCTAAAGGCTGAGGTTAAATCTGTGAATCTATAAATAAGTGGCTTCTCCCATTCTGATTTACACCATTTCGTCATAATTTTAACCCAAAATTTGGTACTAACACTCAAATGCAGTGCGAAGTCCTTACAATCACAAATCACAGAATGTATAAAACAGTAAGTAGCAGGAGACATACGAGATTTTTATAGTGGTTCGGCTCAAACCAAGCCTACGTCCACTTTATAGTTTCTTAAATCCTAAGAAATTACAAGTACAATTATGTCTTACAATCCATAAGATTCACTCACATGCAACATCCTTGTATTTTAATGAAGAAGTGGAGAAAAGAGAATGATTTTATACACGAAATCCTCGTGTTAATTTAGTTTAAGTGAGGCACATTATCCTTGTGTAGTTGTAATGGAGGCCGAGAGTAAGAACACCCCCCTTCAAAATGCCATGTAGTGGTGTATTTATAGCCATTTACGGGTAGAGGGTCAGATGCCACATGTCACACTTCCTAAGGATCCCGAAATGAAGTGGAAGTAGTGGAGAGATCCTCTCCAGATCGTGCTTTTCCAACTGGAGTTAGATTCGAGCTAATAGGAGGAAGTTATGCCTTGAGAACAGGTCAATTCGCATTGTGCAGAAGTGCTCCAGGCGGCTCGGGTCAGGTCCTCCATCACTATCTGATCCGAACAAATGTGCCTGCGTGCCAGGGAAAATGCCAAGCCAAAGTGCTTCAATGTCATGATAACATCTCGGGCCTCCCTTCATCCGATCCGAACCGTCTGATCCAACCTGAAGGGTCATGTCAATTCCAAACGTTCCGACGCTTCATCCAAGTGTTTGCCAATCGATGCCCTCTTATACTCAAATCCTAAGCATGTGCACGTTTATAGAAATTGACGTAACTTTCAAACCGTAAGTCCATTTTGGCCAAATGAAAGCTATACCTAAAGCTAATTCAGAGGGCTACAATATTTATCATGCTGAGCACCATAGTTGATGTTTTCGAACCCAAATGAGGTCATCTGTTAGGACTTTCGGGCTCTTTTATGTCCGCAATGCGACTTCGACCAAATCGTTTCATGTTTTCTGATAACGCTCTTAATGCTTGAACGTGTTGTTAACCAGAAATCTCTCGTGTGACGGCTTTTACCAAAAAGCATGTCAACATGTTTGCTCCTCAGAACGTATCTTCCTGGTTGAAGAAAGATGAATTCTGGATAATCTAAGAAACCCAGGGGTACGCCGGGCCTGCCAGTTTTGAGTATAATCCAAACCTGTAAAGAGAAAAAGGCAAACAGATGTGTCAAATCCTGACAGCATTTCTTAACCTTTCCGAGCATAAACCATACGTGGGCATCCAGTTGAGCATAAACCATACTCACATCGATATAGGACTATTTTTGCCACAGGCTGACAAGATAGTCCACCCCTAGGCATAATCCATACCTCGAGCTCCGAAATAAGTATAAGCCATACTTTAATTGAGATTGAGAACCTGCCACAACCTAATAAGATACTTAAGTTTTCCAAACATTATCCATGCTCGGAAAGTCCATTTTTATTCAATTCAAAAAACAAAACCAAAGAAAATCCTAATTGGTTTATAATCAAGTCCAGAACATGCTTTGGGGATAAATCCTAACCCCGTACATGTGTACTCTAATTTAGCCAGTCGGGAAATCTAAAGAAAGCAAATGACATATATTAAATCCTAAGAAATGCAGAAAATGCTTAGTGATACAATCCAGATCAGTTGATTATGATCCCACGAAAGCTCGATCCAGGATCATTCCCTCTCCAGGGAGAAGGTGGTGGCAGCATGGGTGCATGCGATGTTGGTTGTTTCACATACTCGGGTAGCTCACCACGTCTAACCCGTTCCTCAATCAGATCTCATAGATGCCTGCAGTCATTTGTGTCATGACCGTCCATATCATGAAATAAGCAATGTTTTCCAGAATCACGTTCCAATTGTGATGGCTCCCTCCTAGGAGGCTTTGGGTAGGAGATGGTTCCATTTGTGTCCATGTAAATGTCAATCAATGAAGCATTTAGTTCGGTGTATTTTTCATATCTGGGCCCTCTCCGGGGCTGTGTTGTGGTCATTCTTGACAATTGCTTTTCCTTTTCTTTTTCCAGAATCAGATGGTCCTCCATCTTTAAGCATGTTGACATCAAGAATGTTCCTCTCGGAGGTAGCATCTTCTTCCTGTACAAATCTATCTGCTTCAAGGTAGAATTCGCCGATGTTTCACGGTGGATCTCAGTGCAAAGATATTTTTCGAATTCAGAGTTATCCAGGATGTCGGATACTGCTGCCATCAATATTGTCAATGGTTTAGGTCGATCAACCAATGCTGCTGCAATGTTGAATCTAACCAAAAATGAGTGCAAAGTTTGTCTAAACCTCTACTTGATTGTAGTGAGTGACATTACGTTCTTCGACCGTGCAATGTGGACCCAAAATTGCTTGAAAAACCGAGTGACCAACACATTCCAATTGTTGATTGATTCATATTCCGGCTGCCGAACCCACATTGCAGCTATACCAGTCAAAAAGAGGGGGAAGAATTTTTCCATGACGTTTTCCGATGCCGATTGAACTTCCATATGTCGTTTGTAGCACATCAAATGCACGGTAGAATCTGTCCTGCTGTCATAAGGCTCCAGAACTGGAAGTTTGAAATCTGGGGGATTGCGGGAATTCCTGATTTTTTGTGTGAACAGAGTGTGGTTGACGTCATCCAAGTCATTCTGATAAGTACGACCTCCCGAGAGGCGTTCAATCAAATTGGTGAGCCGATCGCCTTCAAAGAGCAGTTGCTAGCTGCTAAGATCAAAGATGGTGCCCCAACGTTGATTCCAAGAGAGTGAGGAGGCTCACAGAGGGTTGAGATGCCCCTGGGTCGCACGTCGTAGGTGCCAAACTGACCCGGTTCTCCTGCTACGAACCGAGGAGCTTCATGCTGACGCTATTCTGGTTCCATCTGAACAGGAGACGTGGGTCGAATCCGACCCAAGCCTTGATTTCCAGAGGGGAGGCTGTTGGCCCAAAGTTCATGTAGTTTTGCAGTCCCCAAGGGTTGGGTAGGACCCGAACCGACCCGGTCGGAGAGGGCTTCTGCTCGAGCTGCATTTGTGGCGTCAATGGGTCGGGTAGGACCAGTTCTGACCCAATTGGTGTCTGCTTCTCGAGCTACTTACGTGCCACTTCCTATGAGTTGAATGTTACCTGGCTTTTCATTCATCCAAGCGAAGAACTCGTCCATCATATTTTGTTTTTTCTAAAGAAGCTCGTCCTGCCTTGCCATCTGGTTTTTCAGTTTAGCAAGAACTCCATCCATCTCTTCTCAAGTCAAGTATGGTGATGGATCTCCATGAGTGGAAGCCTTCTGTCTTGCCTCGTTTTTCATGCCTTCATCCTCAGTACGGAGAATCTTTCGTTTGACCATTGATACAATAGTCAAATAATCCGCTCCCTTTCAAGCTAGAAGAAGAAGTTACCATATGCCCCCACCTGGCGCACCAAAATGTTAGACCAAAATTTCATACTAACACCCAAATGCAGTGTGAAGTCCTCACAATCACAAATCACAGAATGTAGAAAATAATATATCGCAGGAGATACACGAGATTTTTATAATGGTTCGGCTGAAACCAAGCCTACGTCCATTATACAGTTTTTTAAATCCTAACAAATCACAAGTATAGTGTTGTCAACATCCTTGTATTTTAATGAAGAAGTGGAGAAAAGAGAATGATTTTATACATGAAATCCTTGTGTTAATTTAGTTTGAGTGAGGCACAATGTCCTTGTGTAGTTGTAATGGAGGCCGAGAGTTAGAATGCCCCCCTTCAAAATGCCATGCAGTGGTGTATTTATAGCCATTTTCGGGTAACGGGTCATATGCCACATGGCTCGCATCCAAAGGATCCCGAAATGAAGTGGAAGTAGTGGAGAGATCCTCTCCAGATCGTGCTTTGCCAAGTGGAGTTAGATCCGAGAAAATAGGAGGAAGTTATGCCTTGAGAATATGTTAATTCGCATTGTGCAGAAGTGCTCCAGGCAGATTGGGTTGGGTCCTCCGTCCCCATCTGACCCGAACTGATGTGCATGCATGCCAGGGAAAATGCCAAGCCAAAGTGCTTCAATGTCATGATAGCGGGTCGGGCCTCCCTTAATCCGACCCAAACCGTACGATCCGATTCGAAGGGTCATGCCAATTCCAAACTTTCCAATGCTTTATCCAAGTTTTGCCAATTGATACCCGCTTATACTAAAATCCTGAGTGTGCGCGCCTTTACGAAAACAGACGTAACTTTCAAACCGTAAGTCCGTTTTGGCCAAACGAAAGCTATATCTGAAGCTAATTCATATTTCTACAAGAGTTGTTGCGCAAAGCAAAGTGATTGATGTTTCCGTGCCTAAAAGAGGCATCTATTAGGACTTTCGGGCCTTTTTACATCCGCGATTCAATTTTGATCAAATCGCTTCATGTTTTCTGATGATGCTCTCAATGCTTGAACGTGTTGTTAACCAGAAATCTCACATGTGACGGCTTTAACCAAAAAGCATGTCAACACATACCTTTTCCCTATGTAAATCTATTCTAAAAATATAAACATATAATAGGGGAAGGCTGCTGAGGAATGGATCAAACAGAGACAACATCAGGACTTGCCTACATACAACTTGGATTGGGCTTTTTATACGACATAATGTTATATATATATAAGAGATATATTCTCTTCTTCACCAAGACCCACTGTGAGTTTCATGTTATTTCCAGATCTTCTTTCTTAAATTATAAACATGACAGTTAAATAAAATTGGGTTAGGATATAAATTGTTAGTAAGATAAAAAGTTGTACATGTTTTCACTGTTAATCACCTATGTTGTTACGATCAGTAAACATTTTCCTATGATGTTTGATAATTAACAAGTTATATGTATCTATCTTCCTATACACATTTTCTATGTTTTATGTTTATTTCTGGTCTTGCCTATATGCCTATGTGATTTGATTTTATTCTCCTTCCCCTGTTTTGCCTTTTTATTTTACGTCAAGCCTAGGCCTTTGGATGCCTAGGCTATATCCAAATAGAGTGTGCATATAATAGGGGAAATAATGAATGACATAAAAAGAGGAATTTAGGCATGTTATTAAATAGGGATGGTTTAACTATAATTTGGGAAAGGGATAATATAAACATGTTTAAACTTGTTGTAAACTGATAAAAAGGGGTAGTGTGTGTATACTTGTTGTAAATGGATAATATGCATGAAACTGTACATGTTGTAACTTAGAAACATAATTGATGAATAATATGCATATGAATCGGACATGTTAGATTTGACTTAAAAAACATTAAGCAAATGACATATTAAAGAATAGGGTAAGTACCAAATGTAGGTTAATAAACTGAAATGTTGTGGGAATTGTATACATCTAGGTAGGTGTTTTGGCGCAGGGTTGTACATACATAACGATATGTAATGACTACAACCACGCTTATTAGTAAACCTAAAACTGCTAGGTTAAATAAAAAGTATTAATAAGCTAAGAGGTCACTTGTTCTGCTGTTGTATCGGGTTTTGGGGACTCTTAATTTCTAGTTTCGGGGGCACAGGGTTAGGGGCTTTGGCTTATGTCAATCTACTGTTTGGGACCCATATCAGTTAGAATCCATATAGGTATCTTATTAGAGAGGGCTTCGCACTGGTAGGGGCCAGGGCACGCTTTACTAAACTAGATAGTAAGATGTTCACATGGGGTGGGTACGGGCGTGTTCCGGCGGAGTCATGAACGTGCATGGGTACGATTAGGGAAGATAAGATTTTGTAACACCAGTAAATAAGTTTGTGTTACATAGTTTCTGGTAAGGGATTTGTGTATTATTGTCGGAACTCGGGCGTCAAATTCCCATTGGTCGTTACACTACTGCACCATAATATCATTCAAATTCTTCACCAAACTATTATTGGATCGTAGCCCTTGCCTTCCTCTTCGATTTGCCGCCGGTTTCATCCAATTTCGTTAAGAAAATGAAGAAGTTATGCCTCCCTGAAGATTGATTGAAAGCGAAAAACAAGAAGAAGAAGAAGAGAAAAGTTTATGAAGGTATATGACTATTTCGCCTATTTATAGTAGTTAAAGTGTCCATTCATTTAAATTCAAATTGAAACTCAAATTTTTGGAAACAGGTTGGTTAAACTACTAAATCGTCAGTATCTCTCCCATACGTCTTCAAATTTAGCAAATGAATATACTGTGTTGATCAGAAAAACGAGCCCGTCGCAATAAAGCAGATCTCGTTGTCAAATTCTGAAAGATGTGAATGTGTGTTTCACAACAATTGAAGAAAACCAAAAAGATGTATGGTTTACAATTATTTCATAATTATCATTTAATTTAAGAATGTACGTCTATGCACATAGTTAGGTATAGAAATTTATCCTTATTATATTCCAGATATTTTGGTTCATATGTCGATACACCATAATATACATGTCAATATACCAATATAATTAAAATCTCTTCTAATTCTAAATTTAAATTTCACTACTCTTTGATTTGATTTTGAAAAATTGAAAGGACATCTTTTCAATATGAAAATGTCAGTTCGAACTCTAATTATCAATTTTGTTCATCTACTTATGTTTCGTATATTTTGTTTCAAAAATATATATTGTAGTACATAGATATTTTAATATGCTTGAAATAATTAAAATTTTCAAACATTTGATATTGTTATAAAATATAAATTTATACATCTTTTATATGAAGTTTAAACATACATAGTTTAACTTATATATTTTTCACATATATTGTGATGACAATTTTGGGTTACATTACTACAAATACTATTTGTAACTTAATACTAATTTTGATTTCTTATATTATTAAGATTTATAAAATTTATATATTTAACTTAATATTTTGATATAAAAAGTATATATATATATTTATTATTTGTTGTTAAAATATAAGAAGTTATAGTTTTATAGTTTACTTTATATTACCAGATTTCATCAAAAACAATATTGTTATATATTTATTTTAAAGTTTTAACATATAAATGGTTCTTTAGCAAATTAATATGTTTTGATTTCTGAAATTTTAAATTTATAATTGATTTGTATCAAAAGATTGATGTATATTTCATAATAAATTAAATTTTAAGTTTTTAAAAAAAAATGGGTTTTATATATACAGTTATGAATATATGTTTATCAAATAGTTTACTTCTTATGATACAAATTTATATTCTCTTTAAAAATATCTTTAATTTTTTTTACTACATCTATTATATTATATGAAAACGCAATCCTTTCTCAAAGTCTTTTTAGTACCAATTTTGCCAAAAAAACAAGATGGTGCCATGTGTCTTAAGGAATAATCGTTCGGTCTGTGTTTCTCATTAAATCCCACGTGCTTTCTTTTCCCTTTGCACTAGCGATCGCATCCTTCCCCTTCTCACCGTATGCACAGGTCATTTGCACCCAAATTCCATAACCCTACCAAATTGACCCAACATCGTCATTTACCTCCTCTGCCTCTACCCCTTCATTGGCCATAGCTTGCACCGCCTGTTTCGTTCATCCTCGTTTCCCTCTGACTGATGTCGATAGGTCCCGATCTTCCTTCGCTGATTGATTTCGGCAGCGTTGTGCTTTCCTTTCCGCCAACTTCTTCAACGCAGTCCGCACCTTCGATCATCTTCCGTTTTTCCTTCACTACTATGAAACCTTAACAATTCTATGCTTCAAACATTCAATGCACACTGGCATTTGATATGCAGTATGCTTTTTTGATTGTAATGATTCTGCTACTTGCGATTAATAGTAGAACTACCATCCTTAGGTTTATTACTTAATTCATTATGGTTATACAGGTTTAAATTCTACTTCATCATATTTGGCATGTTCTTTCTACTTTGTTTCCACGGTTGGGTCTTTCTTTGTTTGTGAAAAGCCATATGGTAAACTACAAACTGAATTTTTTGTGTTTTCCGTTGTTTTTATACTATGTTTGTCTATGCATACTGCATACTCTAACAACTAAAGTTTGTTATTTAACATTACGATGTACAGCAAAGTAAAAGAATATAATCAAGGTCAAATCAGGATTCCTTAACTGTATATGTTTGTTTTTCCAGTAATTTAGGTGATTCATATTTTATTTCAATTTTTTCCTACAATTTCCCTTCACATATTATTGCCTGTAATGAGGAAACATTAGAAATGATGTCTTCATCTTATTGGAGGTTGTCTTTTATATGCTTGATTTAGGAATACATTGAATGAGATATGTATTTACAACGGCAATCGTAATTGCTCATATTCATCTAGGACCCATTTAAGATAACGTCAATTTCAATGTCGAGGTTATTATTTTTTCAATTTAGTTTTAGTTTTACTAATCATCTTTATATCAATTTGCTTACCTGATGGAATTAGAAAACTATGACAATTTTAGAAATTTCTACACTTTTACATGTCTTATCCCAGGTTAGTTTTATTTCATTTCTATAGCAACATGTGAACAAAATACTTTGTGTGTATGTACACATGCACATGGACGCACACAGTGCTTTCTCTTTTGATTTTACGTTAATTTTACATATATTATTCAAGTGTTTTTTTTCAATTGTTCAATGGTTCATTTTCTCATAACCAACACTACATAGATCCTACAACTAATATATCTCAAAATTTCTATTGATTAAGCTTCCCACATCATGTTTTCCTTCAGTTCCTTAACTTCATGATCAATTTATTTCTATTATCCTAGATTAATGTTCTTTTCTTTTTTCCTATCAACAAAAATGAAAATGAATGTTCTTACTTTGTTGATTTCATGTTACACATGTTTGAGTCCTCCGCCTTTGAATCTTTGATTTGATTCTTTATATGATATATTAATAACACATCTTCTAGGCTATTTTTGCCCTGTATGAATGTATATAAAATAATATTGAAAGCTCATTGATTATAAGGAAGAAAAATGAATTTCTTATAACAATCTTTTGTTATCGATGTAAGATTTTTTTTTAAGGCTTTGAATATAGGATTATTTACTTCTTCATTGTGATTTATTTAAGCATCTACCTATTTCAGGCAAGTATTTTTTAATGATTTTGCAATGCATGACATGTACATCATCAATCTTTTATGTTTATATATTATACATTTAAGGTTTGGCAATGAATACATGAAAAATTCAAAATTCAAAATTCATTCGCATCTTATCTGAAAAATCGGTAAGTATACAATTTTGGGAAAACCGGATGCAGACGAGGGTACAAAAACAACTATGTTTGAAAATTATATGTGTATCATAGTACGATGAAATGAATAGCATGTATTTATTTTAAAGTAAGTTAGTAGTTGATATTATGTATATTCGATGCATATTGAATTGTCAAGGCTATTTATTATCATGATACTTATTGATTTCACATAATTATATAATCAGTGGGATTAAACAAATTTATGTTAAACCAATTTTTTTAATTTTTGTTTATGATTTATCGATCGTTATCAAATAGGATAATTATCTGATATTTGTCACTATCCACGGGTGCAGATATCAGATGTACGAAAATGATTTCAGATGCAGGTGTATATATCACACTATCTGTATAACATTATTTTATCGTATTTTGAAATCACCGCACAATTAGTCATATTCATTATGCAAACATGGCATAATGTTAGTCCTATTCAAGTATAGTTGCAGAATGATATTCCTAAATCATTATTGACTGCTTCTTTAGCTTCCATTTTTAATGAAGTTTTTACCTATCAATGACCTTAAAATTGTTGGATGTAGCGTAAATGACTTCATAATGTAGCATATTATGCTCTGAGATACCCTGCTTGATGTTGTTGTAAAATAAATAATGTTATATAAGGGAACCATCTGTTGTATTTATATTTGCAATTAACGTATTGCTTAGCTGACAAAAAAAGAGCTATTTATTCATATCCACCAATTAACCATAAATATGTGCTTCAGAAATTCAGTTAAAATAGATATATTTATCCCTAGATATGTTTCTTAACTGTGTCATTGTAGCTTTACTATATCTCTAAATGTATCATGAGGTACAATTTCGTATTCTCCATGTTTCTCTTAAGTTACCCTTTGAAACGCAGTATGATACGTAGTAGTCCCAAATTATGGTCGAGAATAAAGGGAAAGGGAGGAACTACACATAGCAGAAAAATAGGTGTGTGAAGACATGTTAATCATTTTGATGTATTTATCTATCCCCGTGTGTGCACTTGCATGTATTTGGGTGTGAATAGGAATACAAGGAAGTAATGTTGCTTTTGAACATGCAATAGACTAAATGTTAGGTAAACATGTTTAAAAACACAACTACTTACATTTTTGGTTGACATGTAAAGTACTATAAACATTTATTCTGGCCCTGTCATAAGCTAACAGTATTAAGTTGTTTATGTGCATATATATGATTATGAAATTCGTCCCAGTCCTCTTTCAACATGTACCAGGGAGACTTAATTACTAAGGGGCACTATAAAGAAGAAGCCCCTAAACCTAAAATACCATATAGTTCACAGTCAAATCATCCATAACACAAAACATACTTTAAATATTGCTAGAAAATTGAGATAAATTTGTAACCATAACTTTACATTGATGTTGAATTAGCATTATACTATGAAGGTATTTTGGCATCAGGCAAAAAATTATCATTTCATTTATGATTTATCTTTAGAGAAATATGAAATAAGGCTATCTAAAATGTTTCATTCTATGGACTACTGTTTGCATTCAACATGTCAACGCTGCCTATGTGGGTGCTTTCACTACCGGCTAAGCAGTAGAATGCTGCTGGAGTTGGAATACTACAATAGATGTCAGATCTCTACGTTCATATTCGCATTCAAGTCCTATTACATGTTCCACTATGACTATTCATCTAAGTCTAGCATTCCTTTTCTTATTAGTAAGCATTTTTCTGAAATCTAATTTTTTATTAAGGTTATTTGCAAATTTAAAGTTGGTCAAAATAAATAAATACTGATCAAAATATCTACGTGTAATGCATGGAGTTTTGCTCAAGTTGGTTATTACCATTTTTATAATTATTTATATCATGTGAAGTTGTTTCGATTGAGCTATATAGTTGGGACTTAGAAGTAATATTTTTTTCAGTCACTATCATATGTTGTTACGGGGATTAAGCAAATTGGACTTATAGGTTGGGGATTCAAATGTGAAAATTATTTCTATATGTTTAATATTAGTTTCTTGGTTGTCTGATTTAATAAAATAACTTTTACCAGTTTAGCCAAAGATAAACCATGGTTAAAGACGCTCTATTGTTTGAAAAAAAAAATCGACTCATTTAACAAATAAATTTGAGCCAAGGTTCCAAAGTTGAAATGTTACCCTGTTTATTGTTTGGGTAGTAATGTTCAATTTCATGTTAACTAAGTTATAAAACATTTAATGTGAGAAAACTATAACGATTAAAAAATGCACTAAAGAGTACAAAAATTATAACTAGGATATTTAAGATAAATAAATGATAGCTTAATTGATGTTTTTTTTGTCAACAAGTTAAGCAGGCTTGCTTGCTGCTTTTTTGTCAATTTATAACCTTAAGCCCATCACCACACAAGATCATCGTGTGCTTCACCATTGTTTAATAAACATATAGCATCTCCCTAAGGAGAGATGAGAGATAGTTTGAAACTTCACGAAATTGGTTATGGTTGAAGTAAAATAATAAGTTACAAACCAAACAATGTAAAAAGGTACCTAACTAATTAGTGTAATCACATAAAACTCAAAATTCTAAAACAAATAAAGTCAAATGTATAATATGGACAATGTTCCTTGGATAAGTTTGAGCTTAGCTTAATTTTCTAATATCAACTTAAGATACCAGTATCCGACATTATCTATAAATTAGGCCTACAAGTGGAAGTCTATGTTGAACAACGTAGCGACTAGCTGCCAGAATATTATGAACTGAATATTAGGCTTAGCAACTTAAAATTAAATTTAATGCACGAAAACTCCTTACCAAAAGAAGATTAATCCCTAGAATTTATCCATTGAATAATTGCATATAATTGTAGAATTATTTAATGAATAATTACAGACACTTAAGCAATATAATCAAAAAATTGCATAAACGTTTGCAATTATTGTATAAATAATTTTGGATATTTCCATAATTTTTTAGTGAATAATTGGAGGAACTTTCATAAATTTTAAAAAAATAATCGAAAATTTCCGTAATTTTTTGCTGAATAATTGTGGAAATTTACTTTAATTTTTGTCGAATAATTAGGGAAATTTCATCAATTAAGGGATATAATTGCTAAGTGTCTGTAATTTTTCACTGAATAATTGCATAAATTTATACGATTATTAGTTAACATAAATTTAAGGACCTAAATTTACATACTTTTTTGTAAGGATGTTTTGTCCATTTTGGAACTTGATAAGGATTTTATCTATATAGTCCCTTTATGAAACTGAGTTTGACAAACTGCAGTGTGCAAGCATAAAATTAAAACAGTTATTGGCGTATAAACACTAAACTATATACGTAGCCAATACTTTGCTATCATTCACATTTGCAACTAAACACACTAATTTAACAACCATAAGACTAACTGAAAGTTGAAACATATATTTTATGGAACTCTTATAGTCATGGGATGATGTAGCATTTCTCCAACATTATATAGGCAGATGTATTAGTGCCATTAAATCTACATTACTTTCAACAAGGACAATAGCTAGATAATGAAAAACACGTGAGCTGATTATTTTTAACAATCACATCTGTTACAACATATAATGGTAGAATAAAATTCAGAAGTGTTGAGTACTCTACTTAGGGCTGTCAATGAATACCCGAAAAATCTGAAATCTGTATCTGAAAATCGGATAATATCCAATACTCGAAAAAACAGATGCTGTAATGACCTGCATTTTAGCCGTTAAATTTGAATATTTAGCTTGGTTTTAAATGTTGATTTGGGCATATATATGGATTTATATTTATTGATTAAACGAAGTTTGATGGTATAATTTAATTATAAACGAGCTGCAACGGCGCATAGTTCATAATATTACATTTTGAATTTTAAGTGAATAACCGATTTGACTTTAAAACAACGTTTCCACCAACGGTATAGGGATTTTGACAAAACCAATTCTATATTTAGTTATCACAGGATTCCAAATTTTCGTTTCAATCGGACATCGTATGTGATTATATGAGGTCTAGACGTTAAACGCTAACAAACATTAATTACGCGTTAAATATTAAAACCAGCATCGCTTTCAAAGAATCGAACTAAATCTGCTGTATAATTAAATGTTCAAATATTTCACATTTGTCCAAATCCTCTGTCATGTCTTCACCATGGTCAGAATTATCATCCAATTCCTTTTCATAACCAATCAATGAAAAAATCTCGTAGGATGTCTTTATAACCTCTGAATATCTTTTCAAACCTTCTCAGCACATGCAAATTAATGCTACCAAAATGCAGACAAAAACATCAACCAATTCGTATCTTCATCCCTGAAAAACCGCTATACAAAACATGGGGCGCTTGCCTACATTCGTTTTACATACATATTATAATAATAATAAAAAAATCAAATCTCATTAAAACTACAGGGTAAAAACATGTGGAACCGTCCTCTATTTACTTTATTATATCAGCACATGCATCGTGCTTCATACAAAATATTTCCTAAACCATATTGAATCATGATTCAGCAGTTTCAGACAAGATGTAACAAGTCTTTTCATATCTTTGTAGATATGAGAACACGACAAGATGGCACTGTTTTGTTTTCATTTTCAAAGAACTGATCGGCACATGCGATTATAACTATCTGTAGAAATCATGTTCTATTTGGATCAAAATTTTAGGGTACATAAATGACATTTTTTCAAAACCCCTTTCATATGGATTCCGACAGTAGAAACATCTAGCACCATGCATAAATGTTTATAAAATAAAATAAAAAGAAACTTAGCAGCTCGGTTTTCAAAGTATATACATAATCTCAGCAAACATCTGTAGCAAAACACCCGCAAGTCAACATTTCATTTCAACCTTACCTGGGAGTGGTAGAAACCATGTGAAAGTCATTTTCTAACCTCAACAGAGGTAGAAGAACCATGTGCCTGCGTTTTAATACAGCTTATATCTTTTCATTTCAGTAACCTATTTTCCACCGCTAGTTTGAAAATAACCACACCTACGCTGTATGTATTGATAGCGATGTTGTTTCTATCTTCAACTCGTCCTCTATAAAAAAAAACCGTCCCATTCTCTTCCCTAACCAGAAATTGCCACTACTCTAAATAAAAGAAAAGAATGCAACTGTGAGCGATAGTTAAATTTTCAGATAGAAATTGAAGATTCTTGCTTTGAAAAGAACTAATTTTCCTTTTTCTTTTGTATTGAATAATAATTGCAGCTGTACATGATCATTCTTTTATATACATTTTACATATTGGGCTGAACGTTTTTATAAAACGTTTTACATTGACTATGCCCATTGCTTTTATATATTGGGCTGTGATGAACAAGGCCCATTGCTTTTTATATAAGCTTATCTTATACACGAGACGGCTAACTCTAATTGCCCCCCTCAAATCTAGGGTCGGCTGAACGGAAGAAACCCTAGATTTGATTTTGAGCATGAAGAGCTAGCCTCCGACATAGATAAACGTGAGTTGCTTCTCTTCAGCTCTTGAGTCCTTGCGCAAGGCTTTTGGATACTCCTTCTTCAGTTTTCGTGACATTCGAGACAATTGAAACACGATTCCAGGCTTGATTTCCATGCTGATTTGAAGACGATGACTGACTGGCCTGATTTGAGAAAGATGTTTGATGGATCTGGCTTGTTGAAGTTGTACATGGCGATTCCACTGTTGAAAGGCGATGGATCTTCAGATCGTCTCTAAGTCTGGTGAAATTTTTGGTTGAAAGAGCTTTGGTAAGTATATCTGCACGTTGGTGAAAGGAAGGTATGTAGTTTATTTGCAGCTTTCCATTCCTTACTTGCTCTCTAACAAAATAGATGTCTATTTCGATGTGTTTAGTGCGAGCATGTTGAATAGGATTTGCAGACATGTAGATAGAACTTTGATTATCACACCATACAGTTGCTTTTGATGATATATTTAGCTGTAGTTCTTTAACTATGGACTGTATCCACATTATTTCAGCAGTAGCACTCGCTATACTCCTGTATTCTGCTTCTGCGCTAGATTTTGATATAGTAGACTGCTTTTTAGAACTCCATGATATTAAATTATTTCCCATATAAATGCAATATCCAGTAGTTGATCTTCTATCATCTGGATCCGCAGCCCAATCAGAATCAGTATAGCCTGTAATATTAAAACTCTTTCCTCCTTGAAGTGTCAGTCCATAGTTGATTGTGCCCTTTAGGTATCTTAAAATCCTTTTGACTGCTCTCCAATGTTCATCTTTAGGGTCCTGTAAAAATTGTGAAACTTTGTTAACACTGAAAGCTATATCAGGTCGTGTTATGGTTGCATATTGTAATGCACCAACAACACTTCTATATTGTTTAACATTATTTATAGCTTCCCCACTGTATTTTGAAAAATGTTGAGTGGAAATCATTGGAGTAGGTTGAGCTTTTGCTTCAGCCATGTCAGTTTTAATAAGTAGCTCAGTTATATACTTCTTTTGACTTAAGAACATTTCTGAACTTGATTTCCTTTTCGCTTCAATTCCAAGAAAGTAAGAAATTTCACCCAAGTCTTTAATAGAAAATTCCCTGTTTAAATATTTGATTATATTTGCTATCTCAACATCACTGCTACCTGTCACAATTAAGTCATCAACATATATGAGAATATAGACAGTAGATGATTGATTAATTTTAACAAACAAGGAATTATCAGATTTTGTAGGCCTGTATCCCATAATATTTAAGGTTGACTTGAGTTTTTCAAACCAAACCCTTGGAGCTTGCTTCAGTCCATAAATTGCTCTTTTCAGTTTGCAAACAAGATTTGGATTTTGAATATATCCCTCTGGTTGTTGCATAAAGATTTCTTCTTGTATTTTGCCATTAAGAAAGGCATTGTTCACATCTAAGTGCCTGATTTTCCATTGATTTGACAAGGCTATAGAAAAAATAATTCTAATAGTAGTTGGTTTGACTACTGGTGAGAAGGTCTCATTATAGTCAAAACCATATATTTGTGTAAACCCCTTAGCAACCAACCTTGCCTTGTATCTATTGACACTTCCATCAGGATTTGTTTTTAACTTGTAAATCCATTTACACCCAATTAAATTTTTATCCTTTGGTTGTGGAACCAGTTCCCATGTCTGATTATTAATAAGGGCATTAAATTCATCATTCATAGCTGCTCTCCATTCTTTGCTCTTGACAGCTTGACTATAAGTTAGAGGCTCCTCTTGTTTTAAACCTGCAATATATAGTTTGGGTTTAAATATGCCACTTTTGGCTCGAGTCATCATGGGGTGACCAGTATTTGTTGGTTCAGCAGTATCAATTTGATCTGAACCTCCTTCAGTAACAGGTAGTTCTTCATCTGAACTATTTGACTCACTGTTTGAGCTTTGAATACTTCTAGAATTTGAGTCTTCATTTTCTTCTAATGTAGGTGTGCTTTTGGCGAGGCTGGGTGGTTCACTGTCATTACTACTGTATGGATCAGTAGTATTGCTTTGTTGAGCATCAGCAGCCAGGTTATCACCTGTTACTTGAAGAAAATCTGAAAGTTGGGGAATACATGGTATATTTTCTTTACCTTTAACAATTTTGCTTGTTGTTTTGATATTTGCCTGTGTATATGGAAATATATACTCATTGAATTTGACATGTCTACTAATGAATATTTTTCCACTCTCATCAATACATCTGTAACCTTTTTGCTTAACAGCATATCCAAGAAAAGTACATGGCCTTGATCTGAATTCTAACTTATGTTTATTATAAGGCCTCAAATAGGGAAAACATAGGCATCCAAATGGTTTTAATTCATTGTAATTTGGTTTAACTTTATACAATACTTCTAATGGACTCACGTTCTGTAAAACTGCTGTAGGCATTCTGTTTATTAAATAAACTGCAGTATTAAATGATTCACACCAGAATTTTAATGGTAAGCCAGCATGCGCTAATAAGGTTAAACCACTCTCAACAATATGCCTATGTTTCCTTTCAACTAAACCATTCTGTTCTGACGTGTATGGGCAAGTAGTTCTGTGTACAGTGCCTTTACTGTCAAAATAACTGATAAGCGATTTATATTCAGTCCCACCATCAGACTGTAAAATTTTTATTCTAGTGTTGAATTGATTCTCTATCATATTCATAAATTTAATTACAGTATCATGAGTATCAGATTTATTCTTTAAAAAATAAATCCAAGTATATCTAGAGAATGCATCAACAAAGGAGATATAGTATTTGAAACCATAATCAGTAGATATAGGCGCTGGTCCCCAAAGATCAGTGGCAACTAATTCAAAAGGTTTAGTGTAATCAGTTAATGAGTGATCAAATGGTAGTTTATGATTTTTGCCCATTTGGCAATAAGTACAAACATATGGCAAGGGAATATCTTCATATGAAATGTTATTTTTACGTAGAATATTTTTCACAATATTGACACTAGGGTGACCTAACTTGTAATGCCACAAATCAAAAATACTTTTGTTACAGTTTTCATGTTGAACTACAGCATTATAGCAAAGGCCATCTTTTGAAGAAGTTGGTTGATCTCCAAGTTTGAATTTGTACAGTCCTTTGTCTTCATTACCCTGCAAAAGAATTTCATGTGTCAACATGTCTTTAACAACACAATAGTTTGGATAAAATTCAAAATATACATTATTATCTTTTGTAAATTGTGACACACTCATTAAGTTTTTCTTTATCTTAGGCACCCTTAATAATTTATGTAAAAATAATTGTCTCTTGCCAGTTAAGATAGCATTACCAGTGTGAGAAATACTAATGCACTTACCATCACCCATGGTTATTAACTGATTACCTCTATATTCTTTATTCCCAAGATTGAGATTATCTAAATTGTTGGTCATATGATTTGTAGCACCTGAATCTGGAAACCAGTTATCATCAATAATTGATTCAGATTTGCTGTCAGACTGATTACATTGATTTCCACTTGATTGACTTTCTGAATCTTGTTGAGCCTGAGCCACATTAGCATTAGGATTATTCTGGTTTTGACTGTAGTTCCCTTGATTACCAGAATAGTTAGAATTAAATCTGAAGAAACACTTAAGAGCTGTATGTCCCACTTTTTCACAGATTTGACACTTGGGTTTATTATTGTTGTTGTTCCATCTTCCCCTTCCTCTTCCTCTGGAGGGGAATCCACCTCTTTGACTGATATTATTATTCTTGTAATTGCCTTGACCTCTGCCTCTATTGGTAGCAGCGTAGTTAATAGAATAATCATTGTCTGTAGCCTTCTTGATGTCAATTCTTGCCTCATGTGAAAGTAGAATGGCATGAACCTCATCAAGTGGAGGAGTAACTCTTTGTGTTGTTATTATGGCTACTACAGCCTCATATTCACTTCCTAATCCATTTAGTAAACACAACACTTGTTCAGAATCATCAATATTGCTCCCTGTGGCTTTTAACATATCACAAATATTTTTGACCTTTCCCAAATATTCTCTCATACTCAAGTTGTCTTTCTTACAATTTTGAAGTTGCCTTTTATAATACAAGGCTTTGGCTTGAGACTGAGAATTGAATACTTTTTCAACAGTTGTCCAGATTTCATTTGCAGTATTACATCCAATTACTTGAGGTAATAATGGAGCACTAATAGAGGATAATAACCAGGCACTGATCAGCCTTTCTTGTCTATGATACTTTGTAAATTCTTCGTTACTAACTATGTTGTTTTCAGCATTAGTAATGAATCTTGGTGGAGGAGTAATAGTTCCAAGAATATATTCCTCTAAGCCATATCCTTGAATGGCAGTTTGTACTTGCATTTTCCATAGCAGGAAATTGTTTTCTTCAAGCTTGATGGTGACAAGCTGGCTTTGAGGGCTAATTACAGTTTTCAGCAGTTGATCTATTCCTGAGGGTGGAGGAGGAGGAGGAGGATTTCCTGAATTGCCTGCAGTTCCTGTGTTACCAGATGTTCCAGTTGCAGAGTTGTCGCTTTGAGCCATTACAGCAACAAAATGATGAAAAATACTATCAAGAAATGAGGTATTTTTCTTCTGAACTCTTTACTTTGAATTGGGATTGCACAAGAATTTGATTTGCAGTTACTTTTTGATTGCAACAGAATGGATTTAATGATGAAATCCCTTTCTTTTTTTTATATGAAATATCAAGAACTGATTTCTGACCGTTCTTGCTTTGCTATCTGAGTAATTGTGAACTTTTTCTTGTGCTTCTTGATCGGTAAGGATGCTTTCAGA
Organism: Allium sativum; assembly: GCA_030737875.1. NCBI lineage: Eukaryota > Viridiplantae > Streptophyta > Magnoliopsida > Asparagales > Amaryllidaceae > Allium > Allium sativum. The sequence continues at coordinate 55,742,600 of CM060916.1, read as the reverse complement.
TGAAATAATCCTCTCTCAACTTATTAGAACATAGATGCAGCCAGATAACCTTGGCACGGCGCTATGTTTTAGTGATTGAGAAATGAATCTCAGATGAAAAGATCACTTGTGATCTTGGATGAGTCAGATTCAAGTGATGAAGATGAATCTGATGAATCTGCCACAAACTATAATATCAGAATCGAGTAGCTCTGATACCAAGTTAAATTTTCAGATAGAAATTGAAGATTCTTGCTTTGAAAAGAACTAATTTTCCTTTTTCTTTTGTATTGAATAATAATTGCAGCTGTACATGATCATTCTTTTATATACATTTTACATATTGGGCTGAACGTTTTTATAAAATGTTTTACATTGACTATGCCCATTGCTTTTATATATTGGGCTGTGATGAACAAGGCCCATTGCTTTTTATATAAGCTTATCTTATACACGAGACGGCTAACTCTAATTGCGATAAAAAGGTGGAATGTTCGAATTCACTCAATAACATTGGCCATGGAGGAAAGCGGAGTCGATAGTTGGGTTCATGCATGATGGACACGGTCCTCGCATGAGTCAGTGGCGTCAGTCAGTAGACCGGGGTTCGGGGTCAGTTGTTTTCGGGTTAGCGTGGGTCCAGGGGTAGTGAAGGGGAAGTTTTGGCCTAGGTTGGCCTGTAGTGGCAGCCGTAGGCCCGTAGGTGATGTTTGATCAGATGTCTGGCTCGCATGAGGACGAGTTCCGGTAGCTTGAGAAGAATACAAGACATTAGAAGCGGTTTTTTTGCATCATTTCGAGAAGAAATAGAAAGGGCAGGCTCAAGCTGAGAAGTGCCATTCGGTGAGGGTGGCAAGAGGAGGGAGGATGGGCTCTTAAGTTTTGAAGTGGTGGAGCAAATGTTGGTGGAGTCTGTGTTTAGTTTGCCAAGAAATGATCAAGGGTATGGGAGGTGGATTACTGTGAGGCAGACGCATGAAGAAGAAGAAGAAGAAGAAGAAGTAGCAAGAGGAGAGGCTGGCGCGGGTTCCTCACGAATGGGCCATGAAATTAAAAAAAAGGAAAAAAATATCAAATTTTCCTGGAAAGAAAAAAAGGCGGTATGGATACTTGCTGTAGTAGTACGTGCGGGCGAATGCATGGGAAGAGGCCGGTTTGTATTTTGTTGTTCGTGGGCTTTAGAGAAGTAAAGTGTGGGATGTGCGAACCAGTTTTCATGCAGGCCAACCATGATGGCTTCAACGACGGGAGCAGAAGTGTTGAGCATTGGGGGAAGGTTGATGTCTGCAGTTCGGCAGTTAAAGGAAGAATAGGGATCATGTTGGACGGTCAAGCGGTTGTTGAGCTAATGTTTGAACGGTGGAAGGGTAATCAAGGGTTTTAGGTGATAATTACGGTAATTATATCCTTAATGATAAAATCAAGATTTTTTATCTATTCTTTAAAAATAATTTGAACATAATAATGTGTATCACCTGTTCATTCGTGGAGAGTTTTGACAGAAACCAGCTCCGTTAGGATCGTGACAATGAACGCTACGCTATTGTGCTGATTCGAAGGGAAATGAAAACAGTTGGATTTTCATTCAATTTTAAATGGTCGTCTAAAATTAAATGAAACAACGCTGGAATACCAAAATAAAGGTGAGTTAATTCTCACACTTTTCTGAACTGCTATGATGTGATAAATCCATATAATACCATCAAAAATATATATATTGGTTGATTTGTTGCTTTGATTGCTTATGGTTGATTAAGTGGTTGTTGTTAATTATATTGTCGTCGTTGATTTATTTATTTTATCATGAAATTTCATAATAATCGGTGATGTAGGGAAGAATAGATTGGAGGGATCCGACTGGATTCCTCAAATATTATGGATGTTGTTTATTTTAGTACTGTTTACACATGAACTGATTGAACCTCCGATTGACATTGAAACATGTTTGAATATTGATGGTTGAATTGATGTGATCGTTGTTGATATTTTAATCAATCAACAATATTGATTAAGTGGTTGGCAATGAGGGCTTAAAATCTATTGTTTTCAAGACATCATTTTACTGTCAGGCGAGTGGACGTAGTTTAAAGTTAAAAAATTTATTTTATAACTGAATTAAAGTTTTGCGTTTATTTTATTTAATAACGAATAAGAAGTTTATAAAAATATTCATACGTTTAAAATCATGTTTTTAATAGAAATTATTAAATATTTTATAATAAGAATTTAAAGTCATAATGGATATTTATGAACTGCAGTCAGAAACTAACCTACGAGTTAGTAGAAATGAAATAATTGTTTTTATAAAACAATTAACTGATGTTTCAAATTAATTTAGTTATTTAATTAATTTAAGAATTGAATAATAACGGAAATCAGTTAAACGGTTAACTGATATGTACGGTTCGCAAAAACCAACCATTTTAATTTGAAATTGACGATTGGGTTAATTTGATTTAACTTTCTCTAATCAATGGTTTTCAAAATATTTGTTAATTAACAAATGTTGTTAGAAGCTAGTTAATCTTTGATTAACTATAATTTTAAGTGATTATTGAATTTTTATTTATTAATAAAGTTAATTGTTATTTAATAACTTTTGTAAAATGATTTAATTATCCTACCTTTAATTAACAATGAAGTTAATTGATAAATGATTAATTATGGGAATAAGCTACATTTATTCGGTTAATAATGAAGTTAATTATTATATTAATAATTAAAGCTAATGTTCCAATTATTAGCATTCCTTTCCAAAAGAAAATCGAGTTATGATGAGATTTTAATTAAGAAAAGGGTATAAAAAGATTTTTACAAATCCCAGGAATTTATAAACATAAGTTTATAAAGGAAGGATCGAGCTATAGCGATGTTTAAGATAACCTTTTACTTAATAAAAGCGATCCGATCAAAGACAGATTTACGAAATAAAAGTGATGAAAATAGGTTAGCATAAAAGGGTTTTGAAATTTAGTTCAAATCGTATAAACAAAGTGTAAATGGGATTTATAAGCTAATGCGGGCGTTGCGAAATGATTTTATTAAGTAAACATGAAGGGGATTAAATAGGATTTCTCGGAAGAGGGTTAAATGGGTTCGTTCAAAAATAATATTAAACTGTTTAATATGCAAGTAAAGAGATTATAAGTCAATTACCAATATAAGATATGGTATGGAAATCATATTGAATTCGAATGGTAAATGAGATTGGGAAGTTTACTTAAGTAAAGGTAATGGACATGGAAAGCGGGGTTTTCAAATATAAGGAAATGGTTTATAAAACCATAACATATGGAGATGGGAATAATATATTGGATTATTGGGATAATATTGGTTTTAAATTACAAACTTGTATCTATCTTGAGATAAGAACGCTGTCGATCAAGGTCTGAGAGGTAATTAGAATACCCTAACTTGAACGGCTTCACTATTATCGAGAGATAATATTAGTTTGTAATGGAGTGAATATCGAGTTATTTGCGATTAATAAAATTTATCATTTATTTAAAATAATCTTTTAAAATGGATTAACTATGCTAGTTAAATCAGAAATGAAACTACTTTTATTTAATAATAACTAAAGCGAGTACTTTACTATTGGAATTCTTTTCTGAAACGAGATAAAGCTATGAATGAATTAGAATGGAAAGGATTTGAAATTTAATTCGAATCATATAAATAAGGTGTGAAAAGGGTTTTACCCAAACCAATGATTTTAAAAATAAGTGTTCACCTAAGGGCTGAATTAAGTGAAATGGTTTAATCGAATTAAGAAAGAGAATTTGGTAATTAATCATTTGTTATTTGATTGAATAGAAATATAACGATATGCCAAATGGTAAAGGAAATGGAAAGTGGAATTAGAACTATAACAATAATTTCAAATCAGTGAAAAATCGAAAAGGGGTTTTAGTAAATTTAACGCTGTTTCCACGATAGAGGGAAATAAAAGATGATTTATAAAATATAGTGATATATCCAAACAAAGAAATAAAAATAGAAGTTGATAAAAGAGTATTGAGTACTGTTTTCAAAGTAACGCAACCAGGAGGGTTTTGATAAGATAAAATTCATAGAATCGATTATAAAAAATTGACAAAATGGTTTAATGAAATATTTCATATAAAGGACCTGAGCTGCCAATTCACCTAGATATACTATTATGATTTGATAGTTAAATAACCGACTATCAAAATCTGGCCTTTTATCGATTGTTGGTACGAAAAGACCGGGATCGAATTTATATTTGAAAACCATTCCGACCAGCAAATGCGTGACGTTGAAGATATCTGAAGATTGTCGAGATGGAGCATTGAAGACCGTTGATCTTCATGAGCGGAAGAACCAGTCGGTAAATTTCTCTGGCTAGCTACCAGAGTTATAATGACACCTGATTCTGTCGTGATTGGAATCTACGGATTTGCAAGGACTTCTCGCTACTGATCCTTGGGGTGACTCCTATATAAGGATGCGGTAGGAGGGTGCCTTCGGTTCATCCTGTTCCTGGATGACTTTTATGGACGGATGTATGATAGAGTATTTCCTTAAGAATCATGTACGTTGATTTTTACAAATATACCAAGTTTGGTGGTGGAGAAATTCTCTTGCTTAACACCCAAAGTATATTTGTGGACGTCAATTAGTGATTTGATGGATCTGACAATGTGACATTCAAAGATGTGCTGACTATTGAGATAAACGTAACCTCAAGCCTCATCAACCAGGAAATGGCACAAAAATCGGGTAGGCATCATGGCTATGTGGGTCGCACCCATTAAAAGGGTATATCATTACCTGATCTAGAGAAATCAAATGCCTTCGGTTGTCCCATTATTTTACATGTAAGCTATCAGTTTGGTTGGCCGGCCCCTAACCGTGGTAATGATATATTCGGTACTCTCAAGAGAAATGAGGGGCCGGTCATGTGTAGCCGGGTTGCAAGACGTTCTTGTTGCACCTCAATGTATTCATCTCCGGAGGTACATTTTCGGAAGGTGGTCCCATACCTTGCCAGGAAAACCATTATCCAATAAGAGTCCGCGACTTTAATTGTATACAATATATGTGAAGCGTGAGATGCAAGCATTCTGCTAGATTAATATTTATTTCTGGTTTGATAGACAGTATTATAATATCAGAAAAGATATTGATTTCGAAAATGTTTTGGGTTATAGTAAGATAAAAACCGTCCGTGTTTATGTATGGGCTGGTCTTACTATTATCCTTTTCTTTTCAAAAGGATTTTTCAAAGTTAAACAAGTTCTTTGTACTGTGAATTTATCACTGAAAGTATTCCAGACTGATGCGGGTGAATTTTGCTTTGCTTCAAATGTTCTCGGGTTAGACCGAGTATATTTACAGGTTAGGTTTCGCTTGCAGTTTCAGGAGCTGGAAGCAGGAGGCTTCACCGTTAGCTATATAAGTGTATTTCTGTTGTGACAGATATATGTTTTACTCTGATGATTGGTATGTGTATACAGTTTTCTTTTGTATAAAGGGACTTGATATTATATTTATTCGTTCCGCTGTGAGATTCTGATGTGTTCTTCTTTCTTCTATTCTAATATTTCTTTCTTTCTATTTCTCATCCTCTAACTTCTTTCTATCAACAGTTTGGGGTTCTGTAACAACCCATATTTTTATAACATGTTAAAACAAGAAATCAAGGCAGAATTAAATTTTAAAGTCAGAATCAGGAGAAACGGGTTACGCCATTGCGTTCGTCTCGAAATTTTACATGAAATAGAGTCCGAGTTTTCGAAAATCGGAGTCCGGATGAAGAAGTTATGGCTTGTACAAGTTTCAGCAGTTTTCAGGCAGCACTGGACCAGGGGGTCGACCATAGGGTCAACCTACCCCCCCCCCCCCCCGGTCGACCATAGGGTCGACCTACCCTCCAGGTCGACCATAGTGTCGACCTCCCCCCCTTACAGGTCGACCTAGTCGGCCTGTTTTGACCGAGAACTCATTTTTGAAGCCTGGGACATGTCTTGATGGTGCAGATTGATTCTAGGGTTAATCTAAGGGCCTAAACTAGTTGCTACACCTATAAAAACACCCTTAGACCTAACCTAATTCATATCAAATCATTCTTACACTATTATGCTGCTGAACTCCCTCTTGAACCATGGCCGTCGCCCCCAAATTAAAGATTAAGCATTCAAACTCAAATCAATTCGAAGAACAAAGCTTCAACAATGGTTCAAACAATAAATCAACACTACTACAACGTTCTATGACAATTTCAGTTCCTAATTCACTAGCCATGCTCTGTAAGTGCTAGTTACTTTTAGATTTAAACATTTAATTATAATATGGACATGAAATAAAGTGGAATTGGATCTAAGTACGTTTACCGATTCTGATCTATTTCTGTTGCTCCTTGAATCTTCTGTTTTGGGACTTGTCTATCTTTATGTTCATGACAAGTTTATGATCTATTCAGCAGTTTTCTGGATTTGTGATGACGTTATCATCAAGTTGTAATATTTATGCCTATGATGATATTTTCCTCTGATCTCATTTTTATTCAATTTCTATCTCCCCTAATTTATTTTCTTTTCATGAACCTTGGTCAATTTCGGACCTTGGCCTAAAATCGTGATTTCCATACGATATGTATATGGGGGAATTATGGGATTATTGCCTATATGAATATGATGTAATAATTGGCAACATGAAATTGGATATTATCATTGTATTTGCAAGTTTGGGCTTGATCTGTAAATTTTGGTATAATCTTGTTATGAACAAATTTGCATAAATATTATATACATGGAATTTGGCACAAATAGGATCTATGTAATGTAACATGAGATTTGGTATATATAACATGTATGTAATTTGGCATGTAAATTAAACCACGTGTTCGGGCATATGTAAGTTAAATCAAAAGATTTGGCTTACGATTGGGCATATGTAGAATTGGGATTTGAATATAAAAGCGATTGTATATTTGATAATTGGCATAAATATGTATTATGAATTTGGGTAGTTGGCGTGTGTTGTAATAAAAAGATTACAGTTTGGGATAACTACATCATGAATCATGATTTGGGTTTATTTCGGCATGATACATGCAATTCTGGCTAGAACTCGATATGGGTGAAATAGCATGAACTTGGCATACATGTAAATAGGCATACATGTAAATAGGCAAGAATTGGACATATGTAAACTGACTAGAATTGGGTATATATACCCATATATATATATATATTGGCATGTAATTTAGGAACTTGGGCATATGTTTATTAAAATATAAAGTTGGGAATTTGAAACATGAAAATGACGGTGTATTGGATAATTGACTTGAACACGAACATGAACATTTCTATATGTTAAACACATGAACTGATATTGGGGTTTTGGGGGGAATACGAACATTAATGAACCTTTGACACGAGGTTAGACTCGGTTTGTGGTGTAAACCTGCCTGGAACCGCCCGACAAATCCAGTAGCCGCAAAGTGACAGTCTAATGTGAGAGGTCGAAGGCCAAATTGTAGGCGTAACGGTTTATGACACGAGGTTAGACCCAGTTTGTGGTGTAAATCTGCCAGGAACCGCCCGGCAAAACCAGTGGCTACAAAATGCACGGTCTAATGTGAGAGGTCATGATTCGTTTGTCATAATGAATGAATTAAGGGATACTAACCATAATAAGACATGGGTATGGTTAGAGGGTTAGGTGGGATGAGATGGAAATTTGACATGTAAATATGGACCTAACCGGTATGAGTTAAGAACATGTAAAACTTATAAATGTAGGCTCAACCAATATGTTATGAATTGGTGGGTTAAGTAACTGGCTAGGCTAATGATACTTAACCGTTATAACATGACTAACGGATGGGTTGGGCTAACTTGAATAGGTTGATAACACCCAACCGATATAACTTGATGCGTGGTAAGGTTAAATAACAACAGAGGGTAACACTTAACCGTCCCAACCTGATAAGTAGGTGGTCTAAGTCAATTTAACACGATGATTTGATAGGGTTAAGTCATGAACCGCTTGAATATGCTTAACCAATTAGACACGATGATTTGATAGGGTTAAGTCATGAACCGCTTGAATATACTTAACCAATTGGACACGATGATTTGATAGGGTTAAGTCATGAACCGCTTGAATATACTTAACCAATTGGACACGATGAATTGATAGGGTTAAGTCATGAACCGCTTGAATATACTTAACCAATTTAACACGATGATTTGATAGGGTTAAGTCATGAACCGCTTGAATATACTTAACCAACTTGACAGATGATTCGTAGGGCTAAGTCATGAACTTGAACGACAACACTTAGCCAATTTTACATGACACGTAGGCGGGTTAAGTCACGAACTTGAATGACAACACTTAACCAACTCGACATGCTAGACTGAAGGGGTTAAGTCTCGAATTTAAATGACAACACTTAACCTACTGAACGGAAACCCTAGTTCCGTGGTCCTTATCAGCAGTAACCCACTAGATGTATCACGGTACCCTGGAACTAGGCAGGGTGGGGCACGATTACTGGGCTGATTTTAAGCGAACAGAACGACGGCTGAGTTAGTGCGCCATTGTAGGTTCAGGCGGACTATGGTCGTGCACGTAGTCCGGAGTTGAAAAAGCAGGCATTGGGCATTGGTAGTTTTACACTGTGCGTGCTTGATTCGTGTCGGTGGTTGGCACCTTAGGGCTTGATACACCCTATGGTGGACCTAGCACAGGTGACTACATTTCGTGATTGGGTCGTATGACACAGACACATGAATGAGCTAGGACTTGTAGGGAGCCGATCGATTAATAGATTGTTACGTGGAAAAAGGGTGTTGTTCGTTAGGTAGCATAATCCCTAGTGGTCCTAGGTGGCATAAACCCTAATCGAATCTAGGAAACGCTCAATAGGTAGCATAATCCCTAGTGGTCCTAGGTGGCATAAATCCTAGTTGAACACGCGATAGTTCGTGATAAGGAAACCAAGCCAGAACAAGGGTGGCAGTCCAAACGATTTCAAGAATGGTGGCACTACGTTGAAGTAGTATAGAAATACGTGATGAAACCCGTGCGATATACGACAAGGGACTGTACATATACATGGAAAGGATGATACGGGTTGGGGTACTAGTACAGTTGGTGCAGAGAATTTAGGAAATCAAAGAAAATAGTGGAATGGTGAAGCTTAGAAATCTTACGATGTTATACTTAATAGAAACCTTGCAACGGGATACTTGGTAGGAACCTTGTGATGATACTCTTAATAGGAAGCATGGAATGTTATACTTGATTCATCGTGCCGGTAGCTTACCTTGTCATCATGCTTATGTTTACTTTCAGTTTATTTATGCCATGTTATCTTCACCTGTTTTTATGCTGAAAGCCACTAGAACTTACTCAGTCTTTATGACTGACCCAGTTTGTTTTGCCTCTTTTTCTTTCGTCCCCCCCCCCCCCAGGTTCACAGGGTGGGAATTCAGCTTAGTTCGAATCTTGCCAAGCTCCAAGGCTCTTTCATGTACTGCTTGGATTTCTCTTGGCTATGGCTTTCTTTACTGTTTTACTTGGGGAATGATTTATGACCATGGTTTTATGCTTCTTTACTATTGCAAGACAGATTTCGATGTAATAGATTTAATGGCATTTTGATGTAAAAAGGCTTTAGACCTTTCTAGATTTTTAAAGCAATAAAATTTGGTTCTTCTTCCGCTGTTTTATATGTTCTGTCTTGTAATATTTCTGTATATGTTTACCTAGATAATGCTCCACCAAAGCTAGTGCATTCCCTTTGTGAGTGACCCTAGCGGAGGTGGGGTGTTACATTTGGTATCAGAGCAGAAGGTTACCAGACTGGGCAAAAGATTTTAAAACTTTTTGAAATTATTTTCAAAACCATTTACAAAGAAGCATTTTTCAAGAAAAGTTTTATTTTTAAAGGCTATTCCCCAAAGGCCATTAGCATTATCCTTTGTTTCCTTGTTCGAATCCCTTTTCCTTTCTTTCCTCCATCTGTAGTCACATTAGTTCCATCTGCGACTAATCTTATTTCAAGCTTTATAGGGTTGCCGTGCGATGGAGGTAGTTCTCGAGAGACCTGTTAACACGTTATATAAGAAGGGATAAGAGTGGTTAAGGCGAATGAGGCTCAGAACAAGAAGGTAGAAATGTTTCTGTAGGAAAGTCTAGTTTATATTTCTATCCCGTCCGTACCCTTTTTGATTATGGTACATCGCATCCTTTTTATTTCTGCTTCGATAGTTGAGTCTCTCCACCTTAGTACTAGCGTAGTAGAGGATCCCGTTTTTGTCTCAAATCCAGTGGGGAATCGGCTCATTTATTCATGACTTGTTTGGGTTTGAGAATGTCTATGCTAAGTGTTGAGTTTAGAAGTAAAGCTTATGTTTTTGGGCAATGGGTTGATTCTAGGGATGGAGTGGTTTTCCAAAAATGATACCATTCTCGAGTATGAAAAGAGGGTAGTTAGACACTTGACTTGCCTTGGTAATGCCCTCGAAGTCTAGTGTAACCCTTAGGGTTCTGCCATGGTTAGTTATGTAGAATCTCTTGATACATTTATCAATCCGCTCGAGTAGTGTTCGCCACTAAGGCGGATGGTCCATTTCACTTATGCATGAGTCATAGAAAATCACCTTAGTAAGTACACTTGGCAACATGGTTGACATCTGTTTATTTGCAAGAGATAATCCTTCTACGTGGAATACCCTATAAACGAGATCTAGGATTCACTAGTGAATTTTGGAGAGCTTGCATGAAACCATGAGTACGCAGTTATGTTTGAGCTGAGTATACTAGAAGGAGGATAATGGAAAATGGGACGAGAGACAACAGTGAAATGAGTTCCAACTCATATTTTGGAAACAAGAATTAAGAAATTATGAAGTTAAAGACGGACAAAGCACAATGGAGTTAAGCACAAGGAAATGTGACTTAGAAGATTGAAGACTAGATACGCGCATCATATCTCTTTTTAAGAGTATATCCTTGATCCCTCTTTTCCTGTAGAGCTTACTTGCATGCTATCTTTTATGTATATCCTCTCGGTCCTATTCTCAATCTTATTTCTGTTGCAAACCCCATAAGGAGTATGACTCATCTGGTTGTGATATATGTTAGGGTTTGAGGATGTCCGTTGGGTTGACTAAACTTTTTGGGCTTTATAGGATATGGGTTGGTTTTAGGAAGGGTTTCTTGCGACCTAAAAGGAGTTTATCATGCTTGGTTTCCTAGAATAATATATATTGGTTTTGGGCTGGTGTTTAGGGTACAAAGTTTTTCTTTACTTGCTTCTATCATTCGGTTATACCTTTAGGTAGGAACTAATGGATGTAAACATGTGTTTGAGACATGTTATGGTTGATGGTTGCAAGTGGTTGCTAGTTGTTGCTCGTGGACGCATGAACACACATTAGGGACTATATTGGCTCAGTCACATCTCATATTGCATATGCATGAATGTTTATACTTGTTTATGGATGGAATTGAATGTGTTATCATGTGGATGTTGCATATGGATGGATGTTTGTGCACACATATAGTGTTTATATGACTAGGACTATTCGCATACATATTGGATTCATGGCACTAAACATATTTTGCATTTAAAAAGATCAATCAGGCCTGATCATTTGCATTAGATAAGGAACATATACACACACTTTCTGCATATGTTCATACAGCATTAGAAATCTCTTAAGGACAATGGATGCCTGTGATTGATGATTGAGTAGATGGATGATTGGATGGTAGGACACATTCTTCTTAACTTGAAGATTTCGGGGACGAAATCCTTTAAGGAGGGGAGAATGTAACAACCCGTATTTTTATAACATGTTAAAACAAGAAATCAAGGCAGAATTAAATTTTAAAATCAGAATCAGGAGAAATGGGTTACGCCATTGCGTTCGTCTCGAAATTTTACATGAAATAGATTCTGAGTTTTCGAAAATCGGAGTCCGGATGAAGAAGTTATGGCCTATACAGGTTTCAGCAGTTTTCAGGCAGCACTGGACCAGGGGGCCGACCTACCCCCCCCCCCCCCCACCCCCCAGGTCGACCATAGGGTCGACCTACCCCCCAGGTTGACCATAGTGTCGACCTCCCCCCTTACAGGTCGACCTGATCGGCCTGTTTTGACCCAGAACTCAATTTTGAAGCCTGAGACATGTTTTGATGGTGCAGATTGATTCTAGGGTTAATCTAAGGGCCTAAACTAGTTGCTACGCCTATAAAACACCCTTAGACCTAACCAAATTCATATCAAATCATTCTTACACTATTATGCTGCTGAACTCCCTCTTGAACCATGGCCGCCGCCCCCAAATTAAAGCTTAAGCATTCAAACTCAAATCAATTCGAAGAACAAAGCTTCAACAATGGTTCAAACAATAAATCAACACTACTACAACGTTCTATGACAATTTCAGTTCCTAATTCACTAGCCATGCTCTGTAAGTGCTAGTTACTTTTACATTTAAACATTTAATTATAATATGGACATGAAATAAAGTGGAATTGGATATAAGTATGTTTATCGATTCTGATCTATTTATGTTGCTCCTTGAATCTTCTGTTTTGGGACTTGTCTATCTTTATGTTCATGACAAGTTTATATCTATTCAGCAGTTTTCTTGATTTGTGATGACGTTATCATCAAGTTGTAATATTTATGCCTATGATGATGTTTTCCTCTGATCTCATTTTTATTCAATTTCTATCTCCCCCAATTTATTTTCTTTTCATGAACCTTGGTCAATTTCGGACCTTGGCCTAAAATCGTGATTTGCGTACGATATGTATACGGGGGAATTATGGGATTATTGCCTATATGAATATGATGTAATAATTGGCAACATGAAATTGGATATTATCATTGTATTTGCAAGTTTGGGCTTGATCTGTAAATTTTGGTATAATCTTGTTATGAACAAATTTGCATAAATATTATATACATGGAATTTGGCACAAATAGGATCTATGTAATGTAACATGAGATTTGGTATATATAACATGTATGTAATTTGGCATGTAAATTAAACCACGAGTTCGGGCCTATGTAAATTAAATCAAAAGATTTGGCTTATGATTGGGCATATGTAGAATTGGGAATTTGAATATAAAAGCGATTGTATATTTGATAATTGGCATAAATATGTATTATGAACTTGGATAGTTGGCGTGTGTTGCAATAAAAAGATTACAGTTTGGGATAACTACATCATGAATCATGATTTGGGTTTATTTGGGCATGATACATGCAATTTTGGCAAGAACTCGATATGGGTGAAATAGCATAAACTTGGCATACATGTAAATAGGCAAGAATTGGACATATGTAAACTGACTAGAATTGGGTATATATACCCATATATATATATATATATATATATATATATTTGCATATAATTTTGGAACTTGGGCATATGTTTATTAATATGTAAAGTTGGGAATTTGAAACATGAAAATGACTGTGTATTGGAAAATTGACTTGAACACGAACATGAACATTTCTATATGTTAAGCACATGAATTGATATTGGGGTTTTGGGGGGAATACGACCATTAATGAACCTTTGACACGAGGTTAGACTCGGTTTGTGGTGTAAACCTGCCCGGAACCGCCCGGCAAATCCAGTAGCCACAAAGTGTCAGTCTAATGTGAGAGGTCGAAGGCCAAATTGTAGGCGTAACGATTTATGACACGAGGTTAGACCCAGTTTGTGGTGTAAATCTGCCCGGAACCACCCAGCAAATCCAATGGCCACAAAATGCACGGTCTAATGTGAGAGGTCATGATTCGATCGTCATAATGAATGAATTAAGGGATACTTACCATAATAAGAGGTGGGTATGGTTAGAGGGTTAGGTGGGATGACATAGAAATTTGACATGTAAATATGGACCTAACTGGTATGAGTTAAGAACATGTAAAACTTATAAATGTAGGCTCAACCAATATGTTATGAATGGGTGGGTTAAGTAACGTGGCTAGGCTAATGACACTTAACCGTTATAGCATGACTAGCGGATGGGTTGGGCTAACTTGAATAGGTTGATAACACCCAACTGATATAACCTGATGCGTGGTAAGGTTAAGTAACAACAGAGGTTAACACTTAACCGTCACAACCTGATAAGTAGGTGGGCTAAGTCAATTTAACACGATGATTTGATAGGGATAAGTCATGAACCTCTTGAATATACTTAACCAATTGGACACGATGATTTGATAGGGTTAAGTCATGAACCGCTTGAATATACTTAACCAATTGGACACGATGATTTGATAGGGTTAAGTCATGAACCGCTTGAATATACTTTACCAATTGGACACGATGATTTGATAGGGTTAAGTCATGAACCGCTTGAATATACTTAACCAATTTAACACGATGATTTGATAGGGTTAAGTCATGAACCGCTTGAATATACTTAACCAACTTGACAGATGATTCGTAGGGCTAAGTCATGAACTTGAACGACAACACTTAGCCAATTTGACATGACACGTAGGCGAGTTAAGTCACGAACTTGAATGACAACACTTAACCAACTTGACATGCTAGACTGATGGGGTTAAGTCTCGAATTTAAATGACAACACTTATCCTACTGAACGGAAACCCTAGTTGTGCGGTCCTTTTCAGCAGTAACCCACTACATGTATCACGGTACCCAGGAACTAGGCAGGGTAGGACACAATTACTGGGCTGTTTTTAAGTGACCAGAACGACGGCTGAGTTGGTGCACCATTGTACGTTCAGGCGAACTATGGTCGTGCACGTAGTCCGGAGTTGAAAAAGCAGGCATTGGGCACCGGTAGGTTTACACTGTGCGTGCTTGATTCGTGTCGGTGGTTGGCACCCTAGGGCTTGATACACCCTATGGTGGACCTAGCACAGGTGACTACATTTCGTGATTGGGCCGTACGACACAGACACATGAACGAGCTAGGACTTGTAGGGAGCCAATCGATTAATAGATCGTTATGTGGAAAAAGGGTGTTGTTCGTTAGGTAGCATAATCCCTAGTGGTCCTAGGTGGCATGAACCCTAATCGATTCTAGGAAACGTTCAATAGGTAGCATAATCCCTAGTGGTCCTAGGTGGTATAAATCCTAGTTGAACACACGATAGTTCATGATAAGGAAACCTAGCCAGAACAAGGGTGGCAGTCCAAACGATTTCAAGAATGGTGGCACTACGTTGCAGTAGAATAGAAATACGTGATGAAACCCGTACGATATACGACAAAGGACTGTACATATACATGGAAAGGATGATACGAGTTGGGGTACTAGTACAATTGGTGCAGAGAATTTAGCAAATCAAAGAAAATAGTGGAATGGTGAAGCTTAGAAATCTTGCGATGTTATACTTAATAGAAACCTTGCAACGGGATACTTGGTAGGAACCTTGTGATGATACTCTTGATAGGAAGCATGGAATGTTATACTTGATTCATCGTGCCTGTAGCTTACGTTGTCATCATGCTTATGTTTACTTTCAGTTTATTTATGCCATGTTATCTTCACCTGTTTTTATGCTGAAAGCCACTAGAACTTACTCAGTCTTTATGACTGACCCAGTTTGTTTCGCCTCTTTTTCTTTCGTCCCCCCACCCCCAGGTTCGCAGGGTGGGAATACAGCTTAGTTCAGATCTTACCAAGCTCCAAGGCTCTTTCATGTACTGCTTGGATTTCTCTTGGCTATGGCTTGCTTTACTGTTTTACTTGGGGAATGATTTATGACCATGGTTTTATGCTTCTTTACTATTGCAAGACAGATTTCGATGTAATAGATTTAATGGCATTTTGATGTAAAAAGGCTTTAGACCTTTCTAGATTTTTAAAGCAATAAAATTTGGTTCTTCTTCCGCTGTTTTATATGTTCTGTCTTGTAATATTTCTGTGTATGTTTACCTAGATAATGCTCCACCAAAGCAAGTGCATTCCCTTTGTGAGTGACCCTAGCGGAGGTGGGGTGTTACAGGTTCGATACTTGGATTTTTGACAAGTAATACAGGATTATGTATTATTGTTGGAAATTCGAGCGTCGAATTTTTTTCTTGGGCCGTTACAGTTGGTATCAGAGCTATTGGTTTAGTGATAACCTTGGCTCTGTGGCATAACTCGATAGAGATGTGGTTAGTAATACCCTATATTGAGTTTGAATGTATATATGAGAGCGCGTATTTGTAATTTATAATGAAGTTATTTTTATACAGTTTTGCTCGGATTACATTTTTATATAAATATATTTTTCCCAAATGATTATAATATGGATTTGTTTAAGTAATTTGAATAAGAATTCAAACTGGAATATTGATTTGGAATAGATTTATATAATAAAAAGAGATTTCACTTGTGAAATCGAGTAAATGATAATTGGTTGGAAATTATTCCAATATAAATCAATTGATGTGAAACCAAAGTAAAAGCAAACGAGAAATATTTATGTGAATCAAAATGGTTTGGTTGAATTGTTATGCCTTGGTGATTTGTTATATATTGGATGGTTCATATAGAATTCGCCAACAGATTGATTGAAAACCAATCTAGAATAAATGAATTGAAACTATTGAAATGAATAAAAGTATAATGTGGAAATCAAGGAATTGTGCGGTTGATTGCATTGATATAAACCTGAAAAAGGTATAAACTTGGTTGGAACCAATCTGAAATAACTAACCTGAATGAATTAATTCAGGGTTAATGAAACTAAATGGATATTTAAATAAATAAATGGATTGTTAAGACTTGGTTGTAATTAAATCCATCTGAATTTAATAAATTGGTATGGTTATTTCCAATTGTTTGGAATGAATGATATGGGTATTTGGGTCTGAATGATATTGTTTTAAAGACTTATGAAGTTCATTGAAGTTGAGAACAAGTACAGAGTTACTCCAAGAAAATTCTGAAGTAATTTGAATCCAGTTTGGCATGCTAATTAAGCAAGCTCGAGTATATTTATCGCTTATTGCATAATAACGCTTGTAAAAAGGTACGCCTACGCAAAATATGAAATTTTTGGTTTTTATCTGGGTTTTGAGTTTGGATTTTGGATTTTTCCGACTGTATTGGTCGATGTATATATATTTGTTGAACTTGCAATATTGCGGATGTCACTCCGTACAGGGAAGACTCTGCCAAAAATTTTCCAAAATTTAAGATGTTAGGATATTTTTGAAGATTTTTGGAAAATTTTATTATTTAAAATAAATTAGTTTTAAAACTAGTTGGATCAGTTTTGAAAATATAACAGAGTTCTAATTAAATATTTTTGTAAAGGTAACGGGTTGTAGCGTTCTTTCTGCCTTAATAATTTCGGGGACGAAATTCTTCTAAGGAGAAAGAAATGTAATGACCTGCATTTTAGTCGTTAAATTTGAATGTTTAGCTTGGTTTTAAATGTTGATTTCGGCATATATATGGATTTATATTTATTGATTAAACGAAGTTTGACGGTATAATTTAATTAAAAACGAGCTGCAGCGGCGCATAGTTCATAATATTACATTTTGAATTTCAGGTGAATAACCGATTTGACTTTAAAACAACGGTTCCACCAACGGGGATTTCGACAAAACCAATTCTATATTTAGTTATCATAGGATTCCAAATTTTCGTTTCAATCGGACATTGTATGTGATTATATGAGGTATAGACGTTAAACGCTAACAAACGTTAAATACGCGTTAAATATTAAAACCAACATCGCTTTCAAAGAATCGAACTAAATCCGCTATATAATTAAATGTTCAAATATTACACATTTGTCCAAATCCTCTGTCATGTCTTCACCATGGTCAGAATTATCATCCAAATCCTTTTCATATCCAATCAATGAAAAAATCTCGTAGGGTGTCTTTATAACCAACGCATATCTTTTCAAACCTTCTCAGCACATGCAAATTAATGCTACCAAAATGCAGACAAAAACATCAACCAATTTGTGTCTTCATCCCTGACAAACCGCTATACAGAACATGGGGCGCTTGCCTACATTCGTTTTACATACATATAATAATAATAATAAAATCTAATATCATAAAAACTACAGGGTAAAAACATGTGGAACCGTCCTCTGTTTACTGTATTATATAAGCTCATGCATCGTACTTCATACAAAATATTTCCCAAACCATATTGAATCATGATTCAGCAGTTTCAGACAAGATGTAACAAGTCTTTTCATATTTTTGTAGATATGAGAACACGACAAGATGGCACTGTTTTGTTTTCATTTTCAAAGAACGGATCGGCACATGCGATTATAACTATCTATAGAAATCACGTTCTATTTGGATCAAAACTTTAGGGTACATAAATGACATTTTTTCAAAACCCTTTTCACATGGATTCCGACAATAGAAACATCTGGCACCATGCTTAAATGTATATAAAATAAAAAGAAACTCAACAGCTCGGTTTTCAAAGTATATACATAATCTCAGCAAGCATCTGTAGCAAAACTCCCGCAAGTCAACATTTCATTTCAACCTTACCTGGGAGTGGTAGAAACCATGTGAAAGTCATTTTCTAACCTCAACAGAGGTAGAAGAACCATGTGCCTGCGTTTTAATACAGCTTATATCTTTTCATTTCAGTAACCTATTTTCCACCGCTAGTTTGAAAATAACCACACCTACGTTGTACGTATTGATAGCGATGTTGTTTCTATCTTTAACTCGTCCTCTATAAAAAAAAATCGTCCCATTCTCTTCCTTAACCGGAAATCGCCACTACTCTAAATAAAAGAAAAGAATGCAACTGTGAGCGATAAAAAGGTGGAAGGTTCGAATTCACTCAATAACATTGGCCATAGAGGAAAGCGGAGTCGATAGTTTGGTTCATGCATGACGGACGCGGTCCTCGCATGAGTCAGTGGCGTTAGTCAGTAGACCGGGTTTCAAAGTCAGTTGTTGTCGAGTTAGCTGGGTCCAGGGGTAGTGAAGGGGAAGTTTTGGCCTGGGTTGGCCTGTAGTGGCAGCCGTAGGCCCGTAGGTGATGTTTGATCAAATGTCTGGCTCGTATGAGGACGGGTCTGGTAGCTTGAGAAGAATACAAGACATTAGAAGCGGTTATTTTGCATCATTTCGAGAAGAAATAGAAAGGGCAAACTCAAGCTGAGGAGTGCCATTCGGTGAGGGTGGCAAGAGGGGGGAGGATGGGCTCTTTAGTTTTAAAGTGGTGGAGCAAATATTGATGGAGTCTGTGTTTAGTTTGCCAGGAAATGATCAAGGGAATGGGAGGTGGATTACTGTGAGGCAGACGCATGAAGAAGAAGAAGAAGTAGCAAGAGGAGAGGCTGGCGCGGGTTCCTCATGAATGGGCCATGAAATTAAAAAAAAAAACAAATTTTCCTGGAAAGAAAAGAAGACGGTATGGAGATTTGCTGTAGTAGTACATGGGGGCGAATGCATGGGAGGAGGCCGGTTTGTATTTTGTTGTTTGTGGGCTTTAAGGAAGTAAAGTGTGGGATGTGCGAACCAGTTTTCATGCAGGACAACCATGATGGGTTCCACGATGGGAGAAGAAGTATTGAGCATTGGGGGAAGGTTGTTGTCTGCAGTTCGGCAGTTAAAGGCAGAATAGGGACCATGTTGGATGGTCAAGCGGTTGTCGAGCTATTATATGAATGGTGGAAGGGTAATCAAGGGTTTTAGCTGATAATTACGGTAATTATATCCTTAATGATAAAATCAAGATTTTTTATCTGTTCTTTAAAAATAATTTGAACATAATAATGTGTATCACTTGTTCATTCGTGGACAGTTTTGACAGAAACCAGCTCCGTTAGGATCGTGACAATGAACGCTACGCTATTGTGCTGATTCGAAGGGAAATGAAAACAGTTGGATTTTCATTTAATTTCAGACGGTCGTCTAAAATTAAATGAAACAACGCTGGAAACGACAGTCAAAATAAAGGTGAGTTAATTCTCATATTTTTCTGAACTGCTATGATATGATAAATCCATATAATACCATCAAAAATATATATTGGTTAATTGGCTGCTTTGATTGCTTATGGTTGATTAAATGGTTGTCGTTAATTATATTGTCGTCGTTAATTTATTTATTTTATCATGAAATGTCATAATAATCGGTGATGCACGGAAGAATAGGTTGGAGGGATCCGACTGGATTCCTCAAATATTATGGATGTTGTTTATTTTTATACTATTTACACATGAACTGATTGAATCTCCGATTGACATTGAAACCTGTTTGAATATTGATGGTTGAATTGATGTGATCGTTGTTGATATTTTAATCAATCAACAATATTGATTAAGTGGTTGGCAATGAGGGCTTAAAATCTATTGTTTTCAAGACATCGTTTTGCCGCCAGGCGAGTGGACGCAGTTACAAGTTAAAAAATTTATTTTATAACTGAATTAAAGTTTTGCGTTTATTTTATTTAATAGTGAATAAGAATTTTATAAAAATATTTATACGTTTAAAATCATGTTTTTAATAGAAATTATTAAATATTTTATAATAAGAATTTAATGTCATAAAGGATATTTATGAATTGCAGTCAGAAACTAACCTACAAGTTAGTAGAAATGAAATAATTGTTTTTATAAAACAATTAACTGATGTTTTAAATTAATTAAGTTATTTAATTAATTTAAGAAGTGAATGATAAAGGAAATCAGTTAAATGGTTAATTGATATGTACGGTTGGCAAAAACCAACCGTTTTAATTTGAAATTGACGATTGGGTTAATTTGATTTAACTTTCTCTAATCAATGGTTTTCAAAATATTCGTTAATTAATGAATGTTGTTAGAAGGTAGTTGATCTTTGATTAACTATAATTTTAATTGATTATTGAATTTTTATTTATTAATAAAGTTAATTATTATTTAATAACTTTTGTAAAATGATTTAATTATCCTACATTTAATTAACAATGAAGTTAATTGATAAATGATTAATTATGGGAATAAGCTACCTTTATACGGTTAATAATGAATTTAATTATTATATTAATAATTAAAGCTAGTGTTCCAATTATTAGCATTCCTTTCCAAAAGGAAATCGAGTTATGATGATATTTTAATTAAGTAAAGGGTATAAAAAGATTTTTACAAATCCTAGGAATTTATAAACATAAGTTTATAAAGGAAGGATCGAGCTACGGCGATGTTTAAGATAACCTTTTACTTAATAAAAGCGATCCGATCGAAGAGAGATTTACGAAATAAAAGTGATGAAAATAGGTTAGCATAAAAGGGTTTTTAAATTTAGTTCAAATCGTACAAACAAAGTGTAAATGGGATTTATAAGCTAATGTGGGCGTTACGACATGATATTATAATGTAAAAATAAAGGGGATTAAATAGGATTTCTCAGAAGAGGATTAAATGGGTTCGTTCAAAAACAATATTAAATTGTTTAATATGCAAGTAAGGAGATTATAAGTCAATTACCAATAAAAGATATGGTATGAAAATCATATTGAATTTGAATGGTAAATGAGATTGGGAAGTTTACTTAAGTAAAGGTAATGGACATGGAAAGCGGGATTTTCAAATATAAGGAAATGGTTTATAAAACCATAACATATGGAGATGGGAATAATATATTGGATTATTGAGATAATATTGGTTTTAAATTACAAACTTGTATCTATCTTGAGATAAGAACGATGTCGATCAAGGTATGAGAGGTAATTAGAATACCCCAACTTGAACGGCTTCACTATTATCGAGAGATAATATTAGTTTGTAATGGAGTGATTATCGAGTTATTTGCGATTAATAAAATTTATCATTTATTTAAAATAATCCTTTAAAATGGATTAACTATGCTAGTTAAATCAGAAATGAAACTACTTTTATTTAATAATAACTAAAGCGAGTACTTTTCTATTGGAATTCTTTTCTGAAACGAGATAAAGCTATGAATGAATTAGAATGGAAAGGATTTGAAATTTAATTCAAATCATATAAATAAGGTGTGAAAATGGTTTTACCCAAACCGATGATTTTAAAAATAAGTGTTCACCTAAGGGCTGAATTAAGTGAAATGGTTTAATCGAATTAAGAAAGAGAATTTGGTAATTAATCATTTGTTATTTGATTGAATAGAAATATAATGATATGCCAAATGGTAAAGGAAATGGAAAGTGGAATTATAACTATAACAATGATTTCAAATCAGTGAAAAATCGAAAAGGGGTTTGAGTAAATTTAACACTGTTTCCACGATAGAGGGAAATAAAAGATGATTTATAAAATATAGTGATATATCCAAACAAAGAAATTGAAATAGAAGTTGATAAAAGAGTATTGAGTAATGTTTTCAAATTAACGCAACCAGGAGGGTTTTGATAAGATAAAATTAATGGAATCGATTATAAAAAATTGACAAAATGGTTTAATGAAATATTTTATATAAAGGACCAGAGCCGCCTATTCACCTAGATATACTGTTATGATTTGATAGTAAAATAACCGACTATCAAAATCTGGCCTTTTATCGATTGTTGGTACGGAAAGACCGGGATCGAATTTATATTCGAAAACCATTCCGACCAGCAAATACGTGACGTTGAAGATATCTGAAGATTGTCGAGATGGAGCATTGAAGACCGTTAATCTTCATGAGCGGAAGAACCACTCGTTAAATTTCTCTGGCTAGCTACCAGAGTTATAATTACTTGTGATTCTGTCGTGATTGGAATCTTCGGATTTGCAAGGACTTCTCGCTACTGATCCTTGGGGTGACTCCTATATAAGGATGCGGTGGACGGATGTATGACAGAGTATTTCCTTAAGAATCATGTACGTTGATTTTTACAAATATACCAAGTTTGGTGGCGGAGAAATTCTATTGCTTAACACCCAGAGTATATTTGTGGACGGCAATTAGTGATTTGATGGATCTGGCGATGTGGCATTCAAAGATGTGATGACTATTGAGATAAACGTAACCTCAAGCCTCATCAAAAGGGAAATGGCACAAAAATCGGGTAGGCAGCATGGCTATGTGGTTCGCACCCATTAAAAGTGTATATCATTACATGATCTGGAGAAATGAAATGCCTTCAGTTGCCCACTATTTTACATGTAAGCTATCGGTTCGGTTGGGTAGCCCCCAACCGTGGTAATGATATATTCGGTTCTCTCAAGATAAATGATGGGTCGGTCATGTGTGGCCGGGTTGCAAGACATTCTTGTTGAACCCCAATGTATTCATCCTCGGAGGTACATTTTCGGAAGGTGGTCCCATAACTTGCCAGGAAAACCATTCTCCAATAAGAGCCCGTGACTTTGATTGTATACTATATATGTAAAGCGTGAGATGCAAGCGTTCTGTTAGATTAATATTTGTGGTTCGGTAGACACTATTATAATATCAGAAAAGATATTGATTTCGAAAATGTTTTGGGTTATAGTAAGATAAAAACCGTCCGTGTTTATGTGTGGGCTGGTCTTACTATTATCCTTTTCTTTTCGAAAGGATTTTTCAAAGTTAAAGAAGTTCTTTGTGCTGTGAATTTATCACTGAAAGTATTCCGGGCTGATCCGGTTGAATTTTGCTTTGCTTCAAATGCTCGGGTTAGACCGAGTATATTTACAGGTTAGGTTTCGCTTGGAGTTTCAGGAGCTGGAAGCAGGAGGCTTCACCGTTAGCTATATAAGTGTATTTCCGCTGTGACAGATATATGTTGTACTCTGATGATTGGTATGTGTATACAGTTTTCTTCTGTATAAAGGGATTTGATATTATATTTATTCGTTCGCTGTGAGATTCTGATGTGTTCTTCTTCTTTCTTCTATTCTAATTTTTTTTCTTTCTATTTCTCATCCTCTAAATTCTTTCTACCAACAGTTTGGGGTTCGATACTTGGATTTTTGACAAGTAATACGGGATTATGTATTATTGTTGGAAATTCGAGCGTCGAATTTTTTTCCTGGGCCGTTACAGATGTGAATACGAATATTTTGATATCCGCATCCGAAAATTATCCGTCCGATTTTTTTAAACACTATACTCAAGATTATATGTATTTTGGAGTAATAATTGAGATTTTTTTTGTGCCTTATTAAGTGGAAGGTTTACATTATATGCACTAAATACATATCAACTTTTTAAATCTATTTAATTTCATCATATTTGTTTATTTTTAACACTTTTGTGATTAATAGAATTGAAAAACATTTATTTTAAATTAAGAAATTTCATTTATATTTTTGATTCATCAATCATTGGCGGATAGGATAATTATCTGATATCTGTCCGTATCCGCAGATACAGATATCCGATATCCGAAAATGATTTTGGATACGGATACAGCACTATCCGTATCCGAAAGTATTCGTTGACACCCCAACTCTACTCATCCTACCTACCACTACCCTCATCCATAGGTAGCAGTTGGCTTAGATCCTTATGGACCGTTCTAGACTTTGGATACAGAGAGCTTCTACAAGCAGTTCAATGTTCACAAATTATGAAGGTTACCACTTACCATTGTGTTTAAAAAAAAAATTTACTACACGAAAGGACGTACACAAAGATATAGAATACATACTAAATGTTGAACTTGAGGAAGCAGTAAAATTGAAGTATTAAGCCTGCACTTCCCTAAAATGCAAACTTAATTTTATTTCCATATTCTGTTTTCTGTGTTCAGCCAGCCAACGTCTATAATGGCACTGAAAAGACAACATTGTTAACTGGCTACACTTCATTTTGCTTTTCAGGTATATTTCGACTATTATTTATATCACTTCATGCATCCTAACCGATATATTTATATATAACAAATTTAACAGCAGCTGTAAATATTTTAAGTTTGTAGGGTGTAAATCTAATGGTACAACAAAGTTCATTCGAACTTCAAACTCTATGCTCTGGATTTTATGCTGACCAACATATTGCGTTCACATTTTAGTTGTTCCATTGTTCATATTTATGTTTACAAAACTTTGTTTGATTGTTTACGTCGAGTGAACGCACCCTCTGTGTTTTCTTCTGTACGTCGCTTGAACAGGTTAGATAAACCTAAACAATGTATTATCTTATTTTGTACGTTGTTTGAATAGGTCAGCTAACTCAAACAATGCACTGTCTTATGTATGCGATCTGGGTGACATTCTTTCAATGATATAGCAGTTGTTATTTATAGACTTATTAAGTCCCATTACACTACTTACGTGTTTAATTTTTATCGCATCCTGGTGGTCTGTGCAGTACATACATGTATTTTAATGCATATGTACCTAACGCTACAACACCAACAGCTGAAATATATGGAAAAATACCTGTCCACAAGTGATAATTTTCTTTTCACTGCATACCGTTTGGTTCAGGCATAGTATCATACATTGTTTGATACCATTTGAGTGATGCAATTGCTCTTGCACCCTGCTTCTATTTTACTAGACTAGCAAAAGTTCTTTTGCGTTATTTCTATTGCTTCAGCATTGCTGCTACACCTTTTTCCCTGACATCCAGTACCGTAAATTGTGCACATCAATGTGTGCTAACATAATAGCAAAACAAAGTGGGCACATAAATTACTTCTTCCAATAAAAATTATGTGCTTCTCGTGTGCGTAGCACGGGTTCGCACTAGTTATTTTTAAAGAAGCATCTTACTAAGACTATTTAACTCCCTATTTCTCATAGAATTATTATAAATATTTTACTACCTATCATGAATATATTACGATTAAACTCTTATCTTTATTATTCTTTCAATCATTTTCATTAGTATCATTAACTTCAGTCTAGAAATTAATGTATATTACCTTTGTTTGACTGGAATAATTTATAATATACATGTATATGCATAATAGTTAGATAGTACTTTGAATATCTTTTATCGAAAGAGATATCATCACCAAAACATTCTACATATTATCATTACATATCTTATTTCATATCATATACCATTATTATAAATTACAGTGCATCTCAAATTAAAATCATTTGCATCACAAGTTGCATTTCATTCAATATATCATATCTATTGCTTTGCAAATGAGATACATTTCTTACTGCATTATAACCAACATACTACACGCACATATTTAAGCTCGTTTCCAGAATAGGAAGAAAGAAGAAGAAACACAACACAGAATCAGAGCCTCACATCGCAGCGGAACAAAATATAATATAGAAATAAATCTTTATTGAGAGCTTGAAAAATACTTACAATCATCAAGGTACATCAATACATCTGGACAGTTATAATAACATGTCCTCATATACAACAAACAACGGAATAGTATTGTATAATATCATATGTCTGAACCCATCCAGCTCGTCTCTTAATAGCATCCGATAACCTAAATCTGTACAACCCGGTCTAACCCGAACATTAAAAACGTCGGATTAGTCTGGTGAACCATAGTGAGAAAAACCTGCAAAGTATAAGTGTATCATGCAACTTGATTTTAAAATTCAAATCTTTTCGAAAGAAAAGGATAATCATAAGACCAGATCCACACATAAATATGTGCGATTTTTACCTTACGTTAACCCAAAACATTTTTGGAAACAATATTCTTCTGATATTATAATAGTGATGTAATATCAAGTAAATAGAAATACAGCAGAACGCTTGCATCTCACGCTCTACATACATAGTATACAATAAAACCGCGGGCTCTAATTAAAGAGTGGATGTCCATGGCAAGGTATGGGCAACCACCTTTCCGACAATGTACCTTCGAAGATGAATACATTGGGGTTTAACAAGAACATCTTGCAACCCAGGATAAACACGACTGGCCCCTCACTGTACTTGAGAGTACCGAATATATCATCACCACGGTTGGGGGCCAACCAAATGCCGAAAGCATACAAAAATAAAAGGGACAACTGAAGGCATTTGATTTTTCCAGATCAGGTAATGATATACCCAAATGGGTGTGACCCAAATAACCATGCGACCTATCCGACTTTATACCATTTCCCGGTTGATGAGGCTTGAGGTTTAAATTACCTTTTCAGAACATCTGGCACCATTCACTTTGAATGCCACATCGTCTGATCCATCAAATAACTAATTGACGTCCACAAATATTCTCTGGGTGTAGAAGAAGTGCCCATCTTCGTCACCAACTCGGTATATTTGTAAAAATCAATGTACGTGGTTTTTACGAAATACTCTGTCAAACATTCGTTCATAGAAGTCATCCAGAAACTGGATGAACCGAAGGCACCCTCCTACCACATCCTATATAGGTATCACCCCAAGGATCAGTAGTGAGTAGTCCTTGCAATCCGTCGATTTCAACCACAACAGGATCACTATTAGAATATCTTCGGGCGCGACTCTAGCGAATTTGACAAATAGTCCTTTCGCTTATGAAGATCCACTGTCTTCATTGCTCCATCTTCAGTCAACATCTTCTATGTATTTGTTGGTTCAGAATGGTTTTCAAATATAAATTTGATCCTGGTCTTTCCGTACCGACAATCGTAGGGGCCAGATTTGACAGTCGGTTGTTTAACTATCTAATAAACAATCATGAGAATAAAATGAGTTCACTGACTCAGTACTCGACATTACTCGGACTCTTTAATTAAAAATAATTAATGAAGTTTAATTTATAACTCTTAAGTCTTTAAATATTAGAAATATAGCTTTCCACTTCTTATTTAACATAATATTATTTCAAAACTATTTTATTCACTTAGAATTAAACCATATATATAGATATATATATATATATATATAACTTATAGTTTTTCTTCATTAATGGCAGAATCCGCCAAAGAGAAATTATCGAATTTTTCTAATCCTCTAACTACTTTTCCCTCCTCAAATTTTAATCCATCGTTCAAATCGTCGATCGATAATCATCTCTCTTCTTCCAATCCAGATCAACTTATGAAATCTTCAACTCCATCGATCAAATCTAAGGATCATAATCTGAAATATGTAAAACCTACAGAAGAGTTTATTTCAATTCTTGAGCAAACATTCAATGAATCGAATCAAGAATGGATATATACATTGGCTTTAATCCTGATTAATTTTAAACTTTCTGCAATAAAACTTAAAGATTATATCTAGAAAGTTTGGAAGCCTTTGAGTGGATTCAATGTGCATATCACTTCTCAATACAACTTTGCAGTCCAGTTCAAATCAATGGAAGATTATTCACGAATATTAGAAGGATCGACCTATTCTTATTTTGGCAGACTGTTATTGGTGGATGAATGGACTCCAGGTTCTGATTTCTCGAAAAAACAGAGCAATAATATCCAGATCCGGGTGAAATTACATGGTCTACCTATGGAGTTGTGGACAAAAAAGGCTATCCATGATAGTGAGTTTCGTTTCAATCCGTGTTCTTATAGATTCAAATTCAGCTGAGAAGCGATTCACCATGTATGCGAGAGTATTAATTTCCATAGATACCCAAACAAAGATGAAAAATGATGTTCCTATTGTGCTACATAATGGTTAGAAATTAGAAATTTCAGCTGAATATGAATTTGTTCCTAACAAATGTCTAAAATGCAAAATATTTGGGCATGACGATGATGAACATGATGTAGCTACAAATCCTAGATGGATGCAAAATGATATTGATAATGATATTGAAGCTTCTGTAGATGTCACTGAAATAACAAATCCAGATCCAGTCAATGTTGCATATAACTCAGATTCTGTTCAACCTGATAGTACAGCTTCAGGTTACCCTTATGATCTGGATTTCCTCAACATAAAATTGCCAGAGAACATTATTCCTGATGTTTTGAGTGAGGTAGCTGATCAAATTGAAGGAAGTGAACCTTTGAAGGACCCTGATAAAGGAAAGCAACCAGATTTTCAGGTTATGTGGACAAAAATACCAATTATTTGCAAAATGTCAACTTAGCAGCTGTGAAAACTAATAATCCCACTCATTTTACTCCTTCTAAAAGAATTACAAGGAGTAATACTACCATTAAATGACAATTATATGCTGGAATCTAATGGGTATGAATTCTCTTTCACGTATGAAAGAGGTGATCAAACTCCTTAATCAAGCTAAATTAACTATTGTTGGTTTAGTTGAGAATAAATTGTCTAAACAGAACTTGCTTTTATTTATTGTATTGTTGCCTGACTCTTGGAAGCATATGACTAATAATTCAGATGTTTCAAATGGTAGAATATTAATGGTTTGGGATTCAAATGTTTGGGATTTAACATCATTGGCATCGTCCTATCAACATATTACTGTCTCTGCTCTAAATAAAGGTGGATTTTTCACGATTTTTTCTTTGACTTATGCTAGCAACTGTTTTATTGATAGGCAAAATTTATGGCAATGGCTTTTACAAGATTCTGCTCTAATAAATTCATCATGGATTTTAGTGGGAGATTTCATAATGCTTTAACTCCAAATGATAAAAAAGGGGGTCGTCCAATTCGTTATCAATACATTAGAGAGTTTCAAAAAAATTTAATCCAAGCTTCCATGTCTGAGATTAAGCCTCTTGGATTTCTATTTACATGGCGCAGAAAAGGAATTGCACGTCACCTTGACAAAGTCTTAGTGAATAATGAATGTTTCCAGCATTTTCTCAATATGAAGGCATTAACATTATCTCAACATTCAAGTGATCATAAACCTGTTATTCTAGATCTAACTCCAACTGTTCAAGCAATAGGATTCCCTTTCATATTTAAGAATGAATGGCCAAAGTTATTGTGACGCCCCACCCCGAGACCTTCATTAGTAAAGAGAATCACTAAGTAATCCTGTCTACTAATGCAGAGAATAGGGTTGGTTAAGGGCGACCATCATAGTAATACATTAGTTAAGATCTAAGCATGTCAATTATGTCTCCTTTTTTTTTTAACCTCATGAGTGGTAGACATGCTTAGTCCTTGACTAATGCACTCTATGGTGGTTTTGGATCATTTCAGAAATAATGTAATATACATGCAGATAGAAATCATCAGTCACAGAACAGCAAAACCAGATCAGAGTATATATACATAAGTACATACATCACCATACATCTCTATAATAATACATCATACATAAGTAGTAAGAACCACTGACTCACATATACGCCTATCCCATAAAATATACATCTTGATAACATAAGAGTCAACTAC
This sequence comes from Allium sativum, assembly GCA_030737875.1. Taxonomy (NCBI): domain Eukaryota; kingdom Viridiplantae; phylum Streptophyta; class Magnoliopsida; order Asparagales; family Amaryllidaceae; genus Allium; species Allium sativum. The sequence continues at coordinate 55,712,520 of CM060916.1, read as the reverse complement.
TCATATGGTACGATATCCAAGTCAAAATGATAAAGCACAACGAAAGATAGTAAAAATATCCAAGGGAAGCTGCAATCCATACATAACCTGCAACTCGGTCTGACCCGAGTGAAAAGCACACGGGTCAGGCAAACTAGTCTTATCAGTAGTAAAGGAAAATAACTATAAGTGATAAGTGAAACATTCCATTGTTACCAACGGAACGAAATAGTTCTTCCACTCAACTCTAAACAATATGCCTCATAAGGTTTATCATGGATTCATAAGGGATTCCGTAGACATATAAGATATAGTGCAAAGATCATACTTTATTTGTCTATGAATAATTAAGAATATCAAACAAAGACATACATAATCTTTAAATAAAAGATAAACACCTTTATATATGCCTCATCTCATCGGCATATACTAAATCCCAACATAATTCAATATATCATAAAACTCATTTAATAAAAACTTCTTAATAATTATACCTCATCTCATCGGTATAAATAATAATACATCTCAATCCATTACTAAAACTCATCATAAAAGAATTACCATAATCTATACCTCATTTCATTGATATAATCATAAGAAGGTCACAAATTTATTTGGATAGCACCCAAGAAGGGTTCAAAACTTCATATTCGAAATCATCATAAAACCTAATATGAACTTGGCCTTTTTCATACTCAAGGCCTTATTCAATATTGTCATCAAAAGGTGAATTCGAAAATCAAAACATTATAGAAAACTGCACGTGCTTAACGTCTTGACTAGTACTGCATATTGGTACCATCCATCGTGATGACTAGGGCCATAAACATCATGAACATCTTAATGACTATCGCCGAAACAACATGATGCCCTTGGTCACAAAATCCGAGTAATAACATCGTGGTGATTGGAGTCACAAACATCGTGATCATCATGATGGCTATAGTCAAAACATTGTGATGACTCCAATCGTCTACTCGGTAATAGTACTAGTAACATCTTGAATGTGCCTCAACTTCTCGAACAGGAACCCAATAGGTGTTAACATACGTCCCATACCATATGTTCGCACCTATTGGTTTACTAATCGTTAGTCGATACCACATTAGAAAAACCATCATAAAACATCATCAATTATACACTGCCTCATCTCATTGGCGAGTTTAAAGATGCCTAACTCATCTCATCTCTCTCTCTCGACGAGTACTAAATTACATCGTGACTTGTCTCATCTCGTCGACAAGTAAAATCCATCATGAATGTCAAAATACTATCAATCATCATAAATAATTTGCCTCATCTCCTTGGCAAGTATAAGAAGCATCGCGGAGGTTATTTCCAACCATAACCTCAAATTAGAGTTTCAACATCAAAATTGCCTCATTTCATCGGCTATCATAAAAATACATCTAAATTGATTCATCATCGAGCACATTGAAAAAGAGAAGTTATAAAACCAATATTCATCGCTAAAACTTATCAACTTCTAAAACATCTCAAAATATCACTTCAAATTGGTTTCATTCGTACACAAATGAACTATGCTAAAAATCATGTTTTTGGCCAACTTTGAAGATATGTTTTGCATATAAAAAACCACTCAGAGATTAATGAAATTTTGCAGTAACAAACAATAATATATGTACAAGAATGTATCAAAATTTGAAAGTATTTCGCTGCAAAACAAAGGAGATACAATTTTTCAAACATAACACTTTTCAGCCATAAAATGAACTCAGCTGAAAGTCAAATTTTGCCCAATTTCGGACACTGATTTCTCGTATCTAATCAACTCGGATTCAAACCAAATTTTTCAGCATCAAAGACTGATATAAGGACTAGAACATATTGAAATATGGATTAATTTCTCTGCAAAATGAGGGAGATAAAATTTTCCAATGATAACACTTTTCAGCCATAAAATAAACACAGCTGAAAATCAATTTTTGTCCAACTTCGGACACTAATTTCTCACCTCTAAACAACTCAGAATCAAACAAAAATTTGCATGATTGAAGATTGATATAAAGACTAGAACATACGAAATTTAGGATGAATTTCGCAGCAAAATGAGGGAGATATGATTTTTCAAACATAATACATTTCAGCCATAAAATAAACACAGCTGAAAATAAAATTTTGTCCAACTTCGGACACTAATATCTCACCTCTAAACAACTCATAATCAAACAAAAATTTTCAGGATTGAAGATTGATATAAAGACAAGAACATATGAAATTTTGGATGAATTTCGCTGCAAAATGTGGGAGATATGATTTTTCAAACATAATACTTTTCAGCCATAAAATAAACACAGCTGAAAATAAAATTTTGTCCAACTTCGGACACTAATTTCTCACCTCTAAACAACTCAGAATCAAACAAAAATTTGCAGGATTTAAGATTTATATAAAGACTAGAACATATGAAATTTTGGATGAATTTCGCTGCAAAATGAGGGAGATATGATTTTTCAAACATAATACTTTTCAGCCATAAAATAAACACAGCTGAAAATAAAATTTTGTCCAACTTCGGACACTAATTTTTCACCTCTAAACAACTCAGAATCAAACAAAATTTTGCAGAATCAAAGACTGATATAAAGAATAGAATATATTAAATTTTGGACGAATTTCACTGCAAATTGAGGGAGATACTATATTTCCAAAGATGGCACATTTTGAATACAAAATGAACTCAGCTGAAAATCATATTTTTGATCAACTTCGGCAAGTGATTTTTAGCAACTAAACATTTCAGAATGGAATAAAAATATGCAGCATCAAACTATAAGATAATATCTGAAACATACTAAAATTTGGCAATATTTCGCTGCAAAACGAAGGAGATATGATTTTCCAAAGATGACTCAATTTCAGCAATAAAATGACATAAATACCGTAGTTTTGAGCAACAAAACATACGGATTATCATCAAAACTTGCAAATACAACTAAAATTTGCTATAAGCTAAACGCTTACCTTTCTAACCAGAGATTTAGCCAAATTTAAGCAGCAAAAGATGAGCTTTGATAGGATATATGCCTCTAGAAACCTGAAAGAAGTGATAAAAACGGCATGCAAACGATAAAATAGCAAAATTAGGGATTATAAAAATCAAATTCGGATTTTTGATGGAATCAAGGGATTTTATAGGAAAGAGATTACCTCTTGCTGTTGATTTACCTAGGAATTAAGTTGATTTGGGGAGAGATTGCTAAGAAATTGATTTTGAGGGAGGTGGCCATTACTGTAACAACCCGTATTTTCTATAACCTGTTATAACGTAAATCGAGGTAGAATTTAATTTATAAATCTGAATCAAGGGAAATGGGCTATGCCATTGCGTTCGTCTCGGAAAAATACGTGAATTAGGGTCCGAGTTTTCGAAAATCGGAGTCCGTATGACCCGATTAAGGCCCAACGAAGTTTTCAGAAAAATTCAAAGTAAAAACAGATTTCAAATTCAAGTTTGAATTTGGAAATTAGGTCAGATTGGGCCAGGCGGGAAAATTCCCGCCAGAGCACCCAAGTCGACAGCCCTGTCGACTTGGGAGTCGACTTGGTTGGACCCAAGTTGACAACCCTGTCGACTTGGCTGTCGACTTGGTTCAGCCGGGCAGTTTTGCCTGGTGCACCATTTTGAAGTTGTGTTGAGTTTGGGGGCCAGATTCGGTTTTGAGGGCTGAGATTGGAACTAGGGTTTAATCCTAAGGCTAGAACTAATCCTAATCTCTATAAATAAGACCCTAACCTAAGCCTAATTCAACATTATTCACTCATACAACTAAACTATGGCAAAATCATTCCTCTCATGGCCTCCACTCTCTTCATAAAATTCCTAAATAAATTTCTATGAGAGATTTTGCATGCATACAAGTGTTTTCAAGCTTGTATGAGCATCATTAGCTTGCATTCAAGTCAAGTTTCCATATTTATATCATAAAGCAAGGGTTTTTATTGATTTGGAGCTTGCATTTTGGGTTTATTTGATTGCATAAGGGCTTTGTCTCAATCTATATATATTTGAGTCTTCATAAGCATTGTAAGCCCTTTTCTACTTTCATATTTAAACTCTAAAGTTAAATAAATGATGCAAGTTTGGATGATCATTATGATATGCAAGTTTGCCATGATATGCAAGTTTACCATGTCATGTTATGCAAGTTTGATATGTTATGATATGCAAGTTTACCATGTTATGCTATGCAAGTTTGCCATGTTATGATATGCAAGTTTATCATGTTATGTTATGCAAGTTTGCCATGTTATGATATGCAAGTTTATCATGTTATGTTATGCAAGTATGCCAAGTTGTGATATGCAAGTTTATCATGTTATGTTATGCAAGTTTGCCATGTTATGATATGCAAGTTTATCATGTTATGTTATGCAAGTATGCCATGTTATGATATGCAAGTTTATCATGTTATGTTATGCAAGTTTGCCATGTTATGATATGCAAGTTTATCATGTTATGTTGTGCAAGTTTGATATGCAAGTTTGTCATATGATATGCGAGTTATGTTATGCAAGTTTGGATTGATCATTTTGTTCATGTTACCATGTTATGCAAGCTTATCTTGGGCTTATGAGCTTAAAGCTTCAAGCTTTATGCTAAAGGTTGCATTTTGGCAACATGTAAGTTATCATATCCCTTATGATAACTTGCATGTGAGGCTAAATGCGAACTTATGGCAACCTCTACATGTCATTTATCACCATGTATCACTTATATGCTAAGTTTGGTTTTATGCATACTTTTGAGGCCTAATGATGCAATATGCAAGTATATGAACATATGTACATTTCATATGCCACCATGTTAAACTTGTGGCTTCAACACCTTTATGTCATGATTATGTCAAGTTCCCTCTTTCTATCCTTTATGCGCTATTGCGATATGTAAGCGATGGGATTGCGTTTGGGGTTGGGTAAACTTAAAAGACATAAAAACATAAGATTGGGAATTTACCTATTAAGTTAGGTCTACCCATTGGGAATTTACCTATTAAGTTAGGTCTACCCAAATTCTTGAAAACTTGTAATGTGTTTTGAAAACATGATGGACATGACACTTAGAAAATATAAGTGTGACCAACTCGAGGTTGGGTTGAGTTTGTAGCGTAAAACTACCCGGAACCGACCGGCTTAACTAGTTGCTACAAACAATAGGACCCAATGTGAGAAGTTGGTCATGTTGTACCTTGAACCCGAGGTTAGACCAAGTTGGGGTGTAAAGCTACCCGGACCCGCCCGGCTTAACTAGTAACCACAACAAGGTCTAATGTGAGAGGTTAAGGCACATTAAATTAATTAATGCCTCGTGATTAGGGTTAAGTCATGGTCCACTTAATACTTAACCAATTTGGGCTTGGTAGATTAATCAGGGTTAAGTCGTGAACTCATCGTTACACTTAACCAAGTTAATCCATGATTAGCAAGAGGGTTAAACCGTACTTAACCCACTAGAAAATCCTAGCAATGGGGGTCCACTCCAGCAGTAATCCCAAGTTCGTATCATTAAGACCCTAGGGACTAGGCTAGGGTGGGGGGCACAATTACTGGACTTGAGGTAAGAGACCAAAAACGACGGCAGAGTGGTACGCCGGTGTAGTTCCGGGCGGACTATGGTCGTGCACATAGTCCGAAGCCGGGGAAAACATGCACGGGTACCAGTAGATCGAGACTGTGCACTTATGTTTATGGTGTCCAGGGGTTGACACCCTAGGGCTTGATACACCCGACGGGAGACCCGGCACAGTCTGACTACAATTATGTTTGGGCCGTATTGACACCAACACGTGACGAGTTAGGCTTATAGGGAGCCGATCGACTAGACCGTTTGGTTGGACCGCGTATTAGGGTCACTTCATGTTATTGGGCCAAAGCTTGGGCCAAGGGATCAATACTTGTTTATTCAAGTCATGCTAGTTTGCTAGTACACCTGTGGTGCAAAAACCTTAAACCTGATTATGCGATGACACCTTTATCTACCTTGTTAGTTAATCATCATGCTAGTATGTTGTTATCCTTATGTTCATCCCTGCTTCTCATGCCAGTTAACTTTATCAGTTTACATTGATTGTAGTAGGGCTTACTCAGTCTTTTTGACTGACCTGTTTTCCTTTCGCCTCTTTTCTTCCGTTCCCCCCCCCCCCCCCCCACCCCCAGGTTCTCAGGTTGGGAATATTGGAGCTTAGCTTGGATTTCTAATCACTTGCTTGTGGGATTTTAGCTCATGTACGGTCTTGACATGAAGCTAGCTATGGTTATCACTTATTTTGGGGATAGTACTTATGTATTTCAGTTTTTCAGAGATGTTGTTTTTATCTAGACTTGTGTATTTGGAAAGTTGACATTATGTTGTACCAGACTTGTTTTGAAATAGTTTGAAATCTTCCGCTGTTTTATTCATCTTATTTACTCTGTTTACATATATACATATGTTCTTGTTCTGCCTTGATATATCATTATGCATGTTTACCTGATTCAAACGCCCCTCCAAAGTCAGAGTGTTTGCAAGAGCCACCCTGGCGGAGGTGGGGTGTTACATTTGGTATCAGAGCATATGGTTTACGAGAAGGAACAAAAAGGTTTTTTGAAAACTTTTGGAAAACTATTTTCAAAACCAAGTATAAAGTATTTTCCAAAGAAAAGTCTAGTTTATTTTAAAGGCTATTCCCCAAAAAGCCATTAGCAAAATTCCTTCGTTTTTCTCCGTTCTGAATCTTTCTTTTTCTTCGTTTTCAGTATGGCCAATAACTTTGCCATTCCGGAGGGAGTACACGTACCTGTTTGGTATAGGAGACTTTTGGAGGCTAGGGCGACCGAAGCCGGCCCCGCGGATGTTCCTCCTCCTCCGGTAGTTAATGTTCCTCCTCCTCCGGTAGTTAATGTTCCTCCTCCTCCTGTCGCTGAGGTTCCTCTTCCTCCTCCCCCTCAGCATCCTCAAGCTGACTTCGCAAAGACTTGCAAAGATTTCAAAGCAATGGGTGACAAGAACTTTCAAGGCACTGAGACTTTTGTAGAGGCCAGAAATTGGTTGAAAGAGACCGAGGATTTATTTGCTATCTTTGGGTTAGACGATCAGAGGAAGATCTTGTTGGCGGTTTGGCTTATGAAGGATGAAGCCGCTTATTGGTGGGAAGTCACCAATGGTACTAGGCCTGTTGAGACTTGGGCCGATTTCAGGGCAAGGTTCGTGCTTAAGTTTCTATCTTCTGCTGAGGAGAATCTGCAAATGGAGAGGTTCATAACTTTGAAACAAGGAGATATGTTTGTCAAAGAATATGCGAACAAGTTCAATCAGTTAGCTCGTTTTGGCTTGGATATGTTGAATACTCCTCAGAAGAAGGCTCTTCGTTTTGCTAGAGGATTGAATGAGCCGTTGCAGGGATTGGCTATGTCACATATTCCCCATGGGGCCACGTTTGAGAGCTTGGTTGATATGGCGTTACTTCAGGGAGATGTCAAGAAAGAGATCAAGATGAATGATACTCAAGCCAAGAAGACTGATTCCCAGTGGAAAGGAAATCAGGGTAATCCAAGTGGTCAGAACAGTCAAGGCAATCAGAACAAGAACAAGAGTCAAGGCAACAAGGGCAATAACAACAAGGGGAAGTGCCATTATTGCGGTTCAGTTGGGCATCTTATTAAGGATTGTAAGAAGAGGAAAAGGAAGAATGGTGAATGCTTTTTCTGCGGTGAGACTAGACATTTCAGTAAGGATTGCCCGAAGAAGCAAGGGCAAGGCCAGGGTCAGACTCAGCGTGCTGGACCTTCAGGAGGGCAAGTTCATGCTCTCAATGTCGCTCCAGTTCCCGATCGAGGTAGTATTTCTGTTGATAGCCTTGTATATATTTCTGATTTTCCAGTTCGTACCTTGTTTGATTCTGGTGCATCGCATAGCTTTATCTCATCTGATCTTGTTGATAGTTTGCACCTAAGTACTAGTCTAGTTAATGATCCCGTGTGTGTTTCAAATCCAATTGGGGGTTCCGCCCATTTGTCTATTATCTACGTGGATTTGAATTCTCGCGTGATGCTTATATTCTCGGTTTCATGGGGTATGGGTTGATTTTGGGCATGGATTGGTTGTCCAGATTTGGAGCCATTCTTGATTTTTGGGCATAGGGTTGAGAGGCTCATAACTCGCCTCGGTAATACCCTAAAAATTTCTAGTAACCCTATGAGTCCCGTCATGTTGTGTTATCTTGAATCCCTCAACTCGTCTATCGATAGTTTGCAATCGGTGAGGGTGGTCCGAGAATATCCTGATATCTTAGGTGAAGTGAAGGGGGTTACCCCTAAACGAGAGATGGATTCCCGCATTTATCTAGTTGATAATGCCAAGATAGTTTCGTGGCCGATTAGGCACATGGCCCCGCAAGATGAGAGTTAAGAAAGCAAGTCAAGGAGTTGCTTGAGAAGAACTTCATTAGACGAAGTATATCTGAATGGGGAGCGCCTATAGTATTTACTACCAAGGCAGATGGTTCTCTTCGACTTTGTGTTGATTATCGTGAGTTAAACAAAGAGAATAGACAACCATTGCCAAGGATCGATGATTTGTTTGATCAGCTTGTAGGAACATCTGTTTTCTCTTGATCTTGCTACTGGATTCCATCAGCTCAGAGTAGCTGAGGATAGTATAGGCAAAACTACGTTCAGAACTCCAGATGGATTCTTAGAATGGCTGGTCATGCCATTCGGTTTGACTAATGCACCCGCCTACTTCGTGGACTTGATGAGTAGGGTGTCTAGGGAGTTCCTGAACGAGTTTGTGGTAGTCTTTGTAGACGATATCCTGACTTTCTTAAAGAACGAGGAAGGACATGCTAAACATCTCAAGGAGGTGATGGATACGCTTAGAGCGCATCAGTGAAAGCCAAGTCCTCCAAATGTCATTTTGGAGAAAAAGGAGTTAGATTTCTTGGGCACATAGTTTCTAAGCAAGGCTTAGTGGTCGCGGTTCAAAACCGAAAAGCTCCGACGAGGACAATTGAAGTAAGAAGTTCTCTCAGTTTAATTAGTTAGTTAGCGTCCCTTGAGCTTAGACCTACCCTTCTTGATCAAGTAGGGACTTCACAGAAAGAAGACCCGCAGTTAAGTCGAGATCATGGACAAGTTGATTCGAGGCGAGATGTTAAGACACCTCGCTATAGATGACAAGGGATGGCTAAGACGCAATGAGAGAAAGAAGGTTCTTGAAGATGCACATCACCCGAGGAGGTGGCCGAGTTTGTCCCAAGGTGCCTGTTGTGCCAACAGGTTAAGGCCGAGTCATAAGAAGCCCGGTGGGCTATTACATCCATTGGAGGTCCCCGCAATGGAAGAGGGAAAAGCGTCACGAAGGATTTCGTGGATGGACTGCCTAGATCAAGAAAGGGAATAAGAGCATGTGGGTCATAGTAGGTAGACTCACGAAGAGTGCTCATTTCACTCCGGTAAAGAGCGAAAGGACTGCATCATAGCTAGCGACAGTTTACTTTCAAGAATTAAAGCGGTTGCACGGGGTTCCCTAAAAGATAGTTAGTAACCATGACTCAATCTTCACTAGCCAGTTTTGGGATAGTCTACGGGAAGTCATGGGCAAGCAACTGAATCTAAGTACGACCTATCATTCGCAGGCGGATGGTTCATTTCGTTCAAGCATGAGTTATAGAAAATCACGTTAGTAAGAGCAATTGGCAACGTGGATTGGTATTTCCAAGAAAAGTTCTGCTGCGTGGAATACTTTATAGTAAGTAAACGAGATCCAGGATTCACTAGTGAATTTTGGAGAGCTTGCATGAAACCATGAGGCCATAAGTTATGTTTAAGCCAAGAATGATAAAAGAGTAAGTGAAAAAGGAAGACGAGAGGCGACAATGAAATGGGTACCAACTCATATTTGGAAATAAGAGTTAAGAAGCTAAGAAATCATGAGGTAAAAGACGATCAAAGCACAGTGGAGTTAAACTCAAGGAAACGTGACTTAGAAGACTGAAGGCTAGATACGCGCATCATATCTCTTTTTAAGAGTATATTCTTGATCCTTGTTTTCCTGTGAAACTTACTTGCATGTTATCTTTTACATATATCCTCTCGGTCCCATTCTCGATCCCATTTCTGTTGTAAACTCCATAAGGGGGTATGACTCATCGGTTAGTAATACATGTCAAGGTTTGAAGGGGCCCGTTAGGTTGACTAAACCTTTTGGGCTTTTATAGAATATGGGTTGGGTTAGGAAGGGATTTCTTGTAGTCCGAAAGGAGTATATCCTGCTTATCTTCCCGATCTCTTTGTAGCATATCTTTCTTTTGCTATCTATATCGTGTTAATCTTGTCATGAGAACCTTAGGTAGAAACCCTTTGGATGAAACATGTTATGCTTGATGTTTGTAAGTGGTTGCAAGTGTTTGCAAGTGGTTACTCGTGGATGCATTATACACGTTAGGCACTAGATCGGCTCACACACTCCTCATATTGCATATGCATGAGTGTTTATGCTTATTCATGGATGAAAATTTTTGTGTTATCACATGGATGTTGCATATGGATGTATGTTATGTGCACACATATAGATGTTATACATTATGTTAGGAATTGCATACATATGGATTCATTTCACTAACATAATTTGCATTGATGATATTTGCATTAGATAAGTACATATACACACACCTTTGCATATGTTCATGCAACATTTAGAATCTTGTAAGGACAATGATTGCTCGTGGATGATGTTTTGAGTAGATGGATGTTAGATGGTAGGATACGTTCTTCCTAACTTGAAGATTTCGGGGACGAAATCCTTTAAGGAGGGGAGAATGTAACAACCCGTATTTTCTATAACCTGTTATAACGTAAGTCGAGGCAGAATTTAATTTATAAATCTGAATCAAGGGAAACGGGCTTTGCCATTGCGTTCGTCTCGGAAAAATACGCGAAATAGAGTCCGAGTTTTCGAAAATCGGAGTCCGTATGACCCGATTAAGGCCCAACGAAGTTTTCAGAAAAATTCAAAGTAAAAACAGATTTCAAATTCAAGTTTGAATTTGGAAATTAGGTCAGATTGGGCTAGGCGGGAAAATTCCCGCCAGAGCACCCAAGTCGACAGCCCTGTCGACTTGGGAGTCGACTTGGTTGGACCCAAGTCGACAGCCCTGTCGACTTGGCTGTCGACTTGGTTCAGCCGGGCAGTTTTGCCTGGTGCACCATTTTGAAGTTGTGTTGAGTTTGGGGGCCAGATTCGGTTTTGAGGGCTGAGATTGGAACTGGGGTTTAATCCTAAGGCTAGAACTAATCCTAATCTCTATAAATAAGACCCTAACCTAAGCCTAAATCAACATTATTCACTCATACAACTAAACTATGGCAAAATCATTCCTCTAATGGCCTCCACTCTCTTCATAAAATTCCTAAATAAATTTCTATGAGAGATTTTGCATGCATACAAGTGTTTTCAAGCTTGTATGAGCATCATTAGCTTGCATTCAAGTCAAGTTTCCATATTTACATCATAAAGCAAGGGTTTTTATTGATTTGGAGCTTGCATTTTGGGTTTATTTGATTGCATAAGGGCTTTGTCTCAATCTATATATATTTGAGTCTTCATAAGCATTGTAAGCCCTTTTCTACTTTCATATTTAAACTCTAAAGTTAAATAAATGATGCAAGTTTGGATGATCATTATGATATGCAAGTTTGCCATGATATGCAAGTTTACCATGTCATGTTATGCAAGTTTGATATGTTATGATATGCAAGTTTACCATGTTATGCTATGCAAGTTTGCCATGTTATGATATGCAAGTTTATCATGTTATGTTATGCAAGTTTGCCATGTTATGATATGCAAGTTTATCATGTTATGTTATGCAAGTATGCCATGTTGTGATATGCAAGTTTATCATGTTATGTTATGCAAGTTTTCCATGTTATGATATGCAAGTTTATCATGTTATGTTATGCAAGTATGCCATGTTGTGATATGCAAGTTTATCATGTTATGTTATGCATGTTTGCCATGTTATGATATGCAAGTTTATCATGTTATGTTATGCAAGTTTGATATGCAAGTTTGTCATATGATATGCGAGTTATGTTATGCAAGTTTGGGTTGATCATTTTGTTCATGTTACCATGTTATGCAAGCTTATCTTGGGCTTATGAGCTTAAAGCTTCAAGCTTTATGCTAAAGGTTGCATTTTGGCAACATGTAAGTTATCATATCCCTTATGATAACTTGCATGTGAGGCTAAATGCGAACTTATGGCAACCTCTACATGTCATTTATCACCATGTATCACTTATATGCTAAGTTTGGTTTTATGCATACTTTTGAGGCCTAATGATGCAATATGCAAGTATATGAACATATGTACATTTCATATGCCACCATGTTAAACTTGTGGCTTCAACACCTTTATGTCATGATTATGTCAAGTTCCCTCTTTCTATCCTTTATGCGCTATTGCGATATGTAAGCGATGGGATTGCGTTTGGGGTTGGGTAAACTTAAAAGACATAAAAACATAAGATTGGGAATTTACCTATTAAGTTAGGTCTACCCATTGGGAATTTACCTATTAAGTTAGGTCTACCCAAATTCTTGAAAACTTGTAATGTGTTTTGGAAACATGATGGACATGACACTTAGAAAATATAAGTGTGACTAACTCGAGGTTGGGTTGAGTTTGTAGCGTAAAACTACCCGGAACCGACCGGCTTAACTAGTTGCTACAAACAATAGGACCCAATGTGAGAAGTTGGTCATGTTGTACCTTGAACCCGAGGTTAGACCAAGTTGGGGTGTAAAGCTACCCGGACCCGCCCGGCTTAACTAGTAACCACAACAAGGTCTAATGTGAGAGGTTAAGGCACATTAAATTAATTAATGCCTCGTGATTAGGGTTAAGTCATGGTCCACTTAATACTTAACCAATTTGGGCTTGGTAGATTAATCAGGGTTAAGTCGTGAACTCATCGTTACACTTAACCAAGTTAATCCATGATTAGCAAGAGGGTTAAACCGTACTTAACCCACTAGAAAATCCTAGCAATGGGGGTCCACTCCAGCAGTAATCCCAAGTTCGTATCATTAAGACCCTAGGGACTAGGCTAGGGTGGGGGGCACAATTACTGGACTTGAGGTAAGAGACCAAAAACGACGGCAGAGTGGTACGCCGGTGTAGTTCCGGGCGGACTATGGTCGTGCACATAGTCCGAAGCCGGGGAAAACATGCACGGGTACCAGTAGATCGAGACTGTGCACTTATGTTTATGGTGTCCAGGGGTTGACACCCTAGGGCTTGATACACCCGACGGGAGACCCGGCACAGTCTGACTACAATTATGTTTGGGCCGTATTGACACCAACACGTGACGAGTTAGGCTTATAGGGAGCCGATCGACTAGACCGTTTGGTTGGACCGCGTATTAGGGTCACTTCATGTTATTGGGCCAAAGCTTGGGCCAAGGGATCAATACTTGTTTATTCAAGTCATGTTAGTTTGCTAGTACACCTGTGGTGCAAAAACCTTAAACCTGATTATGCGATGACACCTTTATCTACCTTGTTAGTTAATCATCATGCTAGTATGTTGTTATCCTTATGTTCATCCCTGCTTCTCATGCCAGTTAACTTTATCAGTTTACATTGATTGTAGTAGGGCTTACTCAGTCTTTTTGACTGACCTGTTTTCCTTTCGCCTCTTTTCTTCCGTTTCCCCCCCCCCCCCCAAGGTTCTCAGGGTGGGAATATTGGAGCTTAGCTTGGATTTCTAATCACTTGCTTGTGGGATTTTAGCTCATGTACGGTCTTGACATGAAGCTAGCTATGGTTATCACTTATTTTGGGGATAGTACTTATGTATTTCAGTTTTTCAGAGATGTTGTTTTTATCTAGACTTGTGTATTTGGAAAGTTGACATTATGTTGTACCAGACTTGTTTTGAAATAGTTTGAAATCTTCTGCTGCTTTATTTATCTTATTTACTCTGTTTACATATATACATATGTTCTTGTTCTGCCTTGATATATCATTATGCATGTTTACCTGATTCAAACGCCCCTCCAAAGTCAGAGTGTTTGCAAGAGCCACCCTGGCGGAGGTGGGGTGTTACAATTACAGGGTACGTAGTTTTTTTTTTTTTTTTGAAGTTTCTCTTTCTGCGTTTTTGGGGAAGAAGGCTACAATGGATTGCCGTACATAGCATGCTATAGCTTCTAGAGATGTCTAATGGGTTAAAGGGTATGTATTTATTTTCCTTAAAGCCCATTAGTGTGCTTAAAGCTATTTTAGCTAAGTCTATTTCATACTTTACACCAAATTATACATAACTTTCTTATAAAGAGTCCACTTTACATGAAATGGATTGCATTCTTCATGTTTTAACAAATGAAATCTATTAATAAAGAAAAAAAATTAAAAAAAAAATTCAAGTAAAAATATTATTTACACAATTTAACATGAATTGTTTATCAGTATTCACATTTTATGGTGAAAATCACCATTTCCATCATTTTCCACCAACAAAATTTATTTATTTATTTTCATCAGAAAAAGTGCATAAAAATGTTTTTAACATTTTTATAACGTTAAAACATTGTTCCAAACTTAATCATACCAGAAAAAAAATTATTTTTTCCTTGATTCCCCCTTATTACAACACTATTTGTCAATATTGTTATTTAAGGTCATACATTTCAAATTTCACATATTTCACCAAACTAACAATTATTTCTCACTCCTAACAATTATACAAAAGTGTATTCACACTTTTAACGTATTAAAACAACATTTCCAACAATTTTTCATATATAGAAATTTATTTTCGTCATGTTTATCCTTTTATTTTAGGACAAAAAGGCTAATATAGGGATAAAATCCCGATATCATAAATTTGAATCCAATAATTTATTTCCTTTTTTTTCCACTCTATAACCCATAAAATCTCACACTTCATTCCAATTGTTCACATCAAACCCAAATTCTTAACCAATATACATTGTTTTCTTTTAAATAAACCATATTATCATCAATTTATTCCATAAATAAATCTTTAATCCCATATTTAATCATAATTTATATTATAATTTAAAATTTTGGCAATCTCTAAAAACTCGGGTTGTTACAGATATCATGATACATAAATGCAGTGGAAAAAGGTTTGAAAAGTGTTACATGGGGGTTCAATTCTTACACAAACTCAAAAGGTGTAAAGCAGAACTAAAAGAATGGAACGAAATTAGAGATAGAAATTTCTCAAACCTGAAAGAAGCCGAACAACATTTTCATGAACTGGAGCTAGCATCTGATCAGAATCCAGAGGACACAATGTTGTTTGAGAATTATCTATAGGCAAAACAAGAGAATCAAAATATGCAGAAAATATTTTTTGAAGGATTTAAACAACAAGCTAATGTTTCTTGCCTTCAGCAAGGTGATACTAATTCAAAAAAACAATTACTCTTGCATGTCTAAGCGTAGATATATGAATCATATTCGTGCTCTGCTTGATCATAATGGGAATCTAATGTTTAAAGCAGAAGAATAGAGGAGGAAGCTATTAAATATTACACTGAAATGTTTAATGGTCCCTCAATTTCTGTGTTTCCTTTCTTTCAACCCATTAGTACAATCAATTCCGAAGGTTAGGAATTCTTGTTAAGAGAAGTTTCGTTGATTAAAATTCATGATGCTCTGTTTTCAATACAAGATGATACTAGCCTAGGTCCGGATGGGATTAATTCTAAATTTTTGAAACTACATTGGTACATGATTAAGAAAGATTTACATGCAGCAATTTCTGACACATTCATCTCTAGAAAATTACCAAAGTCGATAAATCATACCTTTCTTACTCTCATACCAAAGAAATAATGTCCTACAGAAATTTCTCATTATAGACCGATATCATGTTGCAATGTCTATTACAAAATCTTTGCTAAGGTCTTTGTAATAGACTTAAACATTTTTTACCTCGTCTAATATCCGAGAACCAAAGTGCTTTTATAAAAGGGAGGTATACTGGTGAAAACATTTTATTGGAACATGAAATGTTAAGGGATTTCAAAAGAAAGGGAATGGATATATGTTGTGTTAAGGTAGACTTACAGAAAGCCTATAATCGGATTAATAGGAATCTCATTTGTCACATTATGCATATGATGAAATTTCCTGTTCATTTCATAAACTTAATACATGAGTGTATGTCTACAACAACTTTCTCTATTTTAGTACAAGGAAGTCCTAAAGGCTTCATTTCATCATCAAGAGGTATAAGACAAGGAGATCCTCTATCTCCTTATCTATTTTCTATTGCAATGCAATATTTTTCATACCTAATGGATGAAGCAACTTTCTCTAAAGCATTTCAGCCTTGCAATGCAGTGAAGCCTATAATTTCTCATCTACTTTATGCTGACGATTTAATGATATTTGGAAAGTGTTCAAGGCAGAATGCATATACACTAAAGAATATTTTTCAAAAGTTGGGTGAATATGCAGGGCTTCAAGTTAATGTTGCTAAAACAAAAATATTCTTTAGTACTTTAGTTTCTAATGCACAAGAAATTCAAGATATTCCGGGATTTGGTGTGGGAGTTCTGCCAATTAAATACCTTGGGGTGCCAATATCATTGAATTATCTACATTATACTGAATGTAATTCACTGATTCAGAGGGTTCAAGCTAGAATTCAAGGCTGGGAATCCAAATTCTTTTCATTTATAGGCAGAGCTGAATTTATAAATGGTGGTATTACTCCTATCATTTTATATTGGCTTTGCATTTATCAAATACCAGAAGCTACTATTGATAAACTTCAATCTCTTTGTGCAGACTTTTTCTGGGGTGGTTCTAGTCACAAACTGGCTTGGAAAATATTATGTAAGCGAAAATCTGAAGGTGGAGTAGGTTTGAAATTTGTTAATGATCTTAAAAAACAGCTTTAGCAAAATTATTATGGAAACTTATATCTGGTGATTCTCTTTGGAGTAATTGGATGAAAAACAAATATATCAAAGGAAAATTTCTATCGTCTATGGATATTGATAATAATGCTTCTTCAACATGGAAATCAATGATGAGACTACGCAATCACTCAAGGCAGCTGTTCAATAAAAAGTTAGTTAATGGTGAAGAAACTTTCTTATGGCATGAGCCTTGGATTAATTGTCAATGTCTAGTAGACCTTCCTGGCTTTGACATGTTACATTTGATAGGTGATCCAATGGAAAAAGTAAGTGTAATCGTAAGAGAAGGAGTAATTGATACACATATTTACCTAGCTACTCGAGAATTGCTTAATGAAATTAGCTCTATTTCTATTCACAACAATATGTAGTATGATAAATATGAATGGGGGGAAGGTGGATCCTTTTCATTTCACAAAGCTTGGGAATTTGTTCGTTTAAATGAAGTAAAAAATTCAGCTTATTCTGTGATCTGGCATGGAAAAAATAGTAAAAGAATGTCTTTTATTGCATACCTCGCTAGCTTGGGCAGATTAAATACAAAAGGTAGGATCTCTCGTTTTGGTAATATTGCAAACACCTTATGTCCTCTGTGTGAGTTACATCGAGAATCGATTGAACATCTGTTCTTTCAATGTGATTTTTCTTCCTTTATATGGTTATCTCTAAAATAGAAGTTATCTTTTCCATTATCAATCCAACCTCAATTGATGGATGAAGCCAGAATGACTCATAATTCATTCAAAAGCAAAGATCAAATTAGGGATTTGGCTTGTAGAGCTTTCACTGCAGCTGTCTATTTCATTTGGAAGGAAAGGAACGAAAAGGTCTTTCAAAATCGGAAATCTACTGCATTAAACAAATTGGGTCAGATTGATAATGAAATCCGTTTTCTTGTTCTAAATAATGGAAGTAAAACTGAAAGAAATTTGAGGAATATAACACTGTTGAATCGTTGGGGAATTGAGCTGATGGATACAGGGTAGAAGAAGAGCTTTGGAGCCAATTTTTAGTTTTGAAATAAGGTTTTTGGGCCATGTATATGGGCTGTGAGGGGGGTGTTGATTTCATAGTTGTTTTACTTTACTGTTATTCTTGAAATTTATATAAGCATTGTAATACCGAATTTATATGTACTCTTTTGCCCGGTAAGGTACCCATTTAGGTTAAGGGGATTACTGGGTTTTGACGAGGCATATAAAGGAGGTTTATTGGTATTAGCAATAAAGAGTAACAATACCCAGTTCTTATTCTTTTAGAATAAACCCATTTCTTATTCTTTTAGAATAAAGAGTAACAATACCCAGTTCTTATTCTTTTAGAATAAAGAGTAACAATAAGGAGGTTTATTGGTATTATCAAATTTCATACAAAACATCGTTACTTAAAACCAATACCCAGTTCTTATTCTTTTAGAATAAACCCATTTCAAACTCAACTTTTCATTTCCTTTTACTTTCGGAAATATCCTTACATGTTCTTGAATCTTGCAATTAACGTTGTGTTACTATTTCTCCAACATCTCTTTATAAATATTCTTCAACCAGTTTGCAACAACAATACTATATTTTTTTATAGATCATATATCTATCTTTAACAAATCTAATATAAATATCTTTACCAATCTTATATAAATATCTTTACAAATCTTGCATTTATGTCTTGTACAACTCTTATATTGACATCTCTTACGAATCCTTATATTAAAACAATTCACTTATCATCTATAACAAGCATTACAGATTTCATTTCAACACTTTTTATTTTCTTTATTTATACCATTTTCAAATCATTCCGACAACTTATGTGTTGTATAAAATCACATAGCGATCTTTTTAAAGATCTTCAGTTTATAAATCAAATAGTTCAATTTATTATTTGTAACAATTATTACAAATTCATTTTTCAAAACTCTTACTTCATTTACAAATTCCATTTGTATATTATTATCGACAACTAATATGTCGATTACATTTCTAAACCCTTAAATTCCATTTACAAAATCGTTTGTAAATCATTTATGATAACTTATATTCGTTTCCATTTCCAAAAACTTTTACTTAACTTATACACTCGCCTGTGATTAACATTCCAAACTTCGGAACATAACATTTCGAACTTCGGAATGATTTCAACTTCGCTTCACATTCCAAACTTCGGAATATCACATTCCTAATATCAGAATAAATCTCACTTATCCATTTCATAACATTTTCCAACTACTTAATTTCCTTTTTCTAAATTCAAATATTAAGTAAATGTCTAGTTTAAGCTATCGTATTCGCTGAAAATCCCTTTTATAACTTCGTTATAAAAATTTGAGTTTTAATATTAAACTCGTTCATAAACTCCTTCCATAATTCAATTAGATTTCATTACAACAATACCTAAATTATTATTAATTAAAATAATAATTTACTTTATTATTAACTACTGTAGTAGTAGTAGTTAACTTCTTTATTAACTAAAGTAAATAGCAAGTTCCTTTTTAAAATCTTATAAAATTAAAATAAATATTTGTTAAGCTATTTCATTTGGTAAATCAACAATACTAATTTATAATCAATCCCAGTTAAAACGGTCGACTTAGTCAACTCGAAACACGGTTATCTCGTTAACCAATTACAATTAGTTCCCACTTTAAATTGATTAATAATATAATTAATTTATATAATTCCATTTAATTGTTTCTTAAAATAAACTATCCAATTCTAAACGGTTGGGTTAATTTTATACTCTCTTACTTATAAATATGATTAACATCAGAATTTACTTTATAAAATCATTAATACTCGCTTATAAATTTAATTAATAAATAATAAATATTTATTTCCTTTAATAAACTTTTATTCAAAATAATAGATTTAAAAATCTATCTTCAGTTTAAAAATAATTTTATAACTTCATTCTTATCGATCCACTTACCGGTAAATCGATATTTATAAAATAATTGATTTATATGACATATACTGCCAATTACTCAACCAATATTGCCTATTGGTTGAAACAAAACAAATGTTGAATTTCAGGTCAACGGCTAATAACCAAATCAACTATTCAATCATAACAGTTCATATAACGAAAATATGAGAATAAATAACATTTAATATATTTGAGGAATTCAGTTGGATCCCTCCAACCTGTTCTTCCCTGCATCTCAATACGTTATCTCAAATATAATCAATCAATTCAAAAAATTAATGGTTTTCATAACAGTCAATAACGAAAATTCAATATCAACCAATTTATTTCACACAACCACAACAATTTAAACGATTCATTAAATTAAACACGGTCATTTTATAAATGTGACTAATAAGATAAGTTACCTTATTTGGGTACAATCATTAAAATAACGATTTGGTTTTTCACTGAAATTAAACGACGTTTAATTTCACCGGTTCATTCAACATATGAATATATATTTAACAAACAATCAATTATTAGCAACCATAACACATAATTATAAAACCCGACTTATATAAAATATAAGTGAGAAGAATTGAGTAAGTTTAACTCACTTGAGTTGATTTATCATTGAATTGGTTTGGTTCGGTTAAATTAAACAAGTGTTTAATTTAACTGAAAAATCTGGTTGATTCCAATTGTGCCCATTCCAGTTCTATGATATAGATCTCGTCGATGCGAGTTCAATGCATCTTGGTTTGTCCATTTCTGATCAAATGCGAATGAATTATAAATATTTAAAGTTAGCACTAATTCAATTAAATATTTAAATTCTTTAATTAAGTTTAATACAATAACTAATTACTTCTGCTAATTCGTATGTAACAAGAAGAATACGGTCCTGAGCAATTCTTTCATCCTATTACACTAATTATATTTTAATAATGATTTCCACAGCGACTATTTTAAAATTTGAGTTGGACATAACTAACAATCTATAACATGAAATCTCAAATTTTCTCTTTCATTAGAAAATTATAATCAACAAGATTCAAATGTTTCTTATTTCATAAAATTCCGACTTATATCGGATCCTGTATATCCAGTTAAAGTTCAAAACTCAATATTACGAACAGCTGGACCATTTCGAGATCTTTTTTATATTAAATATAAAGTGACGTTCAATATTCGTTAAATAAACGAATTATATATTAAAATACATAAATATTCCAATTATAATATTTAAAACAGATTTAAATATTCAAATTCAAATAGACGAAAAATCTAGGTCGTTACAAGTAGGCCGAATCAGTGAGAGGAAAATGGAAAATCCCGTACACAATTTTCTGTTTTGGATAGTCAATTTTAAACTGTCATATCTTACTCGATTTTAATCGGAATCTGATGATCCATCCATCAAAACGACCATGAGAACAAGAACTACTATCTGGAAAAGGAGTTAGGATGAAGTATATCAGACATCTGAGTGAAATATAAAGAGTACCAGTAACAGATTTAGTTTCTTTTTTCCTTTGTACACCAAAACTTCATTTGATAATAATTTGGTCATTTCTTGACGTATTTACACGAAACCAGAAGCATTGCAGAGCAGATGAAACGAAGTACAATATTGAATCAAATTGAAGAAGAAAAACATTTTTGTAGATCAGGTACTCATTTCATTGTAGATTGCCAATATTCTTCTTTTCCTACTTGATTGACAAATGAACACCTTGATGTCTTCCTTCTTTTTCATCTTGGTTGATGAATGAAATTCTTAGTGTCTTTAGACCAATAATCATCAGACATAACACTTTCCCTACAACACAAGTTTTTAAAGAATCAAGTTACTTTTCAAAATAACTAAATCTAATTTTAAATAATAATATCACGATGATTTTGTGATACATCCATTCAAAATAGTGTTTAGAAAATTGTCATATAAACTTTTCAAAAATCAAACTATGATAACTTTAATAGTCAATGCTCTGATACCAATTGTTAGACATGAGAATTAGGGATCTTACGACAAAACAAACACTAGAGAGGGTGAATAGCATTTTAAAAAAAATTATAGAAATCTTAACCAATTATCAATTACTCGAACTATTATGGGAATCACCGAAATGAGCACAGATGCAAATGTAAACAAAAGTAAAATGCAGAAAAGGAAAGAAAACACCAGATTTTATACTGGTTCGGATTGCTCTTACGTCCACTCCCGCACAACGCTGGATTGTGCAGAGTTTTATTAATATCAATATCCAATTACAACACTCTTGATTTCACAGGATACACGGTTAACACCCTTCCCATCCTTGATTCACGAGATACAAGGAACACACCCCCGCCTTTCCTTGATTTCAGGGCTACAAGGAACACATCCACACCTTTCCACACTCTTTCTGATTACAATTTCCCTGGAACTCTTGAGCAGCACCTCCAAACATAGATTAGTTGATAGAGAATGAAAACAGAAGAAGAATGATATAATTTTTCTTGAAATCAGCGGAGTATAAGTGTATAAACTTGGAATTTTAAGAATAATAATGGTGGTATAAGGGAGGAAGAAGATGATGATTAGTAATTAAAAAAAAATATTTTGAGGCCTTTTTATAGTGTTCCAAGGGGTGCAACCGTTTCTGAAACATTTTAAAATGAAAAAACATAACTTTTACATTTAAATAAAATGTTGTTAAATGTCGACATGTATGTATGCGTATGTCGACATATACTATATATATTTAAATTTAAATTATTCTTTGAAGTATTTAAACTAATGTATGTATTCTGAAAATCCCTGAAATAAAAATAGTTGTTAAAATATTATTTTTCAAGTATAAAAACATAATAAAATATGATTTAAACATATGATTAAAAACTATATATATATAAGTGATATAAAAACTATATACAATAGAATTATAAACACATATATAGGAATTTATAAAGATATATATATTTATTTATAAACATATAAGTTTCTATGAAAACTTAAAGTTAGATACAAATAATTGAAATTGTAATCAATTATAAACCAGTATATAAAATGATTTAATATATAAAATAAGAAACTTATAAATTAGGAAATATATATTTGAAATATAAGTTTGAAATCCTTGGATGATTAAAAATCATTTTGAAAGAGGGTTGGAATCAATTTGAAAATCAATTTGGAAAGAGATAGTTTGAAAATAGAGTTTGAGTAATATTCAGAGTTTTACATAATATCTAGACCCTATTAATCTGATAGTCTTGGACTCTTGATATCTTGATATTCATGAGTCTTGATTCTCCTTTGAAATCTTGAATCTATTTACTATACAGTCTTCAATATTTATTACCTGCATATAAATCGTGCATATACATATATATTCTGGATAAAAGTGTTAGTATATATTTTATAATCAATAATGATCATAATTGAAATAAGGTTGTTGCCATCAAAACATCATAAACATTCCGTTCTCCAACATATTTTAAAGGAAAACCATTAGCTCGTGTTTCTTTTGTGTCATTTATACTCCCATAATTAATCGTTTCTACTTTTTTGTTAGGTTATGTGGATGAATAAACTTTTTTGTACTCTATTGCTGTAGATTAGAGCATCACAACAATGAAAATAAAATTGCAGTCATTACTTATATTATAGCTTATTACTTACCTCTACTATGCTATATATATTTTGAATTTTTTTCCAAAATTGTTATAATATTTAAATTAGACCTTATAGCATGCGCAATGTATGTGTTATAAAATGACATATATATAACAAAATTGCTTGGATTTAACCGCAAAGACAAAGAAGGGATCAGATTTAATTAGAGAAAAGATATCAGATGCTCTTAAATTGTCCACCTAGTAAGAGTTTTAACTTCCGTTAATGCTAACCAATAACACCTTATCTTATATTCCACTAACTTTATGGTTTAAACTATCCTTCCATTTCAACAGCTAGCTCCACGGTCATCCACTTGCCACATCATTACTCCCAGTATGTTTCATCTACAAGCATTTACTCACACATTCTCTATTTCTGATCGGTTTCCCTTATTGCTTCATCTACAAGCAGTTTCTCTATTTCTGATTGTTTCCCATATAACTAGTTACTTATCTGGTTCAACCACTTCTTTTTTAATCCAATGGGTATCATTTATCTTTTCCTTTAATCACTCATAGTTGTAGTCTTCCAGTGCCATGAACTTTTTTTTCCCTGTTCATAAATAACATTTAACAAACTACAAATTCATTTGTTCCTTTTATTTCGATTATCGAACAATGCGTGTTATGTTTTCAACTTTATATCCTTTCTTGAAGTGATTTATTATTCCTCTTGTCTATCTATCAACGTAGTTGCAACCTTTCTAGCATATATGTTTATATATTGAGATTTGTCAAGGATTTATGAAATTTGTAATACTAATAGCTGTAAGTTATGTATTTTGTTGTTTATTTTCTCAACCAATTCATTTCCCCATATCAAAATGTAAATTTTCCTTTCGTTGTCGTAAATCTTTTATTCATTGAAAAAATTATGTTGTCTTATTTTGTTTGTTGATGCTTTTCTTTATATTTTGTTGCACATCACATATTTTGTTTTGTGAACCATAAGGCTGACATAACCAAATATATTAATCACATCAGCACAAAATTTCTATCATTATGAGAGCAAATATAGGGTTGAATAACCGATTCATATTGTTTTTCCATTTACAATGAAAAGCTGAAATTAGAAAAATTCAGCCACAACCATTCTTGGTTGACTAATATATTATAGGGGTTTGTTAACGAATCAAAAGAATTAGAATTTTTAATTTCCTACAAATAAATATTAAGCAGATTAATTTTTCCAATTTTACTCCAACTCTCATCTCTTCCTCGACCTATTTCATTTGCATTTGTAAAACCATCCAATTTTGACAAGATTCACCAAACATCAATGGATGTTCCTTTTATGCCCAATGATTTACCAAATCATTGTATAGGATCTCTAAAAGTAATTGATCAATACCCCCATCCAACAAATATACCAATGGTTTTAGTATAGGAGCAACTTAAATATGTAAAAAGTGGATTATCCACACCTTAACTTACAGTGCATACTTTATTTGCCAAAAATGGTATTGGAAATGGAATGAAAATGTCATAGGTGCTTTAAAATATAATTAAATTCACTATCTTATACTATACTTTTGAAACTTTTAATACTACATGGTGAAGATGAAATGTACATTTCCACAAATGAGAAATACTTTAATACATCATATTCAATCAGATTTCCTTCAACTTAATAGGCAATATTCAAATGATTATATATCGTAGTATTTGTGTGATAGCAAGACCAGTTTTAATTCATTTAAAGGCATCAGACTTACATTGGTTTCTATCTCAATAAGTTGGTTCATCCATAATACAGTACAAAATAAATATGTTGTTTTTTCTTTTGTACAAATTCAATACTACATCTATTAGCCTATTACATATTTGAATAACACTGTCATATCAATTTTTCCAAACACAATATTATCTCACGCTGATCATTCCATAACTACAAATAAAGCAGAATATATGATAAGTATACTAAATGCTATAACTTGATTAACACTTAGAACCACTTTCAACATGAATAAAACTATATGTACAGTTACAAACATTAATGTTTTATGCAACAAAATTAAGTTGTGACTACTTCCACTTATATTTTCAAGCTATGAGTATAAAACTGATGCAATATCAATGAACAATCATCTCATGTTTTTATTGTAAATTGAAGTCGGCAAATCAAAATATTGAAAACAAAAAACAAATGGAAATCAACAAAAGATAATACCTAAAAGAGCGGCAGTCGAAACCTGTAACCAGAATCGAAACCTGTAATCTGGAATCGAGTCAAATCGACACCAACAAGAGCGGAAGTGTTTTCCTTTCTTCGTCTTCCTCTTTTCGTGTTTTTTCCCTTTTTAGTACAGGCGCGAAACGAGAAAAATACCACGTAAGAGAAAAAAGGAGGAAGATTGGGTGTTGGGTATGGGTTTAGGTTAAGTGCAACGTTATTTTCTTCTACGTAACAAAATGGTGATGTGGTTGTATTTTTTTTATTTAAGATGCAATTTGCTTCAACTTATTTGCTTAAAAAATAATCAATCGATGCAAATTAATATA
Organism: Allium sativum; assembly: GCA_030737875.1. NCBI lineage: Eukaryota > Viridiplantae > Streptophyta > Magnoliopsida > Asparagales > Amaryllidaceae > Allium > Allium sativum. The sequence continues at coordinate 55,686,504 of CM060916.1, read as the reverse complement.
CTTGCATCACTTGTTAACGTTTGCGATGCAACTAAAAACCCTTGCTTCTGATTATTTGCTTCGAAAATGGTGCATAACCGATGCTAATTGCATTTTCAACCCTTTTACTGCTTCCCCTATGTCAGTTGCTTCAAAAATTAAGTGGGAACTGACTCAAGTAATGCATTGGTTGTTGTACACCTGATGTAGTCGATGCAACACAACAGACTTGTTTTGTATCAGTGCTAATTCACGAATTCAATTCAGGATCTGGGATGATTCGTTGCGAGCGCTATTGGATTGTGGCAACTTTATTGGTGTCCACTAACACCTTCCTGGTGATTGTCGAACGATGCCGAGGAAGAAGGGGCGGAGGTACTAGCCAAATCGGTGAATTTCCCTTATCAACTTTTGTTTGTTTTTGATGTAATACATGGTGTACATGTGTCATGTTATGTATATGTTGTGTGTGTGAGTATACATTTGATGTCTATAAAATTGTATAACTTGGATAAATGTAATATTAATCATCGAAAAATGTAGTGTGAATGATTGAAAAAATTACCGGGTATTACTCAGTCCTCGTCCTTTTCTGATTCAGACTCAGTTTCGTATTCCATGTTGTTTTCCTCTACACTCCCAAATGCTTTGACTAATACATTTGTCTCATCATTTAAAGGTCCGAAATAAGTTTGATCATCTGTAATTTCTGTTTCAACATTTTCCTCCAGAACTGCTTGATATGCTTGTTCGTCTGGATTATTCTTTTCATCGAATGTAAATCTTGCCTTGGTTTTAAAAACCACATACCAATCTGCCTTATCTTCTTTTAGAGATTGATAAGAGGCGTAATAAGCTTGTAAGGCTTGTTTGGCTAGCACAAAAGGGTCGTACTTTTGATAACGCGAGGTATGTTTCATTTATGTAAGAATATAACTTGGATTCACGTTAATATCAGAACCTGAAATATTGTTGAACCAGTTACATTGGAAATTAGGATAAGTTACATTGGAAGCCCACAAAAACTTGTATTTGAACACCTATCGGCTCCTTACCTTACTACAAGTCATATGCCAACATGCTTTGCTAAACTTGGCCACAATTTGTTCTACTCACGCATGCATAAATATATATACAAAGCTTTATATATGATTGGTCAATTTCCTTACGTTGCTTACTTCAATATTGACGGCTGCTGTGTCATCTTTGGGTTATATACATGTTACTTAGTCTTGCTAGTATGCTTCTTAGGCATGCATAGAATTTATTATGCATGCAAAATTATCATGTCATTCATCACTTGTTACTTCCACCTAGACTATTATATGACACATGCAAGCACATTGATCCGTAGTAGTGAATGTATCTCGACAGTTCACAGTTTTTTTATTTTATTTAATAAATTGTTGGAATCGAACTAATTATATTTATGTGATTAAATCGAAGTTTGCTAACTTGAAATAAGTTTAATCCTGACACGGGTGTTTTGTGTTTTTGCATGGGACACTCGGGTCAGGTCCTAAGTGTTCCAGGCTTAAGGATTTCAGATCGCAAAACGGGAAAGGAACGTGAAGAGGCGTGCACGCGCTAAGCTCGACAAAATAGTAAAATTATTTCAAGAGATTTATGTACATCTTATATTATTATTTTTCTCCACTGCACAAGAATTCTGTAAATTCTGATATTAATTTATGAAATTTTATTCCACTGCAAAAAAAAAAAAATCCTCCGCGGGTCTATGTCAATTGCAAAATCAGAGTTAACACGCTATAAATAATTTATATGATTATTAAGATCACCATTGAACTCCGCCTGTGTAGTTTTCTATGCAGCCTGTCCCAAGCCAGGGTAAAGGAGGAGGGTTGTGATAGGCTTGGCGAGCCAACGTAAAAACTTAGCCTCTCTTATGGATATGGAACCTTATGATATATCGTTGGGGCGTAACCCTCTTAGCGACGCGCTATATCGAGGCTCGGATATGGTGTTAAATATGCAAGGGCTGGGCCGCCATTCTCTTAGTGGCGCGCTACACCGACGCTCCGGTGTAGTGACAAGTAAGCAAGGGTCCTCGCATTTTTCTCGGCGGATGCGAGGGGCAAGGAAGCTAGTCGACGATAGTAGGGTTCGGTTAGGTAGTTGGAATGTAGGGTCTTTAACAGGAAAATTAAGAGAGATAGTGGATACTATGATTAGGAGACGGGTTAACATCTTGTGCGTTCAGGAGACTAAATGGGTGGGTCAGAAGGCGAAGGAGGTGGAGAACACTGGCTTCAAATTGTGGTACACGGGAGAAGTACGTAACAAGAATGGGGTAGGCATATTAATTGACAAGAACCTTCAGAACAATGTGGTTGACGTCAGAAGACGAGGGGATAGGATCATCCTAGTTAAGCTAGTAGTTGGCGAGGCAGTTTTGAATGTCATTTGCGCATATGCCCCACAGGTAGGTCTAAGTGAAGAAGCCAAAAGGAAGTTCTGGGAAGACTTGGATGTCATGGTTAGGAATGTGCATAATAGCGAGAAACTTTTTATAGAAGGAGACTTCAATGGCCATGTTGGCTCATCTAGCGGGGGTTTTGAGCGAGTGCATGGTGGTTTTGGATTTGGCAGTAGGAACCAAGAGGGTGAAGATATTTTGAATTTCGCTCTCTCTTTTGATCTTATGATTGCTAATACCTTCTTTAGAAAGAGGCAATCACATCTGATCACCTTCAGTAGTGGCCCACAGGCTAGCCAGATTGACTTTGTCCTAACTAGGAGAGATAGTAAACGAGATTGTGTTTATTGCAAAGTCATACCTGGAGAATGTGTCGTCTCACAACACCAGCTCTTGGTATGCGTGTTTCGTCTTCGGGTGGTGAAGGATAAGAGAGCGAAGATTAGCAAGACGAAATGGTGGAAACTCAAAGGAGATGCTTCACGGGTGTTTAAAGATAGAGTGATGGGAGAAGGGGCTTGGAATGTGGAAGGAGAAGCAAATGTCATGTGGAATGCGATGGCAACTTGCGTTCGGAGAGTCGCCATTGAGTTATTTGGGATAACAAGAGGAAGTAAGTGAGAACCCAAGTATTCGTGGTGGTGGAATGACGAGGTGCAAAAGGCTATCAAAGAGAAGAAGGAATGCTACAAATGCATGTACCGTCATAGAAGCGAAGAGAACATGCACAGGTACAAAGTGGCAAAGAAGACTGCAAAGAGAGCAGTGAGTGAAGCAAGGAGACGAGCGTACGAAGATCTGTATCAAAGGCTAAGTAAAAAGGAGGGTGAAAAAGACGTTTACAGAATAGCTAGGCTACGTGAGAGGAGGACAAGGGACTTCAATCAGGTTAAATGCATTAAGGATGAGAATAATAGACTTTTGGTTAAGGACGATGAGATAAAGAATAGGTGGAGAGAATACTTTGATAAGCTTTTCAACGAAGAAAGTGATAGCTCTTCGATCGAGTTGGAAGACTTAGCCGACAGCACCAATAGACATTTTGTGCGGAGATTTCAAGAAGCTAAGGTAAAGGGGGCGTTGAAACATATGAAATCAGGCAAGTCGGTAGGGTCTGATGATATTCCTATTGAGGTGTGGAGATGCTTTGGAGATGCAGGGATAAGATGGCTAACTAAGTTGTTCAATAATATTTCCAAATCAAACAAAATGCCAGATGAGTGGAGGAGAAGCATTTTAGTTCCAATCTTCAAGAATAAAGGAGATATTCAAAGTTGCACAAACTAAGAGGAATTAAGCTTATGAGTCATACAATGAAGCTTTGGGAGAGAGTTTGCGAGCAGCGTTTGAGGAGGTTGACAAGTGTCTCTAGGAATCAATTTGGTTTTATGCCTGGAAGGTCAACCACTGAGGCGATTTTCTTGGTTAGGCAACTTATGGAGAGATACAGGGAGAAGAAGAAAGATCTCCACATGGTTTTTATTGACCTGGAGAAAGCTTATGACAAAGTGTCGAGGAAGGTTATGTGGTGGGCGCTAGAAAGGAAGAGTGCCATCAAAATATATTACCCTTATTAAGGATATGTACGAGGGGGTTGTGACTAGTGTTAGGTCTTGCGATAGTGAGACCAGAGACTTTCCAATTAATATAGGGTTACATCAAGGTTCGGCTTTGAGCCCCTATATTTTTGCATTAGTGATGGATGAAATCACAAAAGATATACAAAGGGAGATTCCCTGGTGTATGCTCTTTGCCGATGATGTTGTGCTGATTGATGAAAGTAGAATAGGGGTTAATCGACAATTGGAGTTGTGGAGGGAGACCTTGGAATTAAAGGGTTTCAGGTTTAGCAGAACTAAAAAAGAGTATATGAAGTGTGAGTTTAGCAGTGTCAGGTCAGATGACGGAGATGTTACCCTGGCCGGTAGAGTAGTACCCAAGAAAGAATCGTTTCGATACTTAGGATCTATGTTGTAGTTTGATGGAGAGATTGATAAGGATGTTAGTTTTAGAATTCAAGCAGGATGGGTGAAATGGCGACTAGCATCTGGCATTCTCTGTAATCGGAAGATTCCTCAAAAGCTTAAAGGAAAGTTCTATAGGACAGCAATCAGGCCTGCAATGTTATATGGTGCAGAATGTTGGCCTACTAAGAGGCAACACGTCCAGAAGACAAGCGTAGCAGAGATGCGGTGCTGCGTTGGAGCTGTGGGCATACCAGACGAGATCGGATTAGAAATGATGATATTCGGGAAAAACTTGGAGTTGCACCTATTGAAAGGGAAGTTAGTCCAGTACCGCTTGAGATGGTTTAGACATATCTAACGTAGACCATACGATGCACCTGTACGCGTTGGAATTCTAGGCCGCGCCGAAGGCCCAAAGAGACGTATAGGTCGACCTAAAATGACATGGGAGGAGATAATAAAGAGAGATTTAAGCAACTGGAGTTTATCGGAAGAGCTGGTAGTTGATAGGAGTGCATGGAAATTGACAATCCATGTACCAGAACCTTAGGGTTTTTTTTCCTTTTTTTTTAGACTTTATTTCACGTTTACTGAACCTTTTTACTTTTTATTACTATTTTAGATTTTATTCACTTTTATTGAACCTTTTTACTTATTATTATTATTATTTTAAAAAAACCCCTTTATCGGATGACTTTTTATTTGTTTGGTTATTTTAAACCCTTTATATATATATTATTATCATCATTATTAATTTTATTTTAGTTTAGTTTTAGGTTCCATATCTAGCCAACCCCAACTTGTTTGGGATATATGGCTTTGTTGTTGTTGTTGTTATTAAGATCACCACTGCCTTTAACAAATACACCAGTATTGTTTGTTAATTTTTCAGCACCGTTCCTTTAGTGTTGAATTCATATCCGTTAACAAAAAATATTGATTACGTTTTAATTTTTCTTTTCGGTCCAAACGCCAAATGTTTTAGTCCTTCATCGAGCACATAATTTATGGGATCAAAAATGTAGTTTGAAAACCAAGTACTGAAATCCTTGCTTAAATTACCACTTGGATTTTGTGATTCATAAATACTGCAAACACAACATTATATATTGCATTATTATTTATTCACACGTGTAGTATTAAATTTAACAAAACTTGTAATGTGATAATTACCTAACAAATGGTGCAACTTCAAGATAATTAAAAAGAATATATGTGTGTGTCACATGATAGTCTTTATCATCTAGCCATACTTCCACACATTTTCCAGCATATCGGCCATGTTGTCTAGAAATAGATAACATTGCTCCAAAAGAAATATCTTGTTCAACGACCTCATCATCACGCGTAAAACTTTCAAATGATAAGTTCACAAGATCATTGAAATAATGAAAGAAAAAGAAAGAGGCTTATTCTTCGGTATATGATTTGCAAATGGAACCTTCAACACGAGCTTTTTGTATCACTTTTTCTTTAAATGATTTAAGTACCTAATAAAAAATGTTTCGATTCAATATTAACTTTTATTTATAATTAAATTAACATTTGCATACTCAGTATAATAACATACCTTTCGAATGGATACATAGATTCACATTGCACAGGATCTCGAAGGTGTGCTTCATATGAAAGATGAATAGGTAAATGCTCCATTACATTAAAGAAACCCGAAGGAAAAATTTTCTCCAATTTATAGACAGTATAAGGATTTCTTCTTCAAGTTGAAGTAGACGGTCAACTTTTAGCGTAGTTAAACAAAACTCCTTTAAAATGAACTAAGTTATGAAGTAAAATAAACTAACTTATGTATCTTCTCTGATGGTCGATCATCCTACTTCCCATTACAAACACAATATTAATTACATTTCGCAAAACATATCATTTTAAATGATTTTCCTAAAATTTTGGCAGCATTTCTTCCGTGCCCCTTGTATCGTACACAAATGTGTGTATACAAGGAACGAAAAGGAAATACCGTCAAAATTTGGTGAACCGTTTAAAGTGATACGATTTACGAAACATAATTACTTTATAGTATTTGTAACTTGTCTAATACAAGGACAAATCCGACAAATGTTGTATCAGATAATCAGGGATGTCCATTTTGTAGAGAAAACGAATATTCGTATAACAATCATATACAACACTTGTCAGACATGACCAAATAATATCTAAGGGTTTAAATATTTGTTTATATTAAATCTAAATATATACTTTGTTTATATTTTACCGTTTTATTACATATGTACTAACTTATATATTTTTATAGTTTACTAAATTCTAACTACGATGATTCCTATCAAAATCATTTGAAGTCATCTAAAGCTTATTAGACATCAAATCAATTCACGTGTTCGCATAAGCACAAAACTCGCATTCGCACAAATTATCCAAAACTATGATCAATCATGACATAATATATGCTTCGTGTTTGCATAAATTATACTATTTGCAAACCCTATTACACACCTAGGTTCAATACTAACCAAATCATCGTAAATATACACAATATACTAAATTAGAAAATTATGCAACTGCCGGTGATTTGATCATTATGATGATAATAATGACAATTAGGAGGTAATATGATGTAATAAACATACACTAACAATTAGGAATCAATCATAATCTAAATTAAGCCCTAAATAAAAAAAACCTAAATAATAGGTTTAGGGAACTTATTCGATGTAGCAAGCGTGGAGGGTGAAGAAAGGCTGCAGCACGTCGTAGGTGGCGTCGGAGGTTGTTGGGTTGGTGGTTGGAGTGATGGCAGCGTTGGACGAGGTAGAGAAATAGGGATTAGGGGTTAAAATTCGGGTTGGGGAAGATAATGAGCTGAAGCATGTGGGTTTTGGAAATTATCTAAAAAATTTCCAACGTCTTCCAATGACCGCAAACGGCATGTATTCCAATGGTTACAGATGGTTTGTTTAAATATCAATGAGTCATTAGCGGCCGTTGGAATATAAGCGTTGAAATACACTGTAGTTCTAATAGTAAAAGGAGAAGATTCTCACAAAGTTTCTTGAAAAAAAAGCAGTAACTGATGCTCTGCGTGTGCAACAACCCTATGGGCATTATTATATATTTCACACTACATATTATGAAATTTACATAACCTTATGAAACTTATATCATTATTCATTAACTGCAACGTAAATCCCGAACCTAGATGCATCTTAGTGTGGTAGGAACAAATAATAATGTGCATGATGCAATCTTTAAATAAACAAGTATGATTAAGTTTTATAATTATATATATATGTATTAGAAAAATTATAAGTTATGCTTCCCAAATAATCAAAATGTCCATATATTCAAAAAAATGATGATGTTGATAGCTTTTATCGTTCATCGTTAAGTTATTTTTTTCATCTCCAGAACAATAATATAAATGATATATTTTATTTTTAATTCGATAGATATAATATAAATACTATTTTGCGTTGGTGATCTATTCTACTCTTTTCTAGCATTGTATTGTTTCAACTGTGTGGTTGGTTTGGCTCATTATTCTTTGTGCTAGCTGTGGCTCGAGTTGTTCTTTGGGGTGATTTCGACTTGATTAGTTAGTTTGTAAGTGTGGTAATTTTGCGGTATCACTTCTTATGTCTGTGCCTTTTGTAGATCTATCAGAATTTGTTGGGGGTTGGGGTTAGGTAACTCGTTACAGGTGAATGTTGCTCTGCTTGTTTGGAGCTTGAAAGTTTTGGAAGTGAACTGCTTAGCAGACTTGGGGTTGCAGTGAGTCTGGTGAAGTGAGTTGAGGAAGAAACCGTGGTCGACTACCCGAGTCTGATGTACTAGTACATTTTCTTACTAGTTTATAGTTGTCGTTAGCTGCTTCTGGTGATGTGACATGATTGTCAAGGTGAATTTGCAGCTGATATTGGTGAGGGGAGCTACAATGGTACTTTGCTTGCTATCTTCAATGGATGTGAGAGCTATTATGGCTCTTTTGGGTCTGTGAATTGTTGTAAAATTGTAACTGTCAACACTTGTGTATTAATTGACTACTTACGCAACTGGTGATGTAATTTGTTTTTCTACATTTCCTGCTAAATCTTCGTCTACGAAATGTATGTAGCAGATAAGCGATCCGCTTATCCCCTGAACTATTATATACTCATTTTTTTGTTTTAATGTGATACTTGCACGGTCCACGATAAAAAACCCGGTTGGCTTTTCCTAAAATAATAATAATACTATTTTGCAAGTAAAATTCGCTAAACTTCAAATTTTGACCTCAAATATGTAAGAAGATAACATATTTGTTTTATTTTAAAATATAGTCAAAATTGGTGTTTAATATAAAAAACAATGTAATGACGATATTTAAAAGTAATTTAGTACTCTTTTTTAAATCCTAAACTTCAAAACAACTTAACATTATATAAAAAGTAAATCCAAATAGTTTTTTTTTTAGTAAAGGCTAATCATAATTATATACAGGAAAATATTTACAAGGACAAAAGCCAAGGCCTTTTTATCCATAAGGACAGCCCACTAAAATTTTACTCAGAAGGACAATACACTATTTCTCTTCTCCCTCACGTGCGCTCTATTTTCTCCCTTCGCAATCGATTCTCGTCCGCTCCATCTTCTTCCTCTGTCGCTCTTATCTCAAATCGTAAATCATAAATCCCGAAAAACAGAAGAACATCATAATCGAAATTAACGTTCGAACCCAAAAATTCGAAACCCTAAATCGCTCGAAACAGGAAAAAGTCGACAAAAGAAAAAGGACGAACAGCAAAAATCGATTTGTAGATCCTAATTGAATGGAATAATAATGTTTTATAGACGACGTAAATCACATTTGGAGAACACGAATTGGTTGAAACATTTTTTTCGTGATTGGAAATGTTTTTTTTTTTGTTCGTTAATAATATTTCAGTTCGTAGGTATCATTTTGATATTTTTTTTAGGTATCATTTTTCATGTATTTAGCTTTAAAACGTAGCAGCAGTTTTTAGGTATCATTTTTCTATTTTTGTAGGTATCATTTTTACTTTAATTTATTTGTTATGTTAAACATCACAGCAGTTTTTAGGTATCATTTTTATAATTTTTAAGGTATCATTTTTAGTGTAATTTCTATGTTATGTTAAATAGTACTGCAGTTTTAAGGTATCATTTTTATATTTTTTAAGGTATCATTTTTACTGTAACACAACAAAAAATCACATGAAAAAACACTTAACACAGTTAAAACATATAAAATGGTACCTAAAAAATTAGGAAAATGATACCTACAAACTGCATCAATGTTTTAAAGAAAAATTAATGCAAAAATTGTTTACATCACAGTTTGATTGAATAAAACGAAATACGTTCGACTGATTGACGAAGTTGATGCAAAAAAACAGTTTCAAAATAAACACAGCAATAAAATCACATCAAAACAACAGATAACACAGTTAAAACAGGAAAAATAATACCTAATAAATTAGAAAAATGATAACTAAATACTAATGCAATGCTTTGACGATAAAATAATGAAAAAAAAATTATATTACAGTTTGATTGATTAAATTGAAATAAGTTCGGCTTCGTTTCAAAGCTGATACAACAATATAACTTCAAAATTAACACAGCAACAAAATCTCATGAAAAAAACATATAACACAGTTAAAACGATAAAAATGATAACTTAAAAAATAGCAAACTGATACCTAAAAACTGCTGCTCCGTTTTGAAGTTAAAACAAGAAAAATGATACCTAGAAAAATAGAAAAATGATACCTAAAAACTGCTGCTATGTTTTAAAGTTAAAAACACGAAAAATGATAACTACAAAAATACAAAAATGATACCTACGAACTGATGAACTGGTAAAATGAAAAAAAAACATTTCCAACCTAAAAAAATTGTTTCAACAATATCGATTTCTTCAATTGTGCTTTTCATCGTTTGTAAAATATGTTTATTCCATTCAATTGTGATTTCCATTTGAATTTTGTTGATAGACATTTTTTTTTTAATTTTTAGGGTTTCGAATGATTTTCTTCTCGATTTTGATTTCGTGATGTTTTCCTTATATTTCGAATTTCGATTTTAGTTTTTTCTGAAATTTGTGATTTCGCGTTTTGTGCTTTTGCGATTTCATGATTTCGTGATTTCAGTTGAAAACGGGAATGACGTGAGAGAGGAGAGAAGAAGAAAGAAGCCGCCGATTTTTTTTTCCAGTGTATTGTCCTTTAGGATAAAATATTAGGCGGCTGTCCTTATGGATAAATTTTAATGGGCTTTTGTCCTTAAAAAATATTTCCCCAATTATATATTTACATATGAAAAGATAATTTACAATTATCACTACCAAACAGTTTGATTATCCTTTCTATATTATGATCATACTATCCAAAATTAAATATTGATATTAAATTTTATTATTTTAATAGAAAATTGTGTTGTTAATGCTTAATTAACCATTAAGTGAGATCATTTTACTTTTGTCAAATTTGGCACATTAATTTAACAATGAAACTCTAGCTATTCACTTATTTTACATATAAAACAAATAATTTGATAACATTCAAAGTTAAGTCTTTTTAGAGTTCTCAAAAGTGACATTTTTGTCAAATCTTTGTATGCAATTTTGTTTAGTGTATTTCCATCTTCTAAGGAAAAGAAAAGTGCTAGTTGACTTTTTTGTTTTGGAACATATAGAAACAGGCCCAAAAGCCCAAAACAAAAAAAGGGGTTAGAGAACTCGACATGAAGTATAATCCACTAAAACCCTAGCCGTCCACAAACAACTCGACTTAGCGCACGTTCCCGGTTATTTAATATAAACACCACTTTTTTTTTTTGAAACAAGCACAATTCAGTCGATAAGAAAGACACAAGTACTTGGTTTAACCTACATTACAAAAGCTGCTTGCTTAAAGGTAAATAACTTAACACGTATATATTACAACACTGCAAAAAGTAATTAGAGAAACTCACAAAATTCAACATAGCAAATTTTCATTGAGTATTGTTAAAGCCACTCCAAAAATGGTTGGGGGGTCATTTTTTATTATTTTTAAAATTTACTAAAGGGAGAATCATTTAACATAGCACACTTAACAATTTGTAATATATAGGCCAAAATGCCCTTTTATTATTTTATTCTAATTACATTTTACTGTTTGTTAAATCCTAATCATCTTCTTCTTCTCAAAGTAAACAATTAATCACTGTTTTTATGGAGGAACCAATTTCTAACAAAAATTTTAATTTTGAAAAAGAAGACAACATCATTTTTACTTAAAAAAGTGAATGACAAGTTGATTTTGTTGAAAAATCACCGAAAAAGTAACAATTTACCGAAAAAAAGGAGGCCCATTTTCGACCATAAACGTTATTTTCGTTGGTAGTGAGCCGAAGTTAAACAATTATAATGGCATATACTTGCCAAATTTGGTGAATGTATCAGGTTATGACAATAACACAAATTCAGCGATAAACCACCGAATAAAATCATGTTTTCCGATGTACTATTGCCAAATATGTAGGATTTTAATTCTTCTTCAGTTAATTTATTTTCGCCATGTTATTTCCGAACTTTGTACTGAATTCATTATGTCTTTATCAAATTTCACTGTGTTTTGCGTATTTGATTGGAGGGTAAATTCAAGTTTATTTATTTATTTTTCCATTGTGTTTGACCCCAACTTAACAATTTAATTTTTAATGAAGTGAAAATAAAATATGACCTGCTTATCTGTTTTTGGAATGACATTAACAGTACTCGTTTTCACCCCGATTTGAATAGCAAGATTGCTTTAGAATCCAAATAGAAGTAGATGAAGTGGCTTGTTTCATGTCGTTGCATATGAACCAAATTTTTCGCCGACAATGCAATGCCAAGTTGGACCATGATTTGGGTCAAATTCTTCATTAATATAATCCGCTATCTCTTTCTCCATCGTATGCTTTTCAAACGCAGCTAGGGCACAATCAACAGCTTCCTTCTGCATATCCTCCTTCATATCAGCGCTCTTCAGCACTACTTTTTTATTTGTTGTCGTACATCCTGCAACGGCGGGCTTTGTCAGGTAACCCGCCGAAATCGCCTCGCCATTGCGGCCACCGCTTTTTCGAAGGTCCGTCATATTTGCAGATTGCGAAATCATATAAATGCCACTTCATCTTGCAAGCAAACCATTAGAAGAAATGCCAATTTTTTCCTCTTCAATCAATATCATGATTCAAGACAGACTCCGTCGCTCTAATCAAAGATCTTTACTTTAGGTTTGTATGTATTTTGGTCTCAGTATATCCAAATTTGTACTAAAAAGCAAGCATAATCATTGATTTAGAGGCTCTGTATGGTTTAACATTAGTTTTCTTATATTAGAATACATGGTAATGCCAGTAATTACTTTTTGCGTCAATATCGAATTCATCCATTCAAAGGAATACAATATGGAAATATCTTTTTGCTATGTGATTAATTTTGATGGATATGTTGCTTAATATTATTTTTAATATAAGCATCAACATTTAGCAAGGATTCTAACCAAAGCCAGTCAAGGACCACATACTAGGATTACCTAAAATAAACTATACTAATGAAATGAAAATATAATTGCTTTCAATAACACACTATTAGAAAAAAAATGTATAATATTAATATAATATTAATAAGTAACATGTAAATGCTCGGTTAGTTCATAACTGTGTAAAGCGAACCTCCACATTATTACATAGGTTTAGATATTGCAAGTGCAATTGATACTTTTGAAGACAACGCTATTAGGTGGACGAAGGAAATGCAGGCGAAGGTTTAAGTCACAAGATATGCTAATATAAAAACAATGCAAAGAAATTTTGCACTGTAAATTTGAACAAGTAAATTTATAAAAAAAATTGTAAACCATACGATGTCATTTTGTTTTATGATTTCACACAATTTGTTTCAACATGTAAAAGATTTAAATTTTTGAAGTTTTGAAAGCATAATGTTTAAAACAATCTTCAAGAGTTCAATTTTCTTAAATGTCAATAATGGTAACTATATTTTTCTTAAGTTTTCAAGATCAAAGAGATGAAACATAGATTCATACATGAACAGAAGAGATGTTCAAACATCATAAATGCCAATTGAATTAAAAAGTGGCATAAATTACCAAAGTAGGCCGACAAAGACAGAACCAATTGTTTTGTCCCCCATTTTCCCATCCTCCATGTCTTATCCAATCACAGCCCCCTGATTTCCTCCTTTAGCAGTTAAATTCCTGAATTATTGGAGGGCTTAAATCCAAAAAAGCGAAAATAAGGGAAATTTGATTGAAGAGACACGGAAGGACGGGGAAAATAGAGACAGAAGAATTGGTCTCGACAAAAGACAGAGCATGCAACAAGCATTAGTCTTCAAGAGCCACCTGCCAAAGCGCACACGTCTCTCCTTCCACAATCAAGCAGCCAGGCCACTGCAAATTAACCAGCGTCCAACCCATTCTAATTTTCACTTACATAATCCAAAGCTGGTACGCAGTTGCCAAGCTCCAAAATAGGCACAGGTTTTATCAAAAGGCGACTGAAGAATTATCTCCGACCAAATATACTGCTTTGGAAAATGTAATTTTAATTTTAGACCAACATCGATTTGGGTTCAAAATAAAATTGGGAAAAGTAGATGATGGTGATAAACAAGCGAATAAGATAAATAGGAAAAGCGAGTTTCTTGAAAAGCCAGAAGGAATAATGAAATTGCTACATGAAAATTAAAATTGGTTTGATAGAAAAACGAAGATTCAAATAAGATGGAAAATAAATGATTTGGATTCTATCAGCTGAAACTAATTTTCAAAGAAACAACTTTAACTTGAATATCACAAAACAATTTGATTTGTAAGGAGAATGATTACCTGAGATCCTTTAAGGCAGATGACCAAACCCTAGATTGGGATCGGCATACATCTAATAGAAGGCTGAAAAATAGAGCGACGTAAATATAGAAAGGTGAATCATAAATCTGTCCTGCTTAGGCATGTCGATGAATAGCCGAAAAATACGATATCCGTCTGAATCCGTATCCGAAATATCCGCTATCCGGCATTATCCGAAAAGCGGATACGGATATCCGATATTCGAAAAGCTTTTCGGATATGGATATGGTTATAGTGATATCCGTATCCGAAAAATATCTGTTCGACTGATTGATGTAGTATATATAACTCAAAACAGAAAAATAAAGTTAATAATTATTTTATAACTATTGGATGTTACTATGATATAATTTTTGTCCATTTTTAATGAAAAATGGTAGTTTTAGTGTTTAATTTTGGAATATTTTTTGATATGCTTATATATGTTAGTATAAACCAATGTTTCCTCATTATACTTCTTTATTTCCTTGTTTTTAATACATATTAATACAAAAATTATTTTATGTTTATTCAAACTTTTTAATTTATACTCTTAAATTTATTAATTACATGTGGAACGGATAAATATCCGATATCCGTCCGTATCCGAAAATTAAACGGATACGGATATCCGATATTCGAAAATTAAACGGATACGGATATCCGATATTCGAAAATAATTTCGGATACAGATACGGATATGACACTATCTATATCCGAATGCATCCGTTGACAGCTTAGTCTTGCTTTACTTTATTTACAAAATTCCCACACGTTCTAAGTTTTGTAAGCGTTGCATACATCTACAATGGAAATGTAAATGAGATTTGTTGGGAAATGTCTAAGTTGACCGTCTCATTTTAGACCAGCATATATAAGTCATTTTTTAACCTTTTGAAAACATAACAAATTGGTTTTGAATTTTAAACTAAATAAATAAAGACTTATGTAAATAGGTCCGAACAGGACATAATCAGAGTAATAATTCTTTTGAAATGAGGTATGTTGATATGTTAATACACATAACACGATGTGTATTTCATAAGCAGTTGAGATAACGCGTCTTTTCTATATCCAATAGCATGGAAAATTTCTTGTGCTTTATGTACGTCTATAAGTCTTTTGTACCTTTTGCTTGTGCTTGTTTTGTAGCAATGACGTAAATTTTACACAACAAATTGCAGTGTTTTCTTGTAGTATTTTAAAATATAAATTTTCAACCTTCAACTATTTATATAAAAGACGATGGTTCTAGATTTTATAACATTGGGTTAGAAAATTAGGTAACCGACAGGTCTAAACACGTTTTATGGTTATTCATTAACATAGTTTGTAAACTATACGAATGCCAATTGTTGCATAAAAATATAAATTAGTAATTTGAGTTTGATTATTCTTAGTCCTATCTTTTGTATTATTCAATTCTTTTGTGACGTTAACAATCTACAACAGATGAGTGCATTAAATGTATTTCTATGATTTTTTTGTGATGCATAATACAATTGGGCAAATAATATAAATTTGGATAATGGATCATTTCCTACCAATATTAGTAGCTAAGCAAGAAAATGCCAATTGTTGCATAAAAATATAAATTAGTAATTTGAGTTTGATTATCATATCTTTTGTATTATTCAATTCTTTTGCGACGTTAACAATCTACAACAAATGAATACAAATGTATTTCTATGATTTTTTTTTGTGATGCATAATACAATTGTGCAAATAATATAAATTTGGATAATGGATCATTTCCTACCAATATTAGTAGCTAAGCAAGAAAATGTTGCAAATAAAATCTTCTCGTAACATATAACGTAACTTTGCAAATATTTGTGTCGCGAAAAACGAAAATTGTTATAGTGTATACCGAAGTAACTAATGTTCTACTATTCGCACAAGGGCAAAGTTTATTAATTGTTAATGGCATCGTTGTTTTGTTTGGAACAATGTCGCTGGTAGATGATGGCAATAACTCGATAACCGATGTTGTGCACGGTGAGTAACCATTGGGAATGTGATGGCTTCAAATATTGATCGGTTACGACGACAGTATTGTTATTCAGTACCTCCCATATTCATGATGCTATTAAGTTGCAAAAAATATAGAGACAGGGAGTATGAGAGCAGGGAAAATTTGGGGAAAACGAATTGAAATCCAATGAAGCAAAACATAATAGTTGTATATAGATTGTACATATGGAGGGGGTGGAAATAGATGTCCCCAGTACATATAAATCAGATACACAGTGAAGTAAAACGTAAAATATGCAGCAAAGCGAAAAGGTAGCATACACCGGTGGATCTTTACTTAATGTGCAGCGTGGAAGTATACTGTAACTTAGTTTAAGGATAACTAATCGTAAAAGGTATTTAATTTTTTTGAAAATCATAGACAGTAAACAACATAATACAACCAACATATAGAGCACATAGGTAACTATAATTTGAAACAGAGAAATAATTTTTTCTGCCTTTTGTTCCGAGTCTTCTTTGGTGGTGAATCAGCTGCAGTAGTTTTGTTTGTCAAATTCCTGAGCATTAGAATGAGGTTATCGTACACTTTTCGTTATTTTTTTTTTCATACGGCTAAAATGACAACAAATAAATAAACTTTATACTGCAAGTCTAGAGGATGATAAAAGCGTATAAAATATGGCAGAACTCACCATAATTGCACATTTCAGTTAACGTGTGACGGTATGTCAGCTACTTAGAGTGTTTAAGGGTTGTAATTTACTAACATTTACTGCTGTCGTTGTTTTTTAAAAGGGAAACTAGTAATTACATATAACATTGTTAGTTATTAGAATTTTCAAAAATTAAATGAGTATTTTGAAGCACCCATCAATTGCTGATACGTTAGGGACGTGGTACCACACATATAACAAGCGGTAAAAAGCGATAACGCCGATAATTGAGTAACAAAATGCATATGTAAATGATACTGACCAACTCATAAAATCGTATTAAACCGCATTATTTGATAAGTAACATGTAGTTTAACTTTAATTCGTTCGTGAAGTAGCACAGTGTGTTGACTTATTTAGTAGGAAAAAAATTTACATGAAAATTACTAACTACTTTAACATTGTCACCCTAAAGGAAAGTAATAGGCCAGGTTTGTATTCGTGACAGCAATGGTAGCTGAAAATAATAAAGTAAAAGTAGATTGCATTAAGACATGGAAAAAGTCGGTCTGTAGGGGTACGGATAATACTCTGTACTCAATCCATGGTTAACGAAGGCAATTCTTTATGTTACTTGTTAACTGATAATAATGTATTTGACTTATTTTTCATGTTGTCTAAAATATTTGTATATCAAGTAAATTTTACTTTATCAGTATATCAATCATATGTAGGTCACGGTCCCTTTGCTAAACCCTTTTTTTTCTTGTTGTAACATATTTGAAGACAATTTTTTCTTGGAAACATCCTGAATTCAAAATAAATTTCCCACTTTGTAGGCATTATAGAACGAAAAGAAATAAATGTAGTTGTGAAACATGTCTCGATAATCTTTTATTTTCCTCTGTTAATGATTGCAGTTTGTTCAGTGCGCCTTTCCATAGGAGAGCGAAGATCTGGAGTGGAACCATGTTCGCTAGATGGAGTTAACTGTAGTATACAAAATTAGTCTAAACAACGGAAAACTATTGGCGTTAACAACGTATTTAGCAGCAGTGATCATAATCAATTACATGCGATAACACATCAGCCACGTGTAACGATTCGAATTTTCGAGCGTTTTAAGTCGGAATCGTTCGAAACAACAGATTGTTTTAATTGTGGAGTCTTAAAATCAAATCAGGGAACACAGATACAAAATAGCAGAATAACTCGTCGTATAATAAATAACTTAGTAATTCATGAAACTACCAATCACTAAATCTCAAAACCAAAGTACAAAAAAATATCAAAGTCAAAAAGTAATATGCCAGAAAATCTCAGATAGGTAACCACTTAGCACATAGGCAAATGATAGAAATGGATGACAAAATCATTAAGATAGCAATAACAGATAGATAATTCCAAAAGATGAATCGCCAAAGTGAACTCCTTAGTCTAACTCGAGCATAAAGTAAAAAAAAAAAAAAGGCTCGAGTTAGGATTAACATTTCCAGTAGTAAATCAAATCATTAAATCAAGTAAATGCTCAAATGAAACGCACAAATAACTTAAAGGATATTTGGAATTATCATCCTTTAAAAATCCGTTAAGCTAGATATTATATAATACAATATGCTATTATAATAATGTGTTCGGTAAATATATTATTGAAAATAGCGTAAGCGGAATTATCATTAGTACCCTTACACTGTTTATATTGTTGCAGTATATACATCATTGTAAACTAGTGGCACCAGAGGACATTCCATAGGTATGACAAATCAAAATCGTAGGGGGTTCGATCATGATAATATGATAATGTACGTGAGGCAATACCCAAGGTAGAATTCTATCGGTTGCTCTCCTAGTAAGGTGGTGACACATATACGCAACCACTGTCCATCTCGAACAACACTCTCATAATCAAAGGGCCCTAACCAAATCACAAAGTAATAGATGATATCGAAGAAGCGTATCCGATAAGATGTACTACCTCAATTAAGCATGGTATAACTCACGTATTATTCATTTTAATTATGACCTGAAGGTTAAGGCTATCCATTATCGTACTTTTGCTTCATTACAATAGCATTCACTAAACCAGCCTACATTATTTTGGATTCTCCAACACATGCACAGTTGTTAAAGTGGTACCGGTATTGTCAGTGGGTATGTTAATATCGACTCCAGTCTCTTTAACAATCAAACGTCTGTTGCACACCGTGACCATTTATATGAAAAAATTTATTATTTTAGGTTGTGTTCTATATAAAAGTCGAACGCACTTTATAAGATCTGCATATTTGGACAATGGATGCGAATGGATATAGAACACACTATAAAAATTATTCAAAAGAACCCAGATGGATTTGCAGTGTATCTTCCATTCCATCATCTTGATTTTGTGATCACACACTGGAAAGCTTAGCTGTGCTGAAAAGCTTTCTCCATTTTAGTAGGAACCACTGCAGCCATTGCAAGAGTACTACAAGCAATAATATACCCCTATTGCAAAAGACGCTCAGACACGGTTAATTAGTACTGATCCAAGGACGGAATAACTGGTCCCAATATGTCGATTATTTTATATAATATTAAATCAATTCATCATTTGATTTAATTCCTGATTCAGATTTCATATTTACAAAATGATTTATCAACAAATTACGTTTTGATTTCAATTTTCTATATCCCAAATGTCATTATTTCAAATTATTTTGTATTAACCTTTGAGATTTGATAGTTTGGACCGGAAACAATTTTTACTCAAAATAGTTAATATAATAGAAAATAGTTGTTTTTAAAATAAATAAATTTATATAAAATAATTTGATTAGAAAAAATATAAAAAATATAATAGTTAAATTTAAGAAAAATGGTGTAATTAAAATAGTTATAGAATGTATAATAATTAAGTTAAATATAAACTAATTACATTAAAATAGTAATAAAATAATAATTATCATAAATAGTATAATTTAAAATAGTTTTATATAAGATAATACAATTTCAAATAATAAAACATAGCCCAATCTGAAACTTATATTCGTAATTTCAAAGTTCAACTTATTATCAATTTAGATTTTCAAATCAATTCAGAACTTTAAACAAGGTATTCTTAAGTTTATTTTTTTTTTCAAAAATGTATTGAAATTGGGTTATCCGATTTTATTCTTAAGATTCACATTACCTTTAAGTCACATCTTATAAAGTTCATATCAATAAATCCAAATTTTTAATTTAAACAATTATAAAATATTGAGCTTTAATTATATTTATATTCAAACACTTGATAAATTATTTCCAAATCAACTTATTAAATTTCAAAATCGTAACAAATTCATAAAATCCATTCATAAATTTAGCTTCACATCTTAGAATTAGTTTATCTTAGTCTTAACTTCATAAATTTCATTCTAATTAAGTCATTTAAACAGATCAAGTTATCATTAATTTCAAACTTCTCTTTAAACCTTTATATACTTATATTTTATAAAAGTTTCTATTTATATATATAACTTTCAAATTTAAATAATAATTAAATTATATTAAAAGATTTATTTATTTACTTATAAATTAATTAATTAATTTTAAAATTTAAAACTAAATAATATTATAATTGAAAATCATAAATTTATATTAAAAACATATATTAAGTTATATATATTAAAATTTTATAACATATAATTTAATTTTAAAATCCAAATTTAAAGCTTTGTTAAATTATCAAAATGTAACTTCAAATGAAATTCTAAATTTAAAATTTTAAAATAATTTTATTAGATTAGAATACATTTATAAGTTCAAAAATTAAAGCAACGACGTTCGTATATAATTTTCTAACGAGGCGAAGTAACACAGATATATATCATTTTAATTCATTTAATTTAAATTTTCGAATATATATCATTTCAACCCGCATCCTAATAAATTCAGTTTTAATTCTTAAACTTGTAAAGTGGTTCGGGTATATATCATTTCAATCCTTAATGAGAACAAAATTAATATAATACTGCAGATATCACGCATGCATCATAATATATACCACTTCAATCAAATATCACTTGCAATTAATTCGCGTCATATATGTCAAAATTGTGTGTCATATGTGCACAAATTTATAACAGACAACTCAGGATTTCTAGAGCAATCCTAATATTTCATGTCATTTCAAATGATGTCAAATCACATATTGAAATTGTTAATCGTGAGTGAGGGATTCTCACTTTGCGTGATAAATTAAAAGGAAGTTAATTGTAACGACCTAGGGAATTTGCGACCTTTGTAATCGACATAAACTCAACGTCGACTATCCAAGCATCAGAAATACCGGATAGTTAATAGAAAGAAGTTAGAGGGTGAGAATAGATAAGACAGAAAATTAGAATAGAAGAAGAAGAACATAAAAACAACATCATCAGAGTAACACGAATCTCATAGCGGAACAAATAAAATATAATATACAACATAAATTTTAAACATAAATCTATATTTGTATATTAGAGTACAACACTTAGATCACAGCGGAAATAAACAATAGCTATATAATCCTGAAGCCTCCTGCTCCAAGCTCTCCAAATACATCTGTAAAATCACAACTACTTGACTGCCCCTACAAAATTGGGCACCCAAGAGTATAGGGAAAACAAAACAAAATAAACTCTGGGTCAGTTATGTGGCCGGTGTGAGTAAACTCCAACCATTTGTTTAACCTTTAAAATCCTTTTAAAAGAAAGGAAAATCGTAAAATCGATCCACACATAAACACAGATGGTTTTTACCTTACGATAACCCAAAACATTCTTTTATAATCCATACTCTTCTGATATTATAATAATGTCTAAATCAAATAAATAGCAATCTAGTAGAACGCTTTCATCTCACGCTCTACATATATAATATACAATCAAAAATCGCGGGCTCTTATTGGATAATGGATTCCCAACTATGACAAGGTATAAAACCACCTTCCGATCAGTGTACTCTAGAAGAGATATACTGGAGTTCAACAAGAACATCTTGTAACTCAGCCACACATAACCGACCATTCATTTTGCTTGAATGTTCCAAATATATTGTCACCTTACGGTTGGTATACCAACATAACCATTCCCGGGTGATACAGAATTGAAAGAAGTAACAAATTTGAATATTCTCTAGATGGTAATATACCTTAATTGGGTACAACCTACTTAGCTATGCTGCCTGTCCGATTTCTATCATTTCCCAGTTGATGAGACTTGAGGTCATAACGTATCTTTTAACATATCACTCCTTCATTTACTTTGAATGCCACATCGTCATACCCATCAAATCCCAAATTGATTTCCCCAAAAACACCATGGGTATAAGCTAAGAGAAACGAATTCCTCCGCCACCAACGTAAATACGTTTGAAATGATCAACTTGCACAATCTACCAGATATACTCTATCAGGCCTTCATCCATTCAAGTTGTCCTGGGACTGGACAACCCGAAGGCACTATTCTGTAAATCCATCTTAGGCAATTTCTACATAGAATTTACAAAACAGCCCTTGCATTACTCCATCTTCAATTATCTTCATCATATTTGATTCGCAACGCTAATGCCATACGGAGTGGTTTTCAGGTAATATATCTGATCCTGATCTCTCCGTATTGACAACGGAAATGGTCAAAATCTTTGATAGTCAGTGATTTAACTATCAAAGGAAAACATGTGTACAAACAATGGTCGTATTCCCAAATGGAAATCTTACCGATCAATCATCATTTCATTTCCTGATTTTCCATTTATCGTTTCCATATATTCATAAATTCCTTATTTTCTAAAATTTGAAAATATACGTTATTAACTTTGGAAAATGTTTCCATTTCTGATTCATGCATCAATATCTTCCCACCTCTATTAGTCTCTAACTGTAAACTAATAAGGGAACAACTTCCCAAGTATAAGCCCCGAAGGCCGAAACCAACATCAGATCAATACACAGAGTGCCATTCAACTCAACTAATTTCCAGTCAGTTTCTAATTTCAATAGTTCCATTTAAATTCCCAATTCAAACCCCAAATTCCTGTATAATATTTTATTTTCAAAATATTTACTTTAATCTAATTTTTCACATAGAATGTGAATAATGTTTCTTTATATAATCAAAACAGTTTGATTTCGTATTTAAAAACAATATCTCAAACCCAAATTCTATTTATATTTTTATTTGCAGAATTATTCATACAAATCTTATTTCATTCCAACATTTATAATCTCAATGCAAATTTCCTTTATAACTACTACGTTCACATTCCATTTCAATTATCGGTGTTAAAACCGATTTTACTTCTCTATATAAATTCAAATTTATATATTCAATTTATCAAATGATAAATATTTCCTTAATTTATAAACATCGTTTATAAATTATTTTCCTTAATTTATCTGTTAAAACATATTTTTATTAGATATTTTTTTAAATAAATATTATGTCGCATCCGTATGCGAAGCACGGGTCTAAACCTTCCAAATGTAAAATTCTCTTTTTATAAAACTCTATTCATTTTCCAAATATTTCCTTTTATAATTCTATTTGTTTCCTATAAATATTTCATTTATAATATCATATTTATTTCCTATAAATATTTCATTTCCAATATCATATTTATTTCCTATAAATATTTCATTTCCAAAATACACTTTGAAAATTCCCTTTTTACATTCCAGTATTTCTTACGGTATTTAAAATACCAATTAAACAAACCAATGTCATCATAATCAATCACAGGTTTTATATCACATCATATATCACAATATATGAAAACAAACGGAATTATAAATATTGAGGAATCCAATTGGATCCCTCCAACCTGTTTTCTCTGCATCCATAGATGTTAAACAATATAAATAACATCGATTTCATTTCAATATGCAATACTGTGATAAACAGAATCAATATTTGATTAACGATTTATATATATATATCGTTATCTATAATTTCAACCAATAAATCAGCAGTTCAACCAAACAATCAACACAGAGCAATCAATCATCATTTATCAATACTAGATTATATTTATAAAAATATGTACTGTACAGAGTTAATGAGATTTACTCACATTGGACGGTCATCGTTAAATAACGATAACTGTCGGTTAATTGGTTAAATCTGGCGCTTAATTCTGCCATAAATTGAAATGATCTCCAAATCTCTCCAGACTGCTTCCATCGTGTAATCTGCGTTTCTACGATCCCAACAGACCTAAATTTTCGTAATTCTAATAAGGAACGGATTAGATATAACAATTTAAAGTTAATACATTATTGAATTTAATTAAAACATGTATGTATTTGAAGATTGGGCTCTCACCATTCTTCTTATTTCTTGGCCCATTTAGTATAAATCCAACTCGTTTGTGCCTTCTACTCCAAACATATATCCCGCAAGCTCCTTCAGTTGAATGCAACCATTTGGAAAATTCCCGGCTAATTCATGTCCAACCTTCTTGGCCATATATCGAATATATATCTTTGTTTGGGCTTTACAAATAAATCAGCCCACTCCAAATTTTCCAAAACCCATTGTCATTCTAGCTAACACAAAAAATGTCTGCTCATCAAATGGAAATGTTATTTCCAGTTACCCAGATCCATGCACCCCGTACATGATACCACACCCCACAATAACGCATGCCTTTTCAATACTTCTGTTTTCCAGTTCCGTTTTTTCTCTTTCTTTTTTTTCTTTCTTTTCGCTGGCCCAACCCAACAATCCCACTTGATTATTCAGACCAACCCGCCTCTCTGCACTATGCTTCATCTTCCTCCTCACTGGACGTTCTACAAGACTCAACTCACATTTTAAAGTTCCAGTCACACTTTAACTCTCATTCACATTCAGGATAACACCCCCTGCCCTCACTCTCGTTTCACTCCTCATTCATGAAACCAAACCAAACAAAAGCCAACTTCTCCCTTGGAAAACATGACTACAAACCCCCTTTTCCTCCATCACCAGAGACTATCTTCCTTCCACCGTCAACCATGGATGTTCACAAGCACACAATGATGCAGCTGCATTTGATTCACATCCGCACATTGACAGTGCACCATTTGAACATGTTACTACTGCATTCTCAACCCCATTCACCAATCCCCCATTCTTCTTTTTATCAAAACGTGGCTCTTGTATCTCTTACCAAAAACAAGGAACCTGCACTCACACTCTATGTAAAGACCCGTAACTTCCCCGTAAAGGAAAGCGCGGATAGTTCGAGAACAAGCCACAACAGAACACATACAGAAGAACATTTCATTGTATATTACAACAATGCATTAGATTACAAGAATATACAGAGTATAAACAAATAAATATTACACAGAAATATCAGAGATTTTAAACTACATTTAAATACATCACAGCGGAAAATAATACAATACACAACTAGAAGGAGATATACAGATACAAAGCTTTCCGGATATCGTTCCAGCTGTAAACCAGGATCCTGTGAATATAAATCTGCAAAACCAAAACTACTAGCTGCCCGTGTCAAAATAGGGGCACCCAGAGTTTAGGTCAAAACAATAAACTCCAGGTCAGTCATGTGACTGGTGTGAGAACTAAAACAGTTATTATTCTTTATTTTAAAAGTTAGGTAAATCAAGGGACCACGCCGTATAACACGGAACGGGTTTCCTCCCAAGAATACCAGTGCATAAAACAAACAGCGCAATGCTAAATAAAGAAAAATGAAGCTGTTATAAGACCCAGGTCCTATCACACAATGCAACGCAAGCCGGGGGATAGGGTTTTCCCTTATAACAGCCAAAGAATGCTTGATACGTTTTAAAACAAATCATTTGATACTACTATAATAAGTGCATAGTGTATAAAACAACTTCAAATCATAAGTATCAATCATAGGCGGCATGAGCGTCCCATGCCACTATGTCGCCATACTAGTTCTACAATTAAAACCGCAAGACATCGTATTGGAAGTTGGGTTATCATTTATGGTATGAACCGAGGCTAGGGGCAAGATCCTCACCGATTCGAGATGCTCTAGTCCGCCCCTCAGGAACAGCCGCAACTGCCCCTTGGATCATCAGGGCCGGTCCACCGATGTGGATTATTATGCCTGAACACTGCGTTTCCCCGCCCTTTGGGGCGTAAGCCTGGCCCGTCAGCCGACCAGAAGCATCGGCCGAAACCGATATCACGAGGCGCCTCGCTTTTCAGCAAGTAATAATAAGCAACATCCACATGAGTCAAACTCGTCAGCCAGTTCAAGCACTGACGCCACTCCTAACTAGAAAGAAACGCATGTCCTCCCTGAGGTCCGTCTCCCGTTTTTAGTTCATACCGGGTGTGATACTCGCGAATCAACGTTACACAAAGCTACGCCACACAAGGCCGTGCTTTGATCATCAACCACAAGACTTTGCTTTTCAACAAAAGCCTTGATCCATGCAACTCAGCATGCCACATTGTCAGTCCATACTGTACCACTGATTTCTGCCAATATATAACCTCTAGGCTCGTACGTCTCAGAGAAGGGTGTATAGCAAGAGAATAAATTCTCTGCCACCAAACAGATATATATTTAGCAGAGATCACCAATACAGTATAAAGGAATACAACGTCAGACACACTATCCATTTACAAGTCAGTTCTGGGTCTGAACGAAACCGGAGGCACTTTCCTCGCATATCCATCCATCTCCAAGTACGTCTGGACGACCACCAACTATTTCCATCCTCTTGGGTGTACAGCCCAATCAGGATCGTCGGTAATTATCCAAACGATGTGAAGACTTCCGGTCTTCAACCACCGTCTTCATCTTCGATATATCGTCGAATCGGTTATTCAGAATGGGTATAAACCCGGCCTTTCCGAACAACCCGCGTATATTAAAAATAAATGTTACATAAACACAACATACGCCTCATTCCAATTCATTAGTTACTAACCGTAAATTAATCAAGAGAATAATTCCCCAATTATTAACCCCGAAGGCCGAAACCAACATCAGATCAATATCCAGAAAACCATTCTGCTTAGCTAACCGACAGTTAGTTTCTAAATTTCACATTCATAGGGAAAGGTTCCCATTAATTTTATCCAAGATAAATTTCTTGAATTTATTCTTTAATCTATTTTTGAATATCAATTCAAACTAGTCGGGATTAGCGAACCTTACCGAAGTAATCATTTGTTTTAATTTCCCAATCCCAACCTATTCATCCCATGAAGTAAAACTGGTTATACTTCATATCTAACACCACGGTGTTATCGGTAAATTCAATTACCATTTCACGTTCAAATCTAATTAAAGATTTAACTATCGCCTGGAGCAAAACTGGTGGTACTCCATTTTCGATCTTTTCAATCTAATTAAAGATTCATTAAAACTCCACTTAGTTTTAATCTTTAACTGGGTTAAAGAATCAGTGTCATTTAAAACACAGTTCACGACAAACCCAAAATCACATTCATTAATTATCGGGTTAAAGAACGAGTGTTATTTAAAACACTGTCCACGATAAACCGAAAAATCAATATCAATTCAATCCCAATTAAATATTATTTAATTGGTACACTTCATTAAATCTAAAATAAAAAGATTTAATCTTTTCTCAACTGGGTTCAAGAACAGTGTTAGTGAAGACACCATTCACGACAAACCCAAATCACATTTGATATTCAATACAAGGCTCTGGATAGAAAATATATCGGCTTATATTCAATATCAAATTCTACGACTAACAAATGTCGTATTGGAAATAACGATATAAATATATATCTTTCAAATTTCCATAACCACATCTGTATAATCACGAATTCCAACATCGAAATATTCCGAAGACAATTTCGATTCAAATCCACTCCAATGCAATCATTGGAAATTATGGTTATTTTCAAAACCATTTCAAATTCAATTTATTCATTTAAAAATAAATAGAATTATAATTCTAGTTCAAAACTAGTTCATTTCGATAAAAATCTATTTTTATCTTTTCAAATATGGGATTTTTCATCCCAGTTCTTTCTAAATCATTTCTTATGATTTTACACAAATTATTACTATTTTTAATAATTTTATCAAGGCCCGTACAGTCGATTTCCACCAATGGCCATCGAACTGCACTTACAGCGACCTTTTTCAAATTTGATTTGGACATAATTCCAAATCCAACCGTTAGATTTCAAATTTCTAATATTCGTTAGAAAGCTCTTTTCGATACGAACCCAACGGTTCCGGTTTTAGGAGAATCCGACGGTCGGATCTCCCCTAATGTCCGTTTGAAAGAAATGGTCGAAATTCACGAACTGCCGCGGCGCGGCGCGTTCTATTCAGGCCATTATATTATGTATATAATATATATTTCGTCGATTTATATTTAAAACGAATTATATAGATAGTTTTAAATTCGTTTCAAAAACAATTTCAACTTCCATTTCAATCTAAAGCAAAATTGAATTCTTCTTTATAAATTCGTTTTAAAATTCATTTCTATTCAATTCAAATTTCAATTCAATTAGAATTCGTTTTCCATTCAATTTGAATTCGTTTTCAATTCAATTCAATTTCAAAGTCGTTTTCTATTCGATTCAATTCAAATTGGTTTTCTATTCGATTCAATTCAAATTGGTTTTCTATTCGATTCAATTCAAATTGGTTTTCTATTCGATTCAATTCAAATTGGTTTTCGATTCCATTCAATTCAAAATCGTTTTCAATTCAATTCATTTCGAAATCGTTTTCTATTCGATTCATTTCAAAATGAATAAAATCGATATAAATATCGATCACGTCAAAATGGCGTCAATCTAATCAACACGGCTTCATATATTTCTATTTTCAAATATTCTATTTCAAATATTTCTTTTTCAAAATAGTTGTTATTATCAAAATATTTCGTTCAACACATGACTAATCTCAACGGATGAATACTGTCAACACATGAACCTTTATTTTATATTGATAAAGATGTAAATTTTATTACTAAAATATTTCGTTCAACACATGACTAATCTCAACGGATGAGTACTGTCAACACATGAACCTTTATTTTATATTGATAAAGATGTAAATTTTATTACTAAAATATTTCGTTCAACACATGACTAATCTCAATGGATGAGTACTGTCAACACATGAACCTTTATTTTATATTGATAAAGATGTAAATTTTATTACTAAAATATTTCGTTCAACACATGACTAATCTCAACGGATGAGTACTGTCAACACATGAACCTTTATTTTATAATAATCTTTATTTTCTAAATTGGAATGAGGCCCAATCAATCACCATATAATATTAATTATATGGATTTTCATACATCACACGTATATAATAGCATTGAAAAATAATCAACCATCAACCAAAGTGCACTACACTGTATAAGCATCAAATATAGATATCTAACGCTTATAGCAGCCTGTCAATCAATCGATCGACATATTTAATCAATCAGGATGAGTGAACTTCAAATATCATCCCAACACCCGTGTGGGGTTTCAAACAATCAAACACATATTTTATTTGTGCAGTTGGGCGATGTGTAAAATTTATCGACCCAATCAATGTCAGTCAAATCAGTGTATATAAACAAATCGGCTGATTTATTTATAAATATCAATTTATTCACTTTCACGTTAAAAATTATATTTTTAACGATAAAACATTTTATTTTAACACATGAATTTCTATTCAGTTCATTCACACAATAAAAATGATATTTTTATTTTTCTAACATATTTTAGAAAATTTCGGCGGCATAACGGCACGATACTAGAAACGGGACGAGGCCTAGCCTTATCCCCGGTCTAGTGAAGGCCCACGCCATTCACACATCAATCAAATCAATTTAATTTCACCAGACAATCAATTCAAACCAAATAATCTAACCAACTACACAACCAAACAAACAAGTCCATGGTCTGTGGACGATTGTGTTGGGTGCTACTAAACACCGTCTGTATCCTAGTATATATATATAACTAGAAAAAGAAATTAAAGAGTGAGAAATTCTCACCGATAGCTATCCAACTATCTTGTCTCTTCTTTTGTAGAAGTCTTCGTCGTTCTCGCCTTTCGTCACTTTCGTTGCCCGTATTCTCTACATATGTAAAAATCGAATTTTTTACTTCGCTATTCAGTATAGAAAAATCACATTTTTACTTTGATGTTCAATATATAAAAATCACATTTTTACTTCGATGTTCAATATATAAAAATCACATTTTTACTTCGATGTTCAATATATAAAATGTAACACCCCACACCCGCTATGGTCACTCATAAAGGGAATGCCATAGCATCGGTGGAGTATTTTAGTGAATATAGAACAGAAAAATTACAACAAGACAGATGTAAGTAGTACTTGAAAATTTTAAAAACATCATCTCATAACAGCGGAAATAAACATGTCTGGTTACATCATAAAACCACAGTAAAAGTCAAGTACAATATCCATCAAAATAAAGAAGTACATAATCCCACTCTCAATACAATAGCCAGAACGAAAGAAAAGATAACTGGATAACTGGAGCTTTACATCTACCCAAGCTCCTCAAGACTGGAACAGCAATCCGATCAAGCTCTACTACTGCTAGGATCCACCGTAGGACCTGAGGGTTAGGAAAAAGATAGAAACAACGGGGTCAGACATAAGTCTGAGTGAGTCCTATAACTTTAACAATACAATCATTAAAGTAACCAGAGAAGACATAAACTTGACCTACGGTAACATCTGGGGATGAATGGCTACACTAAGCAGCTTGGTAGACTTAGGATAAACTAAGATAACCGTCAGGACGCATCTACCCACCCAAGGATAATTACTAACTGCACCACACCAGTCATTCCTACTTAAAGGTTGATCCCTTCCAAGGACTTAGAAAATTTCCCCAGTAGTCTCGTGTACCCCTAGCCCACTACATAGGTGCCGTCTGCCCCTATCTCCACTAGGTGTACTCAGTAATTCTTACCCAGTAGTTTCGTGTACCCCTACATAGGTGCCGTCTGCCCCTATCTTCATTAGGTGTACCCACTACTCCCCATCGATCGGCTCCCTACCGTAGATACCCGTGCTGGTCCCACAGTGGGGTGTATCACTCCCCTAAAGTGGCTACCCAATACTAACGGTGCACGGCTTTATATCTACACGATGCAACAACGGCTTATCTACCAGCCCGGGCCCACACACGCATATGAAACCCGTTGGACTTGCGTTGCCACCGCTAACCCGTTTTGGCCTCTTATAATCAAGCCCAATATGCGTGTCCCGTCACTCGACATGGGTCGAGCCCACAAAGATACGTTTGGGATATTGGTTGAAATGGGCCCCCACAAGCTACCCACCTAAGCTTGTCAAATATCTAGTGTATCCCACTTAACCCTTTAATCATGTTTAATTACATGTTTCCACTTGGTTAAGTATTCTAATCGTATTTTCTATTGCCACCCAAGGCAACCCACTAGATTCCACATGCTACCCAAGGCAACCGTTAAATTTCCACATGCCACCCAAGGCACCCACTTAACCCCTCATGTCCCACTACATGCTATTATGGTTAAGTGTTTCTTAATTAATTAAGACCGTGATCTCCCATAAAGACCTCCCACATTAGACTGGCTGTTATGACCGCCTGGTTAAGCCGGTAGAATCCGGGCAGTCTTACGTCATAACAGAGTCTAACCTCGTGTCTTTACCTTAATCACGTATTTAATTTATGGCTAAGACCTCTCACATTGGGCTGACATTTGTAGCAACTGGTTAAGCCGGTCGGGTCCGGGCAGTTTTACACTACAAATGAGTCCAACCTCGTGTCTTAGTCGATTAATTACACCTAATTAATCACCCCCATATTAATTATCCCTAATTAATATCAAGTTTTCCATAACATGGGTAGACCTAACTCAATAGGTAAATTCCCATGGGGTAGACCTAACTCAATAGGTAAATTCCCACTTATGGTAATTTATTTTTATGGTATGCTTAATCATACCCAATTATTCATTTATTAACATATTTACCCACCCCATCGTTCCCCACGTAAATCGTTCTCATTTCATGACATAAATAAGGGGAAGATCATCACAAATATCATGGGTTTAGCATACAACTTTGTCATGGGTTAAGAGAATGTCATCTTGCATATATGAGCATATATTAACCCAACTACATATAACCCAAACTTGCATATTATTATACACATGATTTACATAACATGTTGCATATGAGCTTGCATATTATCATACACATATCTTGCATAACATGTTGAACTTGCATATAGGTATTCTCATAACTTGCATAACATGTTAAACATGCATTTAAGCATACACATAACTTGCATAAGCATTCACATACTTGCATAAGCATCCACATACTTGCATAAGCATTCACATACTTGCATAAACATGAATAACTTGCATATCATGTCATTTAAGCATATACATATCTTGCATAAACATTCATATACTCGCATAAGCATGCATAACTTGCATATCACATAAATCTTGCATTTAAACATATACTTAACTTGCATAACTCACTTTGTTAAACATGCATAATTCCACTCATTAAATATGCATAAATCCACTTGTTAAACATGCATATACCAACTTGTTAAACATGCATAAATCAACTTATTAAGCATGCATAAACCAACTTATCAAATATGCATAATCATAGAACAACATAGAGTAACATATCATTATACATGATTCAAACTCACTAATCCGCATTTAAGACCATAAGTCTCATTACACCCAATCTACTTACTTTAACAATTGATGTTAAAGTGATAGAAACTCACCAAACTCAAAATTAACCAACTTATAAAGAGGAATTAGTTGCTAACTATGAAGATAATGATGATTAGAGAATGATTTGAGAGGGATTAGCTTGAAACTTCCTTCTTAGATTAGTGGAGGCTCCTCTTAGGATTTAATTTGGCGGCATGAGGCCATCATTTCTATTTTTGGTAAGGATTAAGGGGGTTTAGGGTGTATTTATAGATTAGGAGAGTGTTTTAGGCCCTTAGATTAACCCTAGATTAATTTAGGACCCTTAGATTTAGGAAATCTCTAGAACCAGCCCTCCTAGCCAGCCTGAAACCCAACCTGGTGCAACCTGGTGCACCCAGGTTCAATGGACGGCGCCCCCCCTGTCGACAGGCAAGTCGACAGGCAAGTCGACACCCCTGTCGACAGGCCTGTCGACAGCCCTGTCGACATGGGTAGGGCGGGAATCTTCCCGCCTGACCCCGCCTGACCCATTCCAAATCTGAATTTTTAAATTTTTAAATCTGTTTTAGTTTTGAATTTTCTGCAAACTTCATCGGGCCATAACTGGGCCATACGGACTCCGATTTTCGAAAACTCGGACTCTATTTCGCGTATTTTTCCGAGACGAAAGCAATAACGCAGCCCGTTACCCCCAATTCCCGCGTCTGAGATTATTTATCCTGTAATTAGTGAATTTTAGTATTAACTAAAATTCGGGGTGTTACATTCTCCCCTCCTTAAAGGATTTCGTCCCCGAAATCTCTAAGCTAAGGAGAATGCATATCCTACCATCCAAACAACCATCTACTCAAACCATCAACCACTGGCATCCATTGTCCTTAAAACAATTTCTAATGATGTATGAGCATATGCAAAAAGTGTGTGTATATGTTCCCTATCTAATGTATAAACATATGCAAACCATGATAGTGCCATGCATCCATTATGTATGCGAGAAAACCCTATCGACACATACAATATCTACATGAGTGCACAATCATTCACCAAAATGCATCATCCATGTGATAACACAACCATTATACATCCATAAATATATCTTCCTATACACAATTTTATGCAATATGCAATATGAAGTGACTGAGCCGATCTAGTGCCTAGAGTGTGTGTATATGCATCCACGAGCAACCACTAGCAAACACTTGCATCCACTTGCATCCATCAACCATAACATGTCTCAAACACATGTTTCAACCATAGGTTTACCATATCTAAAGGTCAAAGGTACTAACGAGAGGACATACCAAAGATAAGATAAGTACTAGACAAGCGATAAAGGAGAAAGTAAAGACATACCCTCAAAAAGAAATGGGTACAATGAACGCATCTTCGCTTCCGTCTCCCAAGTTGCGTTGCTCTCATCTTCTCCCCATTGTACTTTGACTAGCTGAACCTCTCGATTCCTCAATTTCCTAGTCTCTGACCCAAGGACGCGAGTAGGAGCTCGTCGAATCCTCGCATCACGCTCTACCTCTACATCTCTAAGCAAGCTTGGCTCTACCACCTCTGCCGTCTCATGTAAGCACTTCCTCAGATGTGATACATGGAATACATCATGAACACCACTAAGTCTGTCGGGCAACTCCACCCTATAGGCCATCCGTCCAATCCTTTCCTTAATAGGAAACGGCCCAACAAACCTCGGTGCTAATTTCCCAACGGATCCAAAGCGAACAACATTTCTCAATGGAGATACTTTGACAAAAACCATGTCCCCAACCTCAAATTCAAGATCCGTCCTTCTCTTGTCCGCATAAGATTTTTGCCTATCCTGCGCTGCTTTCATCCTTCTTCGAATCAAGTCAATCTTCTCAGAAGTCTCTCTAACCATATCAGGCCCAAGCAAGATCTTATCCGTAGATTCCCACCAACATGTAGGTGATCGACAAGGCCTTCCATAGAGAGCTTCGAAAGGAGCCATCCCAATACTGGACTGAAAGCTGTTATTATATGCGAACTCCACCAATGGAAGATGCTCTTCCCATGTACCTCCAAAATCTAAGATACAAAGCCTCAAAAGGTCTTCTAGAACACGATTCACCCTCTCAGTCTGGCCGTCTGTCTGAGGATGATATGCGGTGCTCAGACACAATTGAGTCCCTACTGCTTCTTGCAAACTTCTCCAGAACTCGCTAGTGAAGATAGGATCTCGATCACTCACTATGCTAGAGGGTACCCCATGTAATCGAACTATCTCTCGAAGATATACTGAAGCTAACCATGGAGCAGTCCTCTTGCTCTTCACAGGTATGAAATGGGCGCTCTTAGTAAGCCTGTCTACCACCACCCAAATTCCTGTATTACCCTTCCTCAATCTGGGTAACCCGTCAATAAAATCCATCGAGACACTATCCCACTTCCATTGCGGAACTTCCAATGGGTGAAGCAACCCACCTGGTTTCCTTTGCTCCGCCTTCACTTGCTGACATACCAAGCATCGAGCTACATACTCGGCCACATCTTTCTTCATACCGGCCCAGAAGAAAACCCTCTTCATGTCTTGGTACATCTTGTCCCCACCAGGATGAATGGTCATCCTAGAACGGTGTGCATCATCAAGAATAACCTTCCTCAACCTTTCATCTTGCGGTACACAAAGTCTACCGTCTCTACGCAAGCACCCCTTATCGTCTAGGGTGTACCTACTCAAATGGCTGGACGACTCCCCCCTTATGAGCTTTTCTAGCAACTCAACCAACTGTGGGTCGTCCCTCTGTGCTTCTCCAATCCGCCCCAAAAGAGTAGGTCTAACTTCCAAAGAAGCTAGCAAACCGGGTACATAATCAATGGAAGGTCTGAAATCAAACATCGAGATAAATTCCAAGCTTCGTCGTTCCACGAACAATGGACTCAAAGACAACCTTTTTCTGCTCAAGGCGTCCGCCACCACGTTACCCTTGCCAGGGGTATACGCTATCTCGAAATCATAGGATGCTAAGAACTCCATCCACCTTTGCTGTCTTAAGTTTAGATCCTTCTGAGAGAACAAGTACTTCAAAGATTTATGGTCAGTGAACACCTCGAATCTCTCACCAAGAAGATAATGGCGCCAAATCTTAAGCGCAAAAACAATAGCGGCCAGCTCTAGATCATGGGTAGGGTAATTTTTCTCATGTGCCCTCAACTGCCTTCCACCATAGGCTATTACCCTTCCCTCTTGCATTAAGACTGCGCCAAGTCCTGTCCCACAGGCATCGGTATAGACAACAAACGGCTTGCTCCCATCTGGCAACACTAAAACTGGAGCCGTGGTTAAAGCTCTCTTTAACCGTCGGAACGCATCATCGCAATCTACGTCCCATGTGAAAACAAGATTCTTCTTCGTTAAGCGGGTTAATGGGGCTGATATCTTCGCGAAGTCTTTGATAAACTTCCTATAATAACCCGCCAAACCCAAGAAACTTCTTACTTCGGTAGCATTCTTTGGAACCTTCCAATCCTGAATTGATACTACCTTCGCGGGATCCACAGCTATCCCTTCCTTGGAGACCACGTGCCCCAAGAACCGTACTTCCTTCCTCCAGAAGTGACATTTAGAGAATTTAGCTTTAAGGCTATGCGCTCGAAGAGTCTTCAACACCTCCCCAAGATGTAGGGCATGCTCTTCCTCACTCTTAGAAAATACTAAGATATCATCCACAAAGACCACCACAAATTTATTAAGGAACTCCCTGAACACCCTACTCATCAAATCAACAAAGTATGCAGGGGCGTTCGTCAACCCAAATGGCATCACCAGCCACTCATAGAAACCATCCGGAGTCCTAAAGGCAGTCTTGTCTATGCTATCCTCAGCCACCCTCAACTGATGAAACCCCGTGGCTAAGTCCAACTGAGAAAATACTGAAGCGCCAACCAACTGATCGAAAAGATCATCAATTCTCGGCAATGGGTGTCTATTCTTCTTTGTGAGCTTGTTGAGTTCTCTATAGTCTACACAAAGTCTGAGGGACCCATCCGCCTTCGTAGCAAATACTACTGGAGCACCCCACTCCGATATGCTCCGTCTTATGAACCCCTTCTCAAGCAACTCCCCTACTTGCTTATGGAGTTCCCTCCTCTCACGAGGAGCCATGTGGCGCACTGGTAAAGATACCGGTTTAGCATTATCCACCAAATATATTCGGAAGTCAATCTCCCGTTTCGGAGGTAAGCCCTTCACCTCCTCAAACACATCCGGATATTCCCGGACCACTCTAACAGATTGCATACTTTCGACCGAAGCGTCAAGCGATTCAAGATAACTTAGCATAACAGAGTCCATGGGATTACAAGAAATCTCGAGAGTGTTACCCAAACGGGTCATGAGCCTAACAACTCTCCTTTCGCAATCAAGAACGGCACCATTACTGGATAACCAGTCCATGCCCAAAATCAACCCATAGCCCGTGAAGCCCAAAACAAAAGCATCACATCTAAACTCAATGCTAAGTATAGAAATCTTCAAACCCAAACATATCATGGACAAATAAGTGGAGCCCCCAATTAGGTTTGAAACTACCAAGGGATCATCTACCAGACTGGTGTCTAAGTGCAGTAACTCAACTAATGATGATGAGATAAACGAATGCGATGCGCCTGAATCAAACAATGTACGGACAGGATGATCAAATAGAAAAACAAGACTTTCAACGGAAATAGTTCTACCTCTCTCCTGAATCGGTGGAACCGCGAGAGCCTGTACTTGCCCCCTAGCCTGACTCGGTGCCATAAGATCTTGCACCTGTCCTCCTGAGGTAGATCCCGTCCTTTGCCCTTT
Source organism: Allium sativum (assembly GCA_030737875.1). NCBI lineage: Eukaryota > Viridiplantae > Streptophyta > Magnoliopsida > Asparagales > Amaryllidaceae > Allium > Allium sativum. The sequence goes on along the minus strand of CM060916.1, from coordinate 55,649,103 downwards.
CTTAGGGCAATCTTTCACTAAATGCCCTGCTTCGCCACAGTGGAAGCAGCCGGTCTTCTTCTTCTTGCGACAATCCTTGCTTAGGTGGCCAGGTGTCCCACAATTGAAACACTTCTTCTTCTTGCCCTTGCCACCGTTTCCTTTCCCACCTTTGCTTTGTTGTTGTTGAGGTCTCTTTTGATCTCCTTTCTTTTCGGGTGCCTTATTAGCATTAGGACCCTTCTCTTCCTCATACATGAGTGCCATGTCAACTAGCTTCTCAAAGGTGGCCCCCATAGGGATATGAGTCATGGCCAACCCATGCATCGGTTCATTCAAGCCTTTCACGAACCTCAAAGCCTTCTTCTTCGGTGTATTCACCATGTCTAGGCCAAACCTTGCCAATTGATTAAACTTGTTAACATACTCCTTCACCGAGAGATTTCCTTGCTTTAGAGTCAAGAATCTTTCCATATACAAGTTTTCCTCCGCCCTTGAGAGAAACTTTGCCACAAATCTTTGCCTAAAATCCGCCCAAGAGTCAACGGGGCGTTCTCCATTAGTGACCTCCCACCAGAATGAGGCCTCTCCCTTCATTAACCAAGCAGCCAACTTGACTTTCTTCCCTTCTTCCAACTCAAAGATATCTATCAACTCTTCCACCTCCTTAAGCCAATCTCTAGCCTCCACAAAGGTTTCAGATCCTTGAAAAGGTTTTCCTCCCATAGCTTTGAATTCCTTACAAGTCTTAGCAAAAGTATCCGTGCGAGGAGGAGGGGGAGGAGGAAGATCGGGTGCTACGGTTGGTGGAGGAACATTTGCTGGACCCGTAGTGGTGGCCCTAGCCTCCATCAATCTCCTATACCATACTGGTATCGTCACACCCTCCGGAAAATTAAGATTCTCGGCCATGCTGAAACGAAAAAGGAAAGATTCAAAACGGAGAATTCGAAGGATATAGATATGGCTATTGGGGATTATGTTTTTCTTTCAAAAACTTTTCTCTTAAAAGACATGTTTTTGAAAATATCTTTTCCAAAAATGTTTTAGAAAAATAGTTTTCTAAAATTTTTATCTGTTCCGGTAACCTTTGCTCTGATACCACGTGTAACACCCCACACCCGCTATGGTCACTCATAAAGGGAATGCCATAGCATCGGTGGAGTATTTTAGTGAATATAGAACAGAAAAATTACAACAAGACAGATGTAAGTAGTACTTGAAAATTTTAAAAACATCATCTCATAACAGCGGAAATAAACATGTCTGGTTACATCATAAAACCACAGTAAAAGTCAAGTACAATATCCATCAAAATAAAGAAGTACATAATCCCACTCTCAATACAATAGCCAGAACGAAAGAAAAGATAACTGGATAACTGGAGCTTTACATCTACCCAAGCTCCTCAAGACTGGAACAGCAATCCGATCAAGCTCTACTACTGCTAGGATCCACCGTAGGACCTGAGGGTTAGGAAAAAGATAGAAACAACGGGGTCAGACATAAGTCTGAGTGAGTCCTATAACTTTAACAATACAATCATTAAAGTAACCAGAGAAGACATAAACTTGACCTACGGTAACATCTGGGGATGAATGGCTACACTAAGCAGCTTGGTAGACTTAGGATAAACTAAGATAACCGTCAGGACGCATCTACCCACCCAAGGATAATTACTAACTGCACCACACCAGTCATTCCTACTTAAAGGTTGATCCCTTCCAAGGACTTAGAAAATTTCCCCAGTAGTCTCGTGTACCCCTAGCCCACTACATAGGTGCCGTCTGCCCCTATCTCCACTAGGTGTACTCAGTAATTCTTACCCAGTAGTTTCGTGTACCCCTACATAGGTGCCGTCTGCCCCTATCTTCATTAGGTGTACCCACTACTCCCCATCGATCGGCTCCCTACCGTAGATACCCGTGCTGGTCCCACAGTGGGGTGTATCACTCCCCTAAAGTGGCTACCCAATACTAACGGTGCACGGCTTTATATCTACACGATGCAACAACGGCTTATCTACCAGCCCGGGCCCACACACGCATATGAAACCCGTTGGACTTGCGTTGCCACCGCTAACCCGTTTTGGACTCTTATAATCAAGCCCAATATGCGTGTCCCGTCACTCGACATGGGTCGAGCCCACAAAGATACGTTTGGGATATTGGTTGAAATGGGCCCCCACAAGCTACCCACCTAAGCTTGTCAAATATCTAGTGTATCCCACTTAACCCTTTAATCATGTTTAATTACATGTTTCCACTTGGTTAAGTATTCTAATCGTATTTTCTATTGCCACCCAAGGCAACCCACTAGATTCCACATGCCACCCAAGGCAACCATTAAATTTCCACATGCCACCCAAGGCACCCACTTAACCCCTCATGTCCCACTACATGCTATTATGGTTAAGTGTTTCTTAATTAATTAAGACCGTGATCTCCCATAAAGACCTCCCACATTAGACTGGCTGTTATGACCGACTGGTTAAGCCGGTAGAATCCGGGCAGTCTTACGTCATAACAGAGTCTAACCTCGTGTCTTTACCTTAATCACGTATTTAATTTATGGCTAAGACCTCTCACATTGGGCTGACATTTGTAGCAACTGGTTAAGCCGGTCGGGTCCGGGCAGTTTTACACTACAAATGAGTCCAACCTCGTGTCTTAGTCGATTAATTACACCTAATTAATCACCCCCATATTAATTATCCCTAATTAATATCAAGTTTTCCATAACATGGGTAGACCTAACTCAATAGGTAAATTCCCATGGGGTAGACCTAACTCAATAGGTAAATTCCCACTTATGGTAATTTATTTTTATGGTATGCTTAATCATACCCAATTATTCATTTATTAACATATTTACCCACCCCATCGTTCCCCACGTAAATCGTTCTCATTTCATGACATAAATAAGGGGAAGATCATCACAAATATCATGGGTTTAGCATACAACTTTGTCATGGGTTAAGAGAATGTCATCTTGCATATATGAGCATATATTAACCCAACTACATATAACCCAAACTTGCATATTATTATACACATGATTTACATAACATGTTGCATATGAGCTTGCATATTATCATACACATATCTTGCATAACATGTTGAACTTGCATATAGGTATTCTCATAACTTGCATAACATGTTAAACATGCATTTAAGCATACACATAACTTGCATAAGCATTCACATACTTGCATAAGCATCCACATACTTGCATAAGCATTCACATACTTGCATAAACATGAATAACTTGCATATCATGTCATTTAAGCATATACATATCTTGCATAAACATTCATATACTCGCATAAGCATGCATAACTTGCATATCACATAAATCTTGCATTTAAACATATACTTAACTTGCATAACTCACTTTGTTAAACATGCATAATTCCACTCATTAAATATGCATAAATCCACTTGTTAAACATGCATATACCAACTTGTTAAACATGCATAAATCAACTTATTAAGCATGCATAAACCAACTTATCAAATATGCATAATCATAGAACAACATAGAGTAACATATCATTATACATGATTCAAACTCACTAATCCGCATTTAAGACCATAAGTCTCATTACACCCAATCTACTTACTTTAACAATTGATGTTAAAGTGATAGAAACTCACCAAACTCAAAATTAACCAACTTATAAAGAGGAATTAGTTGCTAACTATGAAGATAATGATGATTAGAGAATGATTTGAGAGGGATTAGCTTGAAACTTCCTTCTTAGATTAGTGGAGGCTCCTCTTAGGATTTAATTTGGCGGCATGAGGCCATCATTTCTATTTTTGGTAAGGATTAAGGGGGTTTAGGGTGTATTTATAGATTAGGAGAGTGTTTTAGGCCCTTAGATTAACCCTAGATTAATTTAGGACCCTTAGATTTAGGAAATCTCTAGAACCAGCCCTCCTAGCCAGCCTGAAACCCAACCTGGTGCAACCTGGTGCACCCAGGTTCAATGGACGGCGCCCCCCTGTCGACAGGCAAGTCGACAGGCAAGTCGACACCCCTGTCGACAGGCCTGTCGACAGCCCTGTCGACATGGGTAGGGCGGGAATCTTCCCGCCTGACCCCGCCTGACCCATTCCAAATCTGAATTTTTAAATTTTTAAATCTGTTTTAGTTTTGAATTTTCTGCAAACTTCATCGGGCCATAACTGGGCCATACGGACTCCGATTTTCGAAAACTCGGACTCTATTTCGCGTATTTTTCCGAGACGAACGCAATAACGCAGCCCGTTACCCCCAATTCCCGCGTCTGAGATTATTTATCCTGTAATTAGTGAATTTTAGTATTAACTAAAATTCGGGGTGTTACATAAAAATCACATTTTTACTTCAATGTTCAATATATAAAAATCACATTTTTACTTCGATGTTCAATATATAAAAATCACATTTTTACTTCGATGTTCAATATATAAAAATCACATTTTTACTTCGATGTTCAATATATAAAAATCACATTTTTACTTCGATGTTCAATATATAAAAATCACATTTTTACTTCGATGTTCAATATATAAAAATCGCCTTTTCAATTATAAAGATTTCGCCTTTTCAAATATAAAGATTTCGCCTTTTCAAATATAAAGATTTCGCCTTTTCAAATATAAAGATCTCGCCTTTTCAAATATAAAGATCTCGCCTTTTCAATTTCAAAAATCTAATCTTTTCTATTTTAAAAATCTAATCTTTTCTATTTTAAAAATCTAATCTTTTCTATTTTAAAAAATCTAATCTTTTCTATTTTAAAACACTAATCTTTTCTATTTTAAAACACTAATCTTTTCTATTTTAAAAATCTAATCTTTTCTATTTTAAAAATCTAATCTTTTCTATTTTAAAACATATATAAAAATCAAATTTTTATATTGACAAAAATCATAACTTCATATCATTAAAACCAGATTTTTATTTATGTAATTTATAGAAAATTTCAAAAGAAAACAATTGGGAATAATTAAACTAAAACTAACGAAGTTATAACACTTAAAATAAACCATTACCCTTTGCTTCCTTTCCCTCTGTAATAACAGCAGAGTACCATACCCAAACCATCGATTTGCCGTTCCATTCTCCGCCACCACCGTGGTTGACCGGGCCACCATCAGGTTCTCCGTCGACGTCAGGAGGTGTAGGGGGTTGTGCGGTGGTCGGACCGTGGGCGGCGGTGGACTTCGATTAGGGTTTTCTGGGAGGGGCTTCGATTTGGATTCGGGTTCACCGAGGAGACGAGGGGAGGGAGCGATGGGGGAGGAGGCTCGACGCAGTTGGTGGCGGGTCCGGCAGTGGGTACGGTCGTCGGTGCGGTGAGGGTGATGGCGATTGACGTCGCCATTTCTGATTTGGGATGTCGGGTTTGGGATTGAAGAAAATAACCGGGGGGCTATATATTAAAAAAAAAGATTTTAATTATTTTATATAATTATCTCCTAAAAGCAACTTTTATTTTCGACCTCAAAACGGGGCCCACCGCCTGCCGCCCATAGCTAATTACCCCCATTCCGAACACAATGGGATATGTATCGTAAGCTGATTTGGCTGTTACAATCAGTTTTCATCAAAATCAACATATAACTCTATATATTGAATTTGAACGCGCATTTCATTTTACCGGGGTCACATACTAACTAGAAAAATTCCCGAAAAATATTTTCTAGCTTCTTATTGACGATACGGTCCTAACAAAACTAGTTTCGTCGAATTCTGAGACCGTTAGAAAATTGGCCATTTTCCAGTCGATTAAAATCAACTGAAACTGGTCAAACACGTTTTCCTTTGCCACGGTCACATATTGATTCGAAAAATTATGAAATTTGAAACCTAGCAATAACTTTACATCTCGGATCCAACAAAAGTGGTTTCGTCGAAATCCGAGGTCGTTTGCAAAATCTCCATTTTTAAGGGCCTGAATTCCATAGCGACTATTCAGAATTTTCAACTGGACATATCTTTTGATTCCCGCTATGAAATTTTGATTTTTCGGATTTGTTGGAAAGATATTCACAATTAGATCCTAATGTTTTTGGTTTCACTAAAATCCGGATTGTTTTGCACCCGGTACATTCAATTGAAGTTTGAAATCAAATTATCGAACTACCGCGCCATTTTCAATTCTATTTATAATTATATATAAATATTTATATTCTAACGACGACGCGTATAATATGTACGTTCGAATTATATTCAAAATAAATTTCTCGTCGATATTATTTAAAATAATTCATTTTAAATAATCAAAATTCGCTAAAATTGCCAAAATAAAAATTTTAAACTGGCCCAGATTTTCGGGTTGTTACAATCTCCCCCACTTAAAACTTTTCGTCCCCGAAAAGGAACAAAGTCGAAAGTGGTTTGATTAATCAACTCTACGTTCGACCTGGCTTCCATTCTCCAATTTTTCAGTTTCTGAGAATTTTCAAAAAAATTCAAAAATTTGGCTAACACCCTAAATTTTCGAAAAATTTCGCCATAACCTCCCCTGCAATGGGAGCATCGGGAAATCTCAAATAGCTTCCCCGGTCCTTCAGATCTCAAAAAGAAAAAGAAAAAGCCAAGCGGCTAGCTAATAGGCTCATAAAATCATCATCACCCAAACAAAACAGTAAATTATGTAGTAAACATGTACCTATTTGTCGGGCAAACAAATTTTATTCTCTGCTCTAGCCTCCTTGCTATGACCTGTTCAAGGTAAGTGCAAGTATATGCAAGCAAACGCAACCAATTTTCAATATAATTCAATATTTGGTTCAATTAGGCTAAATGGTTCAAAATTATCAACCAAATAAACAAACAACACAATCATCAATCAATTAGGGGATTAGAGTTTTCAAATTGATAACTTTGATACATAGTCAAAAATCAAATTTTTGATGCCAAATCACAACAATAGGCCCTATCTAATTTTGGTTCTCACACCAGTCAATTGGAAATATATAAATATCACACCTTCGACTCTCGAACACTAATTCTGATGATGTAGCTACAATCATCAGAATCATCTTCGGGCGACTAGAGTGTGAATCTATATCTATCCAGTATATTAAAACTTTGAATATACGTTTGCAAGGCGTATATGCAAATTCTTTATATACTGAATTGTCCAAAATCAATATAAATAAATAATCAAATACGAATAGTTGATTTAAATTTTCAAAACAAAAATTGTTTTTACTTTTAAAAATATACCCTTCGCACTCGTTCTAGGATACTACTGATCCTATCTCTAACGAGTCATTCTCATTGGATTTTACTAATCCAATATCTGATGAATTCTTTCGTATGGTTCCAATGTGTCTTGTTCTCTGAGCTTTGTAAACCAAAGCTCTGATACCAACTGTAAAGACCCGTAACTTCCCCGTAAAGGAAAGCGCAGATAGTTCGAGAACAAGCCACAACAGAACACATACAGAAGAACATTTCATTGTATATTACAACAATGCATCAGATTACAAGAATATACAGAGTATAAACAAATAAATATTACACAGAAATATCAGAGATTTTAAATTACATTTAAATACATCGCAGCGGAAAATAATACAATACACAACTAGAAGGAGATATACGGATACAAAGCTTTCCGGATATCGTTCCAGCTGTAAACCATGATCCTGTGAATATAAATCTGCAAAACCAAAACTACTAGCTGCCCGTGTCAAAATAGGGGCACCCAGAGTTTAGGTCAAAACAATAAACTCCAGGTCAGTCATGTGACTGGTGTGAGAACTAAAACAATTATTATTCTTTATTTTAAAAGTTAGGTAAATCAAGGGACCACGCCGTATAACACGGAACGGGTTTCCTCCCAAGAATACCAGTGCATAAAACAAACAGCGCAATGCTAAATAAAGAAAAATGAAGCTGTTATAAGACCCATGTCCTATCACACAATGCAACGCAAGCCGGGGGATAGGGTTTTCCCTTATAACAGCCAAAGAATGCTTGATACGTTTTAAAACAAATCATTTGATACTACTATAATAAGTGCATAGTGTATAAAACAACTTCAAATCATAAGTATCAATCATAGGCGGCATGAGCGTCCCATGCCACTATGTCGCCATACTAGTTCTACAATTAAAACCGCAAGACGTCGTATTGGAAGTTGGGTTATCATTTATGGTATGAACCGAGGCTAGGGGCAAGATCCTCACCGATTCGAGACGCTCTAGTCCGCCCCTCAGGAACAGCCGCAACTGCCCCTTGGATCGTCATGGCCGGTCCACCGATGTGGATTATTATGCCTGAACACTGCGTTTCCCCGCCCTTTGGGGCGTAAGCCTGGCCCGTCAGCCGACCAGAAGCATCGGCCGAAACCGATATCACGAGGCGCCTCGCTTTTCAGCAAGTAATAATAAGCAACATCCACATGAGTCAAACTCGTCAGCCAGTTCAAGCACTGACGCCACTCCTAACTAGAAAGAAACGCATGTCCTCCCTAAGGTCCGTCTCCCGTTTTTAGTTCATACCGGGTGTGATACTCGCGAATCAACGTTACACAAAGCTACGCCACACAAGGCCGTGCTTTGATCATCAACCACAAGACTTTGCTTTTCAACAAAAGCCTTGATCCATGCAACTCAGCATGCCACATTGTCAGTCCATACTGTACCACTGATTTCTGCCAATATATAACCTCTAGGCTCGTACGTCTCAGAGAAGGGTGTATAGCAAGAGAATAAATTCTCTGTCACCAAACAGAAATATATTTAGCAGAGATCATCAATACAGTATAAAGGAATACAACGTCAGACACACTATCCATTTACAAGTCCGTTCTGGGTCTGAACGAAACCGGAGGCACTTTCCTCGCATATACATCCATCTCCAAGTACGTCTGGACGACCACCAACTATTTCCATCCTCTTGGGTGTACAACCCAATCAGGATCGTCGGTAATTATCCAAACGATGTGAAGACTTCCGGTCTTCAACCACCGTCTTCATCTTCGACATATCGTCGAATCGGTTATTCAGAATGGGTATAAACCCGGCCTTTCCGAACAACCCGCGTATATTAAAAATAAATGTTACATAAACACAACATACGCCTCATTCCAATTCATTAGTTACTAACCGTAAATTAATCAAGAGAATAATTCCCCAATTATTAACCCCGAAGGCCGAAACCAACATCAGATCAATATCCAGAAAACCATTCTGCTTAGCTAACCGACAGTTAGTTTCTAAATTTCACATTCATAGGGAAAGGTTCCCATTAATTTTATCCAAGATAAATTTCTTGAATTTATTCTTTAATCTATTTTTGAATATCAATTCAAACTAGTCGGGATTAGCGAACCTTACCGAAGTAATCATTTGTTTTAATTTCCCAATCCCAACCTATTCATCCCATGAAGTAAAACTGGTTATACTTCATATCTAACACCACGGTGTTATCGGTAAATTCAGTTACCATTTCACGTTCAAATCTAATTAAAGATTTAACTATCGCCTGGAGCAAAACTGGTGGTACTCCATTTTCGATCTTTTCAATCTAATTAAAGATTCATTAAAACTCCACTTAGTTTTAATCTTTAACTGGGTTAAAGAATCAGTGTCATTTAAAACACAGTTCACGACAAACCCAAAATCACATTCATTAATTATCGGGTTAAAGAACGAGTGTTATTTAAAACACTGTCCACGATAAACCCAAAAATCAATATCAATTCAATCCCAATTAAATGTTATTTAATTGGTACACTTCATTAAATCTAAAATAAAAAGATTTAATCTTTTCTCAACTGGGTTCAAGAACAGTGTTAGTGAAGACACCATTCACGACAAACCCAAATCACATTTGATATTCAATACAAGGCTCTGAATAGAAAATATATCGGCTTATATTCAATATCAAATTCTATGACTAACAAATGTCGTATTGGAAATAACGATATAAATATATATCTTTCAAATTTCCATAACCACATCTGTATAATCACGAATTCCAACATCGAAATATTCCGAAGACAATTTCGATTCAAATCCACTCCAATGCAATCATTGGAAATTATGGTTATTTTCAAAACCATTTCAAATTCAATTTATTCAATTAAAAATAAATAGAATTATAATTCTAGTTCAAAACTAGTTCATTTCGATAAAAATCTATTTTTATCTTTTCAAATATGGATTTTTCATCCCAGTTCTTTCTAAATCATTTCTTATGATTTTACACAAATTATTACTATTTTTAATAATTTTATCAAGGCCCGTACAGTCGATTTCCACCAATGGCCATCGAACTGCACTTACAGCGACCTTTTTCAAATTTGATTTGGACATAATTCCAAATCCAACCGTTAGATTTCAAATTTCTAATATTCGTTAGAAAGCTCTTTTCGATACGAACCCAACGGTTCCGGTTTTAGGAGAATCCGACGGTCGGATCTCCCGTAATGTCCGTTTGAAAGAAATGGTCGAAATTCACGAACTGCCGCGGCGCGGCGCGTTCTATTCAGGCCATTATATTATATATATAATATATATTTCGTCGATTTATATTTAAAACGAATTATATAGATAGTTTTAAATTCGTTTCAAAAACAATTTCAACTTCCATTTCAATCTAAAGCAAAATTGAATTCTTCTTTATAAATTCGTTTTAAAATTCATTTCTATTCAATTCAAATTTCAATTCAATTTGAATTCAATTCAATTTGAATTCGTTTTCCATTCAATTTGAATTCGTTTTCAATTCAATTCAATTTCAAAGTCGTTTTCTATTCGATTCAATTCAAATTGGTTTTCTATTCGATTCAATTCAAATTGGTTTTCTATTCGATTCAATTCAAATTGGTTTTCTATTCGATTCAATTCAAATTGGTTTTCTATTCAATTCAATTCAAATTGGTTTTCTATTCGATTCAATTCAAAATCGTTTTCAATTCAATTCATTTCGAAATCGTTTTCTATTCGATTCATTTCAAAATGAATAAAATCGATATAAATATCGATCACGTCAAAATGGCGTCAATCTAATCAACACGGCTTCATATATTTCTATTTTCAAATATTCTATTTCAAATATTTCTTTTTCAAAATAGTTGTTATTATCAAAATATTTCGTTCAACACATGACTAATCTCAACGGATGAGTACTGTCAACACATGAACCTTTATTTTATATTGATAAAGATGTAAATTTTATTACTAAAATATTTCGTTCAACACATGACTAATCTCAACGGATGAGTACTGTCAACACATGAACCTTTATTTTATATTGATAAAGATGTAAATTTTATCACTAAAATATTTCGTTCAACACATGACTAAACTCAACGGATGAGTACTGTCAACACATGAACCTTTATTTTATATTGATAAAGATGTAAATTTTATTACTAAAATATTTCGTTCAACACATGACTAATCTCAACGGATGAGTACTGTCAACACATGAACCTTTATTTTATAATAATCTTTATTTTCTAAATTGGAATGAGGCCCAATCAATCACCATATAATATTAATTATATGGATTTTCATACATCACACGTATATAATAGCATTGAAAAATAATCAACCATCAACCAAAGTGCACTACACTGTATAAGCATCAAATATAGATATCTAACGCTTATAGCAGCCTGTCAATCAATCGATCGACATATTTAATCAATCAGGATGAGTGAACTTCAAATATCATCCCAATACCCGTGTGGGGTTTCAAACAATCAAACACATATTTTATTTGTGCAGTTGGGCGATGTGTAAAATTTATCGACCCAATCAATGTCAGTCAAATCAGTGTATATAAACAAATCGGTTGATTTGTTTATAAATATCTATTTATTCACTTTCACGTTAAAAATTATATTTTTAACGATAAAACATTTTATTTTAACACATGAATTTCTATTCAGTTCATTCACACAATAAAAATGATATTTTTATTTTTCTAACATATTTTAGAAAATTTCGGCGGCATAACGGCACGATACTAGAAACGGGACGAGGCCTAGCCTTATCCCCGGTCTAGTGAAGGCCCACGCCATTCACACATCAATCAAATCAATTTAATTTCACCAAACAATCAATTCAAACCAAATAATCTAACCAACTACACAACCAAACAAACAAGTCCATGGTCTGTGGACGATTGTGTCGGGTGCTACTAAACACCGTCTGTATCCTAGTATATATATATAACTAGAAAAAGAAATTAAAGAGTGATAAATTCTCACTGATAGCTATCCAACTATCTTGACTCTTCTTTTGTAGAAGTCTTCGTCGTTCTCGCCTTTCGTCACTTTCGTTGCCCGTATTCTCTACATATGTAAAAATCGAATTTTTTACTTCGCTATTCAATATAGAAAAATCACATTTTTACTTTGATGTTCAATATATAAAAATCACATTTTTACTTCGATGTTCAATATATAAAAATCACATTTTTACTTCGATGTTCAATATATAAAAATAACATTTTTACTTCGATGTTCAATATATAAAAATCACATTTTTTCTTCGATGTTCAATATATAAAAATCACATTTTTACTTCGATGTTCAATATATAAAAATCACATTTTTACTTCGATGTTCAATATATCAAAATCACATTTTTACTTCGATGTTCAATATATAAAAATCACATTTTTACTTCGATGTTCAATATATAAAAATCACATTTTTACTTCGATGTTCAATATATGAAAATCACATTTTTACTTCGATGTTCAATATATAAAAATCACATTTTTACTTCGATGTTCAATATATAAAAATCGCCTTTTCAATTATAAAGATTTCACCTTTTCAAATATAAAGATTTCGCCTTTTCAAATATAAAGATTTCGCCTTTTCAAATATAAAGATCTCGCCTTTTCAAATATAAAGATCTCGCCTTTTCAATTTCAAAAATCTAATCTTTTCTATTTTAAAAATATAATCTTTTCTATTTTAAAAATCTAATCTTTTCTATTTTAAAAAATCTAATCTTTTCTATTTTAAAACACTAATCTTTTCTATTTTAAAACACTAATCTTTTCTATTTTAAAAATCTAATCTTTTCTATTTTAAAAATCTAATCTTTTCTATTTTAAAACATATATAAAAATCAAATTTTTATATTGACCAAAATCATAACTTCATATCATTAAAACCAGATTTTTATTTATGTAATTTATAGAAAATTTCAAAAGAAAACAATTGGGAATAATTAAACTAAAACTAACGAAGTTATAACACTTAAAATAAACCATTACCCTTTGCTTCCTTTCCCTCTGTAATAACAGCAGAGTACCATACCCAAACCATCGATTTGCCGTTCCATTCTCCGCCACCACCGTGGTTGACCGGGCCACCATCAGGTTCTCCGTCGACGTCAGGAGGTGTAGGGGGTTGTGCGGTGGTCGGACCGTGGGCGGCGGTGGACTTCGATTAGGGTTTTCTGGGAGGGGCTTCGATTTGGATTCGGGTTCACCGAGGAGACGAGGGGAGGGAGCGATGGGGGAGGAGGCTCGACGCAGTTGGTGGCGGGTCCGGCAGTGGGTGCGGTCGTCGGTGCGGTGAGGGTGATGGCGATTGACGTCGCCATTTCTGATTTGGGGTGTCGGGTTTGGGATTGAAGAAAATAACCGGGGGGCTATATATTAAAAAAAAAAGATTTTAATTATTTTATATAATTATCTCCTAAAAGCAACTTTTATTTTCGACCTCAAAACGGGGCCCACCGCCTGCCGTCCATAGCTAATTACCCCCATTCCGAACACAATGGGATATGTATCGTAAGCTGATTTGGCTGTTACAATCAGTTTTCATCAAAATCAACATATAACTCTATATATTGAATTTGAACGCGCATTTCATTTTACCGGGGTCACATACTAACTAGAAAAATTCCCGAAAAATATTTTCTAGCTTCTTATTGACGATACGGTCCTAACAAAACTAGTTTCGTCGAATTCTGAGATCGTTAGAAAATTGGCCATTTTCCAGTCGATTAAAATCAACCAAAACTGGTCAAACGCGTTTTCCTTTGCCACGCTCACATATTGATTCGAAAAATTATGAAATTTGAAACCTAGCAATAACTTTACATCTCGGATCCAACAAAAGTGGTTTCGTCGAAATCCGAGGTCGTTTGCAAAATCTCCATTTTTAAGGGCCTGAATTCCATAGCGACTATTCAGAATTTTCAACTGGACATATCTTTTGATTCCCGCTATGAAATTTTGATTTTTCGGATTCGTTGGAAAGATATTCACAATTAGATCCTAATGTTTTTGGTTTCACTAAAATCCGGATTGTTTTGCACCCGGTACATTCAATTGAAGTTTGAAATCGAATTATCGAACTACCGCGCCATTTTCAATTCTATTTATAATTATATATAAATATTTATATTCTAACGACGACGCGTATAATATATACGTTCGAATTATATTCAAAATAAATTTCTCGTCGATATTATTTAAAATAATTCATTTTAAATAATCAAAATTCGCTAAAATTGCCAAAATAAAATTTTTAAACTGGCCCAGATTTTCGGGTTGTTACACTCTACAGTCTGCATTCCATGAGATCCTATGCATCCTTTATGTATTCCCATGCGTTGGCTCCTGTACACAAGCCATTTCGAACTTCTCCAAATGTATGCAGAATAAAACGGTACCATTTATACGAGGAGAAGAGAATAAGAAGTTAGTGTGTTAATTTGTTACCGTGTATATATGTTTTGTTTTGAGTTGTGTGAGAGAATGGATTGGCAAAAAAAAAAAAAAAAACGGAAGCATCTCTCCATTTTTTGTTTTGTTTCTGTATTAGGCGAAGCTGAAGCCATTTCCGTTAGTGCATGCTCATGTATATATATTGCTGGATCAAGCTTTACTAGGGAAGCTTGGGTGAATTGCTTAATAATTAAGTAATAGGTAATAGCTGTTGTTTGTAGTGTGTTCTCACATCATAGCCATCTGCGTGTTTCAGGGTTTAGCATGCACAGATGGTTGCTTAGCGGTTATGGTATGGTACCAATATTATATCATTTACTTAGTTGTCATAAGTTGTAAATTATATATTTGTATACATGCTGTAATGGTCCAATCTCATTTCTATTTCTATGTGTATGTTCTGTTGTTTTTATTTACTTTCCTCACATGAAAATATGGTTTTTCCAATTTCGGTTGAACCCTACTGGAGCTGTAAATTTTGAGTTTAGTGCACTTGTATTCCAATCAGTTTGAATTAGCATATTACTAGTAGCAAAAATATAGTTGCAACTATTCACATTCTTGCTTTGAAAACAATATAGACTAAACCTTGCTGCATGCTTGCTACCTTCTACATTTTCTAGGATGTACGCTCGTTACTTGCGTTTTCCTTTTTATATATGTGTATTGCTTTAAGTTTATAAGATTTTGGTTATCTTGTTACATAAAACTTCGTTAATTTACGGACTCTTATTGACAAGATTAAAAATACCGTTGTATCGAGCAACGTGTCCCGATCCCAAAAATATAGTAATATAAACAAGTTGGCTTATTTTATGAAATCCAAAAATGCTGATTCAGGGTGTAAAATACTTCAAAATAAAAAGTGCTTATTTTCCAAAATAAAAATTAAAGTAAAATTCTAAAAATTAAATTATAACTACATCTCAAATATTTTGTCCAAATTCGAAACCAGTATTTAATTAAAATTAAATAACCGTTATGGCTTATAAACGATTCCATAGCGACTTTTTGGAAATTTGATTTGGACTAACTTACAATCTATAACAGAATTCTCCATTTTTCTCTTCCATTAGAAAAATACAGTTCAATAGATTCCAATGTTTCTTGTTTCATAGAATTCCGACTTGAAAAGGGTTCTGTATATTCAATTGAAGTTCAAAACTTCATATTACGAACTGCCTCGCCGTTACGAGCTCGATTATAATTATATTATAATTAATACGTTCCACTGTCGTTCAAATAATATATTCTTTATAATAATTCAATTCTAAACTGAATTAAATTAGTTAAATTATCTGATTCACATAACATTGCGAATTCTACTATTTCTGAAATTTCTAGAAATTGATATATTATTCTATTATTTATATTAATTAAATATTCAATATTATTTAATTAAATAGCCATTTTAATCTCTAAATCACTATTTAAATAATTAAATTAATGAATTATTATACTGTAAAAATACGGGATGTTACATTCTTCCCCCCTTAAAATAATTTCGTCCTCGAAATTGCTAAGGTTGAAAACAAACCCTATTGACTGGATTAAAAATTATTTGTTTAATTCTTAACTCCAGTTTCAACTGAACCAATAAATTATAATTAAATTATTAATTCATCTCTATTAACAAGAAATTTTGAAAATTTTCTAACATCCGAAATTTTCGAAAAATTTCGCCAACGTCTCCTTTGTACGGCTCAATCGGTACAACTACAACTCGCCTCTCTAGGCCCTTTCCAATTCAAAGAAAATCAAATAGCCAAGTGGCTTGCCAAACAGGCTCATAAATCTCAAACTCATATATAATATAAGCTTGTACCTTTTTGTCGGGCAGTCAACTCTGTCTTTTTTATTCACTATCAAACTACCATATATCCTTGCATCCCCAATTTTGATCTTCAATCAATTTTATCCTCAAAGCCAACCATTCACTTATACCCAAGTCAGAATCCATTTCAAACTCCAATTCCAATATCGATTTCATATCCTTACTCAAAAATCCATCTCATTCCAGATTATCTCTAATCCAATCCAACTTTGTTTAAGCTAAATTCCAATTTATTCATTCACCCTTACCATTTCAATCTAGTTAACTTCATAAGTTATATTTAAATTTCAGAATTACCTTACTGGGTTTTATTTCAAATCAGTTTGAAATTATATATATATAATACCAATTTGAAATATTTGAATTTTTGACCCCTTATTTCCACAAAACAATTCAAAACCAAATCTTTGGTAGTAATTTGTCACTTAGAAACTCGAAAATGAACACTGATTATGTGGCCAGCATCATCAGAATTATTTTCCAGCGATCGAAGTGAGTTCAATACTATATTATTTCAAAGCTCACTTTCAAACACTTACATTTTTGAAATTACTTTGAAATATACTTCACAGTGCTCGGAAAATATTCTAAAATTTTCCCCAGGATCTTAAAATTTACTTATATCTTAAATCCAAAATCCATTTACAAACACTTTTCAATCTCCCAGAGTTTTAACTTCATATTTAATCCATCTGATTTAATATATTATGCTTATACAAATTCTACTTGGTTATTTATAACCATTTCAATTATAATCTTATTCGATTATAATAACAACCAACATATCCTATACTATAATAGTTCCAAGATATATACTTCTTTTATATCAAAGTATAATTTGGGTAAAATTATTCCATTTACCATCGGTAATCGAAATAAACTCAATGTCGACTATCCAAGCATCGGAAATACTGGATAGTTAATAGAAAGAAGTTAGACGGTGAGAATAGATAAGATAAAAAATTAGAATAGAAGAAGAAGAACACAAAAACAACATCATCAGAGTAACACAAATCTCACAGCAGAACGAATAAAATATAGTATACAACATAACTTTTAAACAAAAATCTGTATTTTTATATTAGAGTACAACACTTACATCACAACGGAAATAAACAATAGCTATATAATCCTGAAGCCTCCTGCTCCAAGCTCTCCAAATACATCTGTAAAATCCTGACTACTTGATTGCCCGTATAAAATTGGGCACCCGAGAGTTTAGGGAAAACAAAACTGTAACGACCCGTATTCTACGCATCGAAGGATCGTAGAATATTTATTTCTTTCACATACGAAGCCGTTTGGTCATGTAACTTTGGGAGACGACTATTGGGGACATTTCCCATGTTCATGATTTTTGTCGATTTTTTTAAATGACCATTTAACCCCTAGCTGATCTTGTTTTGGCCATAACTTTTGATTGGGAAGGAGTTTTGACTTGAAACTACTTCCATTAGCTACGGATGATGGTTTATCTTTCCGTAGAGTGGTCACGTTAGCCAAACGGACTTACCGTTTGGGAGATATGGCTGAAACAATGCTTAGAAAGTGAAAAACTGCTTAACTGGGCTTAACTATGTAGTTAATAGCTAGGTCCATTAGAGAATTTACGGATTAGGGGTATATAGTGGCTGATTAGAGTTAGAAAATATTTCTTTAGACACATTTTCAGCCGCCATTTACCTTCTAGGAACCGTAGTAATGGCCTCCAACATCTAAAACACCTCTAAACCACTTTCTAATTGAAGATTTGGCTAAACTACATCAAATTGAAGAGGATTAGCATAGGATTGGGAATAAAGCTGCCGTATTACTTTGGAAACAGTGCCAAAACAGAGATTATTTTAGATCTAAAGTTAATTTGTAGCCAAGGTGAGTGATTAGCATTGTTTTTAAACTAATTACGGTTAATTAGGGTAGTTAGTGTTAATTAACGAAATCACGCAAGATTAAATTCTAGAAAAATGTTTAGAAATTCGAAGATATTATTTTAGACCTCTGTTAGAAGTTCGAGTTGATTTAATTCAGTTTTGCTAATCCTATCATTAGATTTGCTTAAACATGCTTAAGGGGAAAATAAGGGTTTTTGGGTATATTTGATCTGTTTTGACATATCATAGTGTTGTTTTGCTGTTTGTGGATAACTACTCATGTTGTTATGACTGTATGGTATGCTTCGTGATTGATTAGAAAACTTAGAATGGTTGAAAACGCCATCATATGGCGTAAAACAGTCGCTGGAAGAGTTGCAAGAAATGTGCAGGACCCGGATCGGATCGCCCCTCCCTTCCATGACTCGACCCAATCGTGAGACCCCTTCACGAGACCACCGTACTCCACGAGCTGCTCCACTTTGAAGGCCACGAACCAGTAGACCACGACCCGATCCGATGGAGGGATCACGACCCGTCCCGGACCAGTGTGACACCACGACACAGTCTGGAGCATCACAAGTCACGAACAGATGAAGGAAACTCGACCCAATCCGATCAGGGAGGCAAGTCACGACCCGTACCAGATGAGCATCACGATTCGATTCGAACCAGAGGAGATACTGCAAGCTGAACCAAGGAGCTTGGGCACAAGGCATGGGTTACAAACCAAATGAAGACTGATCCGGAGGAGAAGACCAAAACCCGAGATGCAAAGGAGGTCCAAATGGGAAGTAGAACTCAGGATCCAGTTGGGAACCAACGAGTCAACTTCATGAGTTGGGCTTTGCTACGGGACTTGTGCAAAGGGGTTATCGATGTCCATAGCTTTGACTCACCACCAAGAC
Source organism: Allium sativum (assembly GCA_030737875.1). Classification (NCBI taxonomy): domain Eukaryota; kingdom Viridiplantae; phylum Streptophyta; class Magnoliopsida; order Asparagales; family Amaryllidaceae; genus Allium; species Allium sativum. The sequence continues at coordinate 55,629,796 of CM060916.1, read as the reverse complement.
GGATGTTGGGCTACGTATCAGTGCAGTGGGGTAGTTATTACTCCATGGGGCAGAGTGATCGTAGCATGACTATGAGCCAGTGCAGTGGAGTTGTTATGACTTCATGGGGCAGATTGGACATAGCAAGGACTAGTGGCTATGGATCAGTGCAGTGGTGCCATTATGACACCATGGGGCAAAGTGATCATAGCAAGGAATGGGTGGTCAGAGAGGTGGATATCGTATGCTTTACGCATTGAGTGAGAGATGTGAGGATGGTTGCTATGCTTAATTGTTTGCTATCATTATGACATGCACACCCCCACCCCCGTATTCTTTACACCTTATGTTTAGTGGCACCTTAGAATATTGAGAGGTATGTTGTGCTAACTCTTTGGTTGCAGGTCCAGGTTCAGGTATGGTTTAGTATACCTGTTATTGCTCTGTTTTGTTGCTTATCGCTCACACCAGACTTTTGTATGACCCAGAGTTTTATGTCTCTTCTTATTACTCTGGGTCCTCTCAAACGGGCAGAGTAGAGACATGTCAGGTGACGATGCACGAGTAGCTGTGCCGTAGACGAGTTGGAAGCTCCAACGTATTACCTACATATATTCTCCCTGTGTTGCTGCTGGTCACTACTTTGGGCATTAGTAGTGTACCTTATTTTCTTTCGAGACAGTTTCGAAAGTTGTAATAATGATGATGTGGATCGTAAGCTGTATTTGAATTTTTCGCTGCTATGATGTTTAGTTTTCAGCTTATGCACTGTCTCTCCTATTTATGTCAAAGTATGTTATTATTATATTTTATTCCATGTGTTGTGAGATATTCTACAGGTTCTTTGTTAGTTCACCAGTAAGTTCTCTTCTTTTTTCTTTCTTTGGCAACCGTCCCGTGCTGGTTGGACATTGGCACAACGCACCTTCTTTGAAATGTCGGCTGGTGCGGGGCGGTCCGTCACACTTGGCATCAGAGCTCTAAGTTGCGTAGTTAACCTAGGGAAAGACTCCAGGGAGAGATAATACGTATATGAGAGCGTGTATTTGTGATTATTTTGGTTTTCAAAAAACTATATATATTTATACTATTAGTATAGATAAGGATGAAGTCGCGCTGCACTGACACCACAAAGAGGATGGTTAATCGTTTCTCTTTACAGATTGAACGATGGGCCGATATACGAGGGGTGCTGGTAGAGGAACCAGTAATGGGAATGCTCCTGACATAAGGGCTATATTTACTGACTTCATGAGAGATATGCTTAGAAATGTGCAAGGAGCAGTTCCCAATGCTGCAAATAGTAGTGGTGCAATGGTGCAGGTGCCTAGAGCCGATTTCGCCAAGCTTTGCAAGGATTACACTAGTCTTGGTGGAAAGCCGTTCCACGGAACGGAATCGGCTACAGAAGTTCAGGATTGGTAGGATAGTTGTGAGCGTATCTTCGAAGACTTAGGTATCGAGGATGCGATAAAGAGAAAGCCAGCGTCCCGTCAGGTGCAAGGACGGGCAATGAATTGGTGGAATGCTATGAAGGCAGCTACTCCAGAGGATCAAGTTACATGGGATCAGTTTAAGGCCCGGTTCGGTGAAAAATTAATCCCAACTGCTCAGAAGTCAGAGTTATTTAGTAAGTTCTTGGAGCTTAAGAAAAATGGTAGAGCAGTCTCAGAGTACATTGCAGAGTACGATACTCTATCGAAATATGGATTATCCCTTATTGATACTACCAAAAAAAAAATGAAAAGTTTATAACAGGCTTAGATCAGTACTTGGGGAAAGGCTTATAAACCATGCCGTTGAGACGTTTGAATCGACTGTGGAGAAAGCTTTGAGATCAAAGAGTCTATACCCAAAGTCGAAGACTGAGGTTGCATCTGCAGAAGAGCCAAAGCCGCAAGTAAGCGGTGGAGTCAAGAATGGTTCTCAGAATAAGAGAAAACAGAACCAGACCAAAAATGGCCAGAGAAAAAGTAAGAAAGATGTTGAGTTCTTCAGCTGTGGTAAGAAGGGTCACTATGCCAAAGAATGTCGGGCCAAGCCAGCGGATAGGAAGTGCTTCAACTGTGGCCAAGTGGGACATCACAAGGACAAGTGTCCGCAACCCCCTAAAGAAAAGCAGATTGTGAAAGCATATGCTATCAATGTTGTTCCTTCTTCGTCGAATGCCCCAACTGCGGCAGAGAAAGGAAAGGATGTCGTCATTCAAGGTATGCTTTTTGTTTATGATGTTCATGTTCGAGTATTGTTTGATACCGGGGCTTCCCGTTCCTTCATATCTAGTGACCTGGTAGATAGGTTGGGATTGGAACCCGAGATAGTCGATAGACCTTTAGCAGTGACGAACCTGATTGGTGGTTCGACTAGCCTTAGCATGATTTGTCAAAATTTGGTTTTATCGTGTCATGGATGCATGTTTGTTTGTGATTGCTTTGTTTTGGGCTTTACTGGGTTTGGCATTATTTTGGGAGTCGATTGGCTCCAAAGATACGGGGTGGTGGTAGACTGTAAGGGCTTTTTGGGGACAGTTAGAGCGGATGATGGGCGGAGGGTGGTGTTTGGTGGTCTACCTAGTGATGGGGTAATGGCTAGTTTTCTAAATTCCCTCGACATCCTGCTGATGAGTTGTCAGATGTGCCCGTAGCTGGCCAGTATCCGCACGTCTTCAAGGAAGTGACCGAACTTTCACCACACCGAGAGATTGAGTTCCGTATTGATTTAGTGAAAGATGCCAGAGCTATAGTGATGCCACTTCGTCGTATGGCACCAAGGGAGCAGCGAGAGATCGGGGTGCAAGTAAGCGATCTTTTGAAGAAGGGATTTATCAGAAGAAGTGTTTCTGAGTAGGGAGCACTAGTGGTGTTTTCTACCAAGGCAGATGGTTCCCTTCGATTGTGTGTGGACTACCGCGAGCTGAATAAGGTGACGAGGAAGAATAAGTATCCTCTACCGCGGATTGACGATTTGTTTGATCAGTTGAGTGGCGCGAGAGTGTTCTCCCAGTTGGATCTCGCGATAGGTTTTCATCGGCTAAGAATGGAAGTTGAGAGTATAGCTAAAAACGGCCTTTCGGACGTCGTCTGCGTTTTATGAGTGGTTGGTCATGCCATTCGGGTTAACCAATGCACCAACATATTTTGTGGATCTTATGAATGGGGTATTCAGGGATCAATTGAATAAGTTTGTCCTTGTGTTCGTAGACGATATCTTGGTTTATTCAAGGACAGAGGAAGAACACAAGGAACATTTGAGGATAGTGATGCAGGTGTTGAGAAAAAACCAATTGAAAGCAAAGTTTTCTAAGTGTCACTTCTGGAAGAGGGAAGTGAGATTCTTGGGCCATGTTGTTTCAGAGAAGGGTATTGCCGTAGATCCTACGAAGGTGGCCATGGTACATGATTGGTCTACGTCCAAGAATGCAACAGATGTGAGAAGTTCCTTGGGAATAGCTGGATATTATCATAAGTTTATCCAAGACTTCTCCAAGATAGCGGCACCGTGGACTCAGTTGACCAAGAAGAATCAAGATTTCGTCTGGGACGAAAAGTGCGAGAATGCATTCAAGAGTCTAAAGGAAAAGTTGACATGTGCACCAGTGTTAGTCATTCCTAAGGGGAATGAAGAGATGACAGTATATACAGATGCATGTGGTACCGGACTAGGTGTTGTACTGATGCGAGGAGGTAGGGTGGTGGCTTATGCAAGTCGGCAATTGAAACCGCACGAGAAAAGATACCCTACCCATGATTTGGAATTAGCAGCGATCGTATTCGCATTGAAGATGTGGAGACATTATCTCTTGGGAGAAAGATTCGAGTTGTTTACTGATCATAAGTCACTAAAGTATCTTTTATCTCAAAAGGATTTAAACCTCCGACAACAAAGATGGTTAGAATTCTTGGCTTCCTACGATTACAATATCGCATATACACCAGGAAAGGGCAATGCGGTAGTTGACGCCTTGAGTAGGAGACATGCCAGTTTAGGGGCTATGTTTCTAGAATGGAAGCAACTGGAGTACATCGCTGGGTATGATTTCAGACCAAAAAGCGAATTGGATCCAGAAATGTTAGCAAGTTTGATGATCAGACCCACTTTGATTAAGCGGATTGGTTCTAGTCAGAAGAACGATCCTAACCTATTGGAAATCATCTCCAAGTTAGAGATGGGTATCGATGAGGAGATGAACAAGTATGGGCTTGATCGAGATGGATGGCTTAGAAAGAATGGAAGACTAGTTGTACCCAGTGTCAATGTATTGAGGGATGAAGTACTTAGAGAAAGTCATCACTCAAAAATGACTATACACCCCGGTGGTATCAAGATGTATCGAGACATGAAGCAGACCTACTATTGGGAAAGGATAAAAAGAGACGTTGGGGAGTTTATATCCAAATGCATGAATTGCCAACTGGTTAAGGCTGAGAAAAAGAAGCCTAGTGGTTTGTTACAACCATTAGAAATTCCAGAATGGAAATGGGAACAAGTCTCAATGGATTTCATTGATGGGTTACCAAGGACTAGATCGGGCCATGATAGCATTTGGGTGATTGTGGACCGATTGACGAAGAGTGCAAGATTTATACCCGTCAAGTTGAAAAGAACGACAACAAAGTTAGCGGAATTATATATAAAGTGGGTAGTGAGATTTCATGGAATACCGAAAGGCATTGTGAGTGACCGAGATCCGTTGTTCACAAGTGGATTTTGGAAGAGCTTACAAGAGGCGTTAGGATCAGAATTACCTCTCAGTATCGTATATCATCCTTAAACCGACGGACAAACAGAGAGGGTGAATCGTATATTAGAAGATCTCTTGAGAGCTTGCATATTGGACTTTGGTGGATCATGGGATGACCATTTGTATCTAGTAGAGTTTGCATATAATAATAGTTATCAATCCAGTATTGGTGTGGCTCCATTTGAAGCTTTGTACGGAAGACCGTGCAACTCACCATCGTGTTGGTTAGAAAATGGTGAGAAGTTTTTGTTGAGACCAGATGTGATAAGAGAAACTTCAGCTAAGATTAAGATTTTCCAACAGCGAATGAAGGCTGCTCAAGATAGACATAAGAGTTAGGCTGATAAGAGGAGAAGAGATTTAAAGTTCTCTATTGGTGACTTGGTGTTTGTAAAGATTTCTCCATTTAAGAGCGTGATACGATTTGGAAGGAGAGGCAAGTTAGCACCAAGATTCGTTGGTCCATTTCCAGTTCTTGAGAAAATTGGGAATTTGGCATACAAAGTCGAATTACCAGAGAAGATGGAAGGAGTTCATAACGTATTTCATGTTTCCCAGTTAAGAAAATTCGTGCACGACCTCGATATGGCTGTTTCACCTGATCAGTTGGATGATATCGAGGCTGAACCCGAGAGGATTGGGAATCGCAAACCTATGCGTATTGTTGGGAACGATACGAAGCAACTTCGAAGAAAAGCGGTGAATCTAGTCAAAGTTCAGTGGGGCGAGAATGAGAATGACTGTACTTGGGAGATAGAGGAGAGCATTAGGAAGACGTATCCAGAACTCTTTTCTTGGTAAGATTCTAACTGCGATTTAGTTTTTCGCAGGCTAGGATAGACTTGATTGTTTGTAAGTGATTGGTAGGCATGCGGGATCCTTTGTATGTTTTGGGTTAAGGAATTTCGAGGACGAAATTTCTTAAAGGAGGGGGGGGGGGGAGGAGGGGAGAATGTAACGACCCGTATTCTACGCATCGAAGGATCTTAAAATATTTATTTATTTCACATACGAATCCGTATGGTCATGTAACTTTGGGAGACTACTACTGGGGACATTTCCCATGTTCATGATTTTTGTCGATTTTTTTAAATGACCATTTTGCCCTTAGCTGATCTTGTTTTGGCCCTAACTTTTGGTTGGGAAGGAGTTTTGACCTAAAACCACTTCTATTAGGTCCGGATGATGGTTATCTTTCCGTAGAGTGGTCACATTAGCCAATCGGACTTACCGTTTGAGAGATATATGGCTGAAACAATGCTTAGAAAGTGAAAAACTGCTTAACTGGGCTTAATTGGGTAGTTAATACTAGGCCCATTGGAGAAATTCGGAATTAGGGGTATATAGGGGCTGATTAGGGTTAGAAAACATTTCTTTAGACACATTTTCAACTGCCATTTACTTTCTAGGAATCCTAGTAATGGCCTCCAACATCTAAAACACCTCTAAACCACTTTCTAATTGAAGATTTGGCTAAACTACATCAAATTGAAGAGGATTAGCATTGGGTTAGGAATAGAGCTGCCGTATTGCTTTGGAAACAGTGCCATAACAGAGATTATTTCAGATCTAAAGTTAGGTTGTGGCCAAGGTGAGTGATTAGCATTGTTTTTACACTAAATACAGTTAATTAGGGTGATTAGTGTTAATTAACGAAATCACGCAAGATTAAATTCTGGAAAAATGTTTAGAAATTCGGAAATATTATTTTAGACCTGTGTTAGAAGTTTGGGTTGATTTAATTCAATTTTGCTAATCCTATCATTAGATTTTCTTAAACATGCTTAAGGGGAAAATAAGTGTTTTTGGGTATGTTTGATCCGTTTTGACATATCATAGTGTTGTTTTGCTTTTTGTGGATAACTATTCATGTTGTTATGACTGTATGGTATGCTTTGTGATTGATTAGAAAAGTTAGAATGGTCGAAACGCCATCGTATGGCGTAAAATAGTCGTTGGAAGAGTTGCAGGAAATGTGCAGGACCCGGATCGGATCGCCCCTCCCTTCCATGATCTGACCCGATCGTGAGACCCCTTCACGAGCCGACCGTACTCCACGAGCTGCTCCACTTTGAAGGCCACAAACCAGAAGACCACGACCCGACCCGGACCAGTGTGACACCACGATGCAGCCTGGAGCATCATGAGTCACGAACAGATGAAGGAAACTCGACCTAATCCGATCAGGGAGGCCCATCACGACCCGTACCAGATGAGCATCACGATCCGATCCGAACCAGAGGAGATACTGCGAGCTGAACCAACGAGCTTGGGCGCGAGGCATGGGTTACGAACAAAATGAAGACTGGTCCAGAGGAGAAGACCAAAACGCGAGATGCAAAGGAAGTCCAAATGGGAAGTAGAACTTAGGATCCAGTTGGGAACCAACGAGTCAACTTCATGAGTTGGGCTTTGCTGCGGGAGGTGTGCAAAGGGGTTATCGACGTTCATAGCTTTGACTCACCACCAAGACGGATGCTGGGCTACGTATCAGTGTAGTGGGGTAGTTATTACTCCATGGGGGCAGAGTGATCGTAGCATGGCTATGAGCCAGTGCAGTGGAGTTGTTATGACTTTATGGGGGCAGAGTGGACATAGCAAGGACTAGTGGCTATGGATCAGTGCAGTGGTGTCATTATGACACCATGGAGAAGAGTGATCATAGTAAGGAACGGGTGGTCAGAGCGGTGGATATCGTATGCTTTATGCACTAAGTGAGAGATGTGAGGATGGTTACTATGCTTAATTGTTTGCTATCACTATGACATGCACACCCCCACCCCCGTATTCTTTACACCTTATGTTTAGTGGCACCTTAGAGTATTGAGCGGCATGTTGTGCTAACTCTTTGTTTGCAGGTCCATATTCAGGTATGGTTTAGTATACCTGTTATTGCTCTGTTTTGTTGCTTATCGCTCACACCAGACTTTTGTCTGACCTAGAGTTTTATGTCTCTTCTTATTACTCTGGGTGCTCTTAAACGACCAGACTAGAGACAGGTCATGTGACGATGCACGAGTAGCTGTACCGGAGATGAGCAGGAGGCTCCTACGTATTACCTACATATATCCTCCCAGTGTCGCTGCTGGTCACTACTTTGGGCATTAGTAGTGTACCTTATTTGCTTTAGAGGTAGTTTCAAAAGTTGTAATAATGATGATGTGGAACATAAGCTGTATTTGAATTTTCCGCTGCTATGATGTTTAGTTTTCAGCTTATGCACTATCTCGCCTATTTATGTCAAAGTATGTTATTATTATATTTTATTCCATGCGCTGTAAGATATTTTACAGGTTCTTTGTTAGTTCACCAGTAAGTTCTCTTCTTTTTCCTTTCTTTGGCAACCGTCCCGTGCTGGTTGGACATTGGCACAGCGCACCTTCTTTGAAATGTCGACTGGTGCGGGGCGGGCCGTCACAAAAACAAAATAAAGTGGGTCAGTCATATGACTGATGTGAGTAAACTCCAACCATTTGTTTAACTTTTGAAATCCTTTTAAAAGAAAGGCAAATCGTAAGACCGATCCGCACATAAACACGGATGGTTTTTACCTTACGATAGCCTAAAACATTCTTTTATAATCCATACTCTTCTGATATTATAATAACGTCTAAATCAAATAAATAGCAATCTAGTAGAACGATTTCATTTCACGCACTACATATATAATATACAATCAAAAATCGTGGGATCTTATTGGATAATGAATTCCCAACTATGACAAGGTATGAAACCACCTTCCGATTAGTGTACTCTAGAAGCGATACACTGGAGTTCAACAAGAACATCTTATAACTCAGCCACACATAACCGGCCATTCATTTCGCTTGAATGTTCCGAATATATTGTCACCTTATGGTTGGTTTGCCAACATAACCGTTCCTGGGAGATACAGAATTGAAAGAAGTAACAAATATGAATATTCTCCATATGGTGACAATATACCCTAATTGGGTGCGACCCACTTAGCCATGCTGCCTGCCCGATTTCTGTCATTTCCTAATTGATGAGGCTTGAGGTCATATCGTATCTTTTAACAGATCACTCCTTCATTTACTTTGAATGCCACATCGTCATTCCCGTCAAATCACAAATTGATTTCCCCAAAAACACCATGGGTACAAGCTAAGAGAAACGAATTCCTCCGCCACCAACGTAAATATGTTTGAAACGATCAACTTGCGCGATCTACCAAATATACTCTGTTGGACATTTGTCCATTCAAGTTGTCCTGGGACTGGACAACCCGAAGGCACTATTATGTAAATCCATCTTAGGCAATTTCTACCTAGGATTTACTGAACAACCCTTGCATAACTTCATCTTCAATTTTCTTCATCATATTTGATTCGCAACGCTAATGCCATACGTAGTGGTTTTCAGGTAATATATCTGATCCCGATCTCTCCGTATTGACAACGGAAATGGTCAAAATCTTTGATAGTCGGTGATTTAACTATCGAAGGAAAACATGTGTACAAACAATGGTCATATTCCCAAATGCAAATCTTACCGATTAATCATCATTTCATTTCCCAATTTCCCATTTATCGTTTCCATATATTCATAAATTCCTTATTTTCTAAAATTAGAAAATATACGTTGTTAACTTTGGAAAACGTTTCCATTTCTGATTCATGCATCAATATCTTCCCACCTCTATCAGTCTCTAACTGTAAACTAGTAAGAGAACAACTTCCCAATTGTATACCCCAAAGGCCGAAACCAACATCAGATCGATACAAAGAAAGCCATTTATCTCAACCAATTTCCAATCAGTTTCTAATTTCAATAATTCCATTTAAATTCCTAATTCAAACACCTAATTCCTTTATAATATTTTATTTGCAAAATATTTACGTTAATCTAATTTTTCACATAGAATGTTAATAATATTTCTTTACATAATCAAAGCAGTTTGATTTCGTATTAAAAAACAATATCTCAAACCCAAATTTTATTTAAATTTTTATTTGCAAAATTATTCATACAAATCTTATTTCATTTCCAACATTTATAATCTCATTGCAAATTTCCTTTATAACTACTACGTTAACATTCCATTTCAATTATCGGTGTTAAAACCAATTTTACTTCTCTATATAAATTCAAAATTATATATTCAATTTATCAAATGATAAATATTTCCTTAATTTATAAACATCGTTTATAAATTATTCTCCTCGATTTATCTTTTAAAATAAATTTCTATTAAATATTTTCTTTAAATCAATATCATGTCGCACCCGTGTGCGAAGCACGGGTCTAAACCTTACAAATGTAAAATTCTATTCATTTTCCAAATATTTCCTTTTATAATTCTATTTCTTTCCGATAAATATTTCATTTATAATATCATATTTATTTCCTATAAATATTTCATTTCCAATATCATATTTATTTCCTTTAAATATTTCATTTCCAAAATACACTTTGAAAATTCCCTTTTTACATTCCAGTATTTCTTATGGTATTTGAAATACCAATTAAACAGACCAGTGTCATCATTATCAATCACAGGTTTTATATCACATCATATATCACAATATATGAAAACAAACAGAATTATAAATATTGAGGAATCCAGTTGGATCCCTCCAACCTGTTTTCCTACATCCACAGATGTTAAACAATATAAATAACATCGATTTCATTTCAATATGAAATATTCTGATAAACAGAATCAATATTTGATTAACGATTTATATATATATATATCATTATCTATAATTTCAACCAACAAATCACCAGTTTAACCAAACAATCAACACAGAGCAATCAATCATCATTTATCAATACTAGATTATATTTATACACATATGTACTGTACAAAGTTAGTGAGATTTACTCAAATTGGACGATCATCGTTAAATAACGATAACTGTCGGTTGATTGGTTAAATCTGGCATTTAATTCCGCCATAAATTGAAATGATCTCCGAATCTCTCCAGACTGCTTCAATCGTGTAGTCTGCGTTTCTACGATCCCAACGGACCTAAATTTTCGCAATTATAACAACGAACGGATAAGATATAAAAGTTTATAGTTAATACATTATTGAATTTCATTAAAACATGTATGTATTTGAAAATTGGGCTCTCACCTTTCTTATTTCTCGGCCCATTTAGTATAAATCCAACTCATTTGTGCCTTCTACGCCAAACATATATCCCGCAAACTCCTTCTGTCGAATGCAACCATTTGGAAAATTCCCGGCTAATTCATATCTAACCTTCTTGGCCATATATCTAATATATATCTTTATTTGGGCTTTACAAATAAATCAGCCCACTCCAAATTTTCCAAAACCCATTGTCATTCCGGCTAACACACAAAAGTCTGCTCCTCAAATGGAAATGTTGTTTCCAGTTACCCAGATCCGTGCACCCCATACACGATACCATACCCCACAATAACGCATGCCATTTCAATTCTTCTGTTTTCCAGTTCCCTTTTTTCTCTTTCTTTCTTTTTCTTTCTTTTCGCTGGCCCAACCCAACAAGCCCACTTGATTATTCAGACCAACCCGCCTCTCTGCACTGTGCATCATCTTCCTCCTCACTGGACGTTCTACATGACTCAGCTCACGTTTTAAACTTCTAGTCACACTTCAACTCACATTCACGTTCAGAGTAACACCCCCTGCCCTCACTCTCGTTTCACTCCTCGTTCATGAAACCAAACCATACAAAAGACAACTTCTCCCTTGGAAAACTTGACTGCAAACCCCCTTTTCCTCCATCACCGAAGACTATCTTCCTTCCACCGTCAACTATGGATGTTCGCACGCACATAATGATGCAGCTACATCTAATTCACATCCGCACAATGACACTGCACCATTTGAACATGTTACTACTGCATTCTCAACCCCATTCACCAGTCCCTCATTCTTTTTTTTTTTATCAAAAGTGGCTCCTATATCCCTTACCAAAAACAAGGAACCTGCACTCACACTCTACAGTCCGCATTCCATGAGATCCTGAGCAATCCTTTATGTATTCCCATGCGTTGGCTCCTGTACACAAGCCATTTCGAACTTCTCCAAACGTATGCAGAAGAAAACGGTACCATTTATACGAGGAGAAGAGAATAAGAAGTTGGTGTGTTAATTTTTTACTATGTATATATGTTTTGTTTTGAGTTGCATGAGAGAATGGATTGGCAAACAAGAAAAGAAAATGGAAGCATCTCTCCATTTTTATTTTGTTTCTGTATAAAGCGAAGCTGAAGACATTTCCGTTAGTGCGTGCTCATGTATATATATTGCTGGATCAAGCCTTACTAGGGAAGCTTAGGTGAATTGCTTAGTAGTTAATTAACAGGTAATAGCTGTTGTTTGCAGTGTGTTCTCACATCATAGTTGTCTGCGTGTTTCAGGGTTTAGCATGTGCAGATGGTTGCTTAGTGGTTAAGGTATGGTACCAATCTTATATCATTTACTTAATTTTCATAAGTTGTAAATTATTGATTTGTATACATGCTGTAATGGTCCAATCTCGTTTCTATTTCTATGTGTATGTTCTGTTGTTTTTATTTATTTTCCTCACACGAAAATATGGTTTTCCAATTTCAGTTGAACCCTACCGGAGCTGTAAATTTTGAGTTTAGTGCATTTGTATTCCAATCAGTTTGAATTAGCATATTACCAGTAGAAAAAATATAGTTGCAACCATTAACATTCTTGCTTTGAAAACAATATAGACTAAACTTTGCTGCATGCTTGCTACCTTCTACATTTGCCAGGATGTACGCTCGTTACTTGCGTTTTCCTTTTTATATATCTGTATTGTTTTAAGTTTATATAAGATTTTGGTTATCTCGTTACATTAAACTTCGTTAATTTACGGACTGTTATTGACTGATCAAAAATACCATTGTATCGAGCAATGTGTCCAGATCCCAAAAATATAATAATATAGACAAGTTGGCTTATTTTATGAAATCCAAAAATGCTGAATTAGGGTGTAAAATACTTCAAAATAAAAAGTGCTTATTTTCCAAAATAAAAATTACAGTAAAATTCTAAAAATTAAATTATAACTACATCTCAAATATTTTTTCCAAATTCGAAACCAATATTTAATTAAAATTAATAACCGTTATGGCTTATGAACGATTCCATAGCGACTTTTCAGAAATTTGATTTGGACGTAACTTACAATATATAACACGAAATCTCCATTTTTCTCTTTCATTAGAAAAATACAGTTCAATAGATTCCAACGTTTCTTGTTTCAAAGAATTTTGACTTAAAATGTGTTCTGTATATTCAATTGAAGTTCAAAACTCCATATTACGAACTATCGCGACATTACGAGCTCGATTATAATTATATTATAATTAATATGTTCCACTATCATTTAAATAATTCATTATAATAATTCAATTCTAAGCTGAATTAAATTAGTTAAATTATCTGATTCAATCAACATTGCGAATTCTACTATCTCTGAAATTTCCAGAAATTGATATATTATTGTATTATTTATAGTAATTAAATATTCAAAATTATTTAGTTAAACAACCATTTAAATATCTAAATCACTATTTAAATAATTAAATAAATTAATTATTATACCGTAAAAATATGGGACGTTACATTAACGTACTCCGATAGAGACACGGGTACAGACGTTGACACAAGACGTGCAAGCACAATCGAATCAAACCAGTAACTCAAACCAGAATTTCTCCACGACAAATTAAGACAATCAAACCAAGCTCTGACCAAATTTCCAAATCAACACTTCTTTTTATTTTTTAAAATACATATGTTTGCTTGGAGCAAAATATATATTATTTAAAATCTTTCGTAAAAAAAAAATATTTTGACCAACAACTACCAGGATTGCACACTAGATCTTATACTCACCATTCACATGCACTACCATATCACTACATCTTTTTAATCTCTTCATACTACATCAAAACTCACAAACGTACATAGTACACAATCCGAAACCCACACATAACAACATAACACCACCAAGGCAGGCTCAGGGTCGACAAAGGAGGGGTGTCAGAAAGTCAGGTGGGGATGGACTTTGGTGGACACGACCTATGGCCAAGGTTTAGGGATAAATGAATTTTTTTGTTTCTATTTCTTTTTCTTGGAAGTTTAAGGGTTTGCTGAGGGCAAGAAGCATGGCAGGTGGTGTTGGGTTCATTGGAGGGGTCGATGTCAGGCGGTGGAGCATTGTCAAAATCGTTGTTTGTGGGAAGAAAATTCGTGGGTCGGGTTATTTTTTGTAAGGGTTTCACGTGGATTTAAGTTTTTAGGGGTAAGAGGATTGGTTCGAGCGTGGGTCAAAGCACGGCCATACGGTGGAAGTGGTGCGACAGTTAAAGGTAGGGGCATGGTGGTGTGCGGTTTGGACATGATGAACGGGTTCTGTTTTGAGAATAACTCTGAGTGAACGGACGCGGGAAGGGGAAATGAATTTGTAGTTCGTATTGATTGGATTTGCTTTGTTTGTTTTCATTTATTTTTCTTTTTGCATATTTAATTTGAGGATTTTTCTATGAGTTGAGTTAAAGAGAGACTCACAGAAAATAGATCTGAGGATTGAGAAGTTCTGAGAAAATAGAATGGGAAGGAAGGCATGATACATAAATTTTAATTTATTATCAAGCGGCTGCAGAAAATTAAGTGACAACTAAATGAAAGGTGTTCGTACGGGTTCAATACACCTCTTTCAAATTCAGTACTTGTATAAGTACAAGTTAAAATGCAAAGGAAGACACATATGAGGTACGGATTAAAAACGAGCAAACATATACGACAAACGTCATCCATTTTGAGCGTTTTTACTGTTAAAACGCGTATTCCGAACAGACGAAATCAAATTTTAACGAAACGTAAAATGCTAAACACTCAAAATTTAGTGTAGATTCATGGAAAAAAATATAACTTTGAAAATTTTAAATTTTCAATTTGAATTCAATTTTTTTGCCCAACTTGATTAGTAGTTACTTTTGCGGAAAATTTTATGTTTTAATAGACTTAGAAAACTAAAATACTCAGAAATTCAAATACGTTATTTAAGTTTTATGAATTTACTTAAATTCAAATAACATCGATTAAGTTAAGTTCAACAATTTAATTTTTATTTGGCAATTATTTAGTTTCACTGTCCAATTGTTACTTATTTTTGTTTATATACATAAATCAAATTCATTTATTTCTTATAATTCAGAATATATTGAATTTCAAATATTAAAAATTTAAGTTAGAATCAAATTATTGGTTTAAAATTTTATTTAAAATTCAAGTTATTACAATCTCCCCACTCAAAACTTTTTCGTCTCTGAAAAGAAACGCGACAAAGAAATAGAAATAAAACAATAATATGTACAAAATCAAGTCATATATATTTGTAAGTCTTGCTTAGATTAATATATTAGAATATGTTAAAATTAAAATTTTACATATTTTCAAATATTTGAAATGGTTTTGAGTATCCACTCGACATCGCAATTGGCATTATATGTGTGTGTGTGTGTGTATATATATATATATATATATCACTTTCTAAACCAAAAAATAATTATCGATGATGTTGTTGTCATCATCAGAATCATTTTCAAGCCACTAGACTGTGATTCTATATTTTATCTAGTACATATAGAATTTAACACATACGTTGATCTGACGTATATCCAAATCACTAAGTATTTGATAGACTAATTTTAACGTCAAGTTGATACTTGAAGCTTTCATTTTTTAAAATAAAATATATGTAATTTTTCACTATAAATATATTTCAAATCATTTATTTTTTACAAAATTTTGAATAAGGAAACTTTATATATCTTCCCACTAATATATTTTATGATATCTTTGACTCATATCACATATTCAAATATAGCCACTTTATAATTGCAAGAGAGATGATAAAAATTTTCTCAATTATATATTTGATATATGGTTTCTTAACATATTTTAATATTTCACTTAAGCTATCACTTTTCATTCATATAATAAATTATTTAAAATCTTGCACTTTAAATTCTAAATTTTTAGTAAGTCCAAATATCAAGAATTATTACTAAGTTTCTATATATAGACCGACATATAAACTAAGTTCGTACTCGATTAAATCTTATTACATTAAATTCATATAAATATTTCTTATCAGCATACCAACTATAATTTTATATTCAATTTAGTCCTATTAAATTAGGTTCATATCACTATTATCCATATTATCCTTAATGTTATCAAAATTTTGAATTTTGTTAATATCTATTTCAATCCTTTTTCCCAGATTCAAAATTATTTTATATATGCTTACATCTGAAATTTAAATAAACACTAATCATGATCATGTCTTAGAGTTGGTACTTGCTTAATATTGTACTTATAAAGCCTAGTTAACCTCATGAGTTTGGTTTATATATTTTTTGTTTTAGAATCATCGTTCATCTATAACTTTCAAATCTATATAAAACAAACCTTTATAATCAAATTAGTACGCTAATTATATTCATTCTAAGTTAAATTTATATTCCAAGCCTATTTTTCTTAACTTTCTCGGTTTCAATATATCTTGCTTACTATTATGTGCAAGTATAACAGGAAATTTTATTATCATCTCCAAAAACATTTCATAGAATTGGTGAATTCATTAAGGTTATCTCGTCACAATTCATCACCTTATAATCATCATTTGTATATATGCACTTAATATATAATCATTTAGTTTCAGTATATATCTATTTGCAACATTTTAAAATATCCAACTATCATAAGTTATATTATCCTTCTTTATATACAAGTTAGTATTTCTATTATTTTTACTGTGAATTAATTTAATATTTCTCAGTTTTTTTGGTAAGGCCAACCGTTTTTTATAGTGATCCGTAACACTTTTTTATTATAACCAATATTTCTCAGTTATTAGATATAAATTAGAGTTAACAAATTTCAAAGCATCTTGTTTCCGGTTCTATATTATAATCTTATTAGTATAGATTCACTTAGTATATTATCTCAAGTTTTAACATATAATACCTATCAAAATGCTTATTTCACCAATAAATAACTTAATTTCAGTATTGTTCATCAAACCAACTACTTCATTCTGGATTTTGTACCACGTGCCCGGTTGTTAGTATGGTATCGGTATTGATAGAGAGTATGTTAATATCGACTCCGGTCTCTTTAACAACCAAACGCTTATTTTACATCATGGTTATTTATATTTAAAATATCGTAAATCAAATAATAGCAATATAGATTTTATTTTTAAACATTAAAGTCCAAATATTTCAATGTTATGAATCATATTAAATCAATTCATTATTTGTTTAAATTCAAGATTCTAATTTCATATTTTACGGAAGGATTTAGTAACAAAATTACATTTTGATTTCAAATTTTTATATCCCAAATGTCATTATTTCATTTTCTTTTGTATTAGCCTTTCAGATTCAATAGTTCGGATTGTAAACAACTTTTATTTAAAATAGTTAATATAAAATAGTTTTTTTAATAATTATATTTGTATACAATAATTTGATTTAGAACAAACATGAAATATATAATAGTTAACGGAAAATGGTCTAACTAAAATAGTTATAGAATAAATAATAATTAAGTTAAATATAAAATATCTAAATTAAAATAGTTATAGAATATATAATTATTAAGTTAAATATAAAATAGCTACATTAAGATAGTTATAAAATAATAGTTTACTTTAATAGTATAACTAAAATTAGTGTAATATTAGATAGTACAATTATATAAATATATATTATTTGATTTTAGACTTTATTTCAGTTAACTATTATTTCATATATTATTTCATATAATATATGATGTTAGCAGAATGTTGGCCTACTAAGAGGCAACACGTCCAGAAGATAAGTGTAGTAGAGATGCAGATGATGCGCTGGAGCTGTGGGCATAGCAGATGAGATCGGATTGGAAATGAGGATATTCGGGAAAAACTTGGAGTTGCACCAATTGAAGAGATGTTAGTCCAACACCGCTTAAGATTGTTTGGACATATCCAACGTAGACCGTACGATGCACCTGTGCGCGTTGGAATTATAGGCCGCGCCGAAGGCTCAAAGAGAGGTAGAGGTCGACCTAAAATGACATGGGAGGAGATAATAAAGAGAGATTTAAGTAATTAGAGTTTATTTAAGGAGCTGGTAGTTGATAGGAGTGCATGGAAGTTGTCAATCCATGTACCAGAACCTTAGGTTTTTTTAATCTGTTTAATTATTTTATGTTGTAATACATATAAGTGAATATGCGTTTGTCATATTATATTAAGTCCCACATTTTGGGAGTAAGGCTAACATCAGCTCCAAAGCCAATATATAAGGGAGCCAATGTAATAGAATTATGTACACTGAATGAAAGAGAAATAAAAAGGTCTCTCCTTTATCTCTTATGTTCTCTCTAATGTCTTCTCTTTTATGATATGTTCTATTTTATTTTATAACACGTTATCAGCATGAGATTCTATTATAGTTTTTCTTTCTTTTTTTTGTTGAAATCTTCTAGATCTACATTTATGAATTTGTCATGTAAGTACTTTTTTATTTGAGAATATCAATTCATGGATCCCTATATTTGTTCTACAAATTTTTCTGTTGGAGAATATCTAATCTATGGATCTATATTTTTTTTTTGTAGATCTAGATTATGTTCCAGTGGATCTAACTTTTAGATCCAATTATTTTTAACTTAGTGGTTTTTAGATATCCGCCTATTCATAATTGATCTGGTATTATTGTATAACAAATATATTTTTAGGAAGATCCATTCATTTTCTTTTTATAATATTATATATGGATCTTTTACCCCATACTCCATACATAAATAATCTTCGTTTGCTACTTTATCTCTTCAATAATAGAGAAGCCATTGATAATAGGTATGCATATTGTAACGTCCCTGATTTTTTAGCTGTAATATAATGAATATTGGGAATATAAATGAATTTATCGATTAAATAATCGATAT
Source organism: Allium sativum (assembly GCA_030737875.1). Taxonomy (NCBI): domain Eukaryota; kingdom Viridiplantae; phylum Streptophyta; class Magnoliopsida; order Asparagales; family Amaryllidaceae; genus Allium; species Allium sativum. The sequence continues at coordinate 55,611,092 of CM060916.1, read as the reverse complement.
AGGATATAATTTCGAATGTATCTAGTTATTAACAAGCAATTAAATTCACGTTAAAACTGAATTGAAGAAAAAAAAACAGTTCAGTTGATTTATATAAATTCTGTTTGAATTAGAAGGATAATAATAATTTATTTTCGTGAAATTTTATTTTCTGAAATCGATTTATATATTAAATCAAAATTAATTTAAATCGTTAATTCAAATTGTTTTCTACTTTATACAGTTGAATTAAAATTCAAAATCATTTCCATGAAGTTCAGAATAATGCCATAATCTAAGAGCATTGGTCATTACGTTAAAACAAGCGGTTCAAGATTTTAAGTATGGACGACGAGATAATTTAGGGTATTGTATTATATAAAAATCTATCCATTCAAATCAAATAAATGCAGACACCCTAAGGCCAACCTATTTTACATTACATCACAGACCTATGCTGTCTTTTATTCTTTCATCTCTCGTCCGTTCTGTCTCCTTTCTTTGATATCTAAAGAACAAGTTTTTAATGACCTTGTACCTCATGTCCTCTTTCACACGTCTATAAATTGAGCCCAACGCCTCCATTCTCCACTCAGTAACCAACGAAGAACTCGAGTAGCTACCTTTCACTTTTCTCCTCAGTCATTCGAAATCGGAAATCCTTCTACAGAAAAAAACTGAAAATCAAAATCGAACGCGAGACTCCAGGGTTCGACTTCGGGGATTTTAGCGCGAGTTCAACATCGAGGTGGTATTCGCGACTCAGGCACACTCAAGGTTGAAATTGAGGTGCGTTGGGGTCTGTTTGAGGATCGGGATTTGGAAAATCAAAGTTTGAAGGGTTGCTATTGGGTTCTTGGGTGAAGCGATGGTCAATTGGGATGTTCGGGCTTATGCAGAGAGGATGTGGGGAGAGTACGGGAGTGTGGATCGATGAACTGGAGTGGGAGTATGATGCCGACAGAGATGGTCGTGACTGGAGTACTATTGTCTAGGGGGTTCGACAGTTAAATGGAACTGTGCAGAGATGGACTTCTGTTTTGGGAAGGTCGAAGTTGGGTTTTGCACTAGAAAAGGAGGAGCTCGGATTTGTTTGTTTGGAGTACGAATTGTTTATGGGTGATGGAGAGTTCAATCTAGGGTTCATTGAGGAGATTGGAGTTTGACAGTGGGATGTTGGAGGTAAGCTTGGTCTCCAATTGTTAACGGATGGTGGAGTGACGGTAAGATGTTCGAGGAAATGCAGAAAAGGGAAGTGCAATATTTTGGGATGAGTTTCAATAGAAATGGATCGGAAGTTTGAGGACATATTTGGTGGAGTTGTCTGGTGTTTTCATTAGCAATAAGGTGTATAGATTCCACTCGAGTTGATTCGTAAGACACAACAACATGGAATTAACTGGGTATTCAGCACAAATGGAATCAGGTGAGTAAATCTCACTCACCTTTTATTTATAATTATTTTTACTTCGTAAAAAAATAATTGTTGTTGCTTGTTGGATTTTTCTGCTTGTTTTATATATATATTAGTTATTTAGGCTATTATATATATATTGGGTTGATTGATTGGTTGGATTCCCGCAGTCTCATTAGCGGATGCCCACAGTTTCATAGCGGATGATTACCCTATACGCCCCACGCTATGACTAGTGGATGACCTTCTATACCACGATATTCTGCCATGAAGCAGAATGGGTATTATTTATGTGCTAACATCTGTGGATGCAGGAAAACAGGTTGGAGGAATCCAACTGGATTCCTCAAAAATATATTATCTGTTTGTTTATTTGTTTGCATATATATTGTTATATATGATGTGTTAGAAAAATAAATAATTGGTTGCTTTGTGTGTTTAAATATCACTGGGCTTAAGTAATGATATTTAAAAATATCACGAAAAAGGATATTTGAGAATTAGAAAGGAAATTCTATTTTTCTAAAATAGAATTGAATTTGAAATTTGAATATAGAAAATTCAAATAGATCCAAATAGAATTGAAAATGAAATTGAATAATGAAATTCAAATATAGAATTTGAATAAAGAAAATTCAAAGAGGAATTCAAAAGGGATTTGAATAAAAGAATTTGAAATAGAATTTTAAATATAGAAATTCAAATGGAAACTTAATAAAGGAATTTGAATATAGAGAATTCAAATAGAATTGAATATATAATTTGAATCGAGAATTCAAACAGAATTTGAAATAGAATTTTGAATATAGAAATTCATAAAGGAATGTGAATAAAGGAATGTGAATAGAGGAATAAAGGAATTTGAATTGAATTTGAAATATTGAATTTCAAAGAAGAATTGAATTGAATTTGAAATATAGAATTTCAAAGAAGAATTGAAATAGAAATTGAATAATAGAATTCAAATGGAATTTCAAGTATAGAAATTGAATAATAGAATTCAAATGGAATTTCAAATATTGAATTTGAATATGAAATTGAAATAGAATTTGAATATGGAATTGAAATAGAAATTCAAGTATTGAATTTGAATATAAAATAGAAAAGGAAATTCAACTATAGAATCTGAATATAGGAATTTAAATGGGAGTTGAATAAAGGAAATTTAAATATAGAATTTGAATAATAGAAAAGGAATTGAAATTTGAATATAGAATTCAAATAAAAGCGGGATTGGAATTTGAATCAAGAAATTCGAATAGAGTTAAAATGGAGTTGGATTCATTTTAACGAAGTTTAAAAGTTTTTATATATATAAATATAATTAAAACGAACTCGCCGCAGCGCTGCAGTTCGTAAATTGGCGACTCGAACTTCAATTGAGTATACAGAACTCAATTGGAGTCGGAATTCTTCGAAACAAGAAACGTCAGGACCGATTTGATAATAGTTTTCTAATGAAGGAGAAAAATCTGGATTTCGTCGTATATATTTTGAGTTATATCAAAATCAAATTTTCAGAAAGGCAGCGCCAGAATCGTTTTAAAACCATTATGGTTTATTTAATGTTATAAAAGGATTTTAAGCGGAAAAAATCCGAATTTTCTATTTAGAAAATTTCAGAGTTGAGTTGTAAAATATATGCGAATTCAAGTTGTGTAAATGAATATGAATTTTGAAACAGAAACCAGATTTTGATTTATTGAATAGAATTAACTAAATTGAATAGAAATTAGTTAATGAGATTTCGAATGGATATTGGGGTTTGAATAAGTAAATTCGATTTGAAAATTTATATTCGAAATCAAAAAGGAAACTAGAATTGAAATTGAAATTCAATTTGGTTGTGAGCAAGTTAAACATTTTATTTGAACGTGTTATGTTCAAACAAAGAAGTGAAATAGGCAAAATAGCTAATTAAAGAATAAATGAGCGAAACTGAATTCAAACGATTGGATTGAGTTAAATTGAATGGAAAACAGGTGAACAGGTGTTGGACAGGTATGGAATGAAGTATATAAAGTATATGAAGATTTTTAATGTATGTGCCCGACAAAAAGGTACATGTTTAATTCATATATGAGATTTTATGCGCCGTATCGGCAAGCCGCTTGGCTTTTTCTTTTTCTTTTTGAGATGAGAAGTTACCGGGAAGCTGTTTGAAATTTCCCGATGCTCCCGATACAGGGGAGGTTATGG